>VZRL01004596.1:81858-121261 GCA_013397895.1 Origma solitaria | reverse complement strand
CCGTGCGGTGCTGCCCTTCGCCGGTATAGGCGTTATTTTACACACCTGCAGGAGCGGCAGGTACCGATCTCTTCCTTCTCGGGACCAGTGACAGGACTGGACGAAATGGCATAAAGCCGTGTCGGGGGCGTTTAGGGTGGATATCAGGAAAAGGATCTTCACCTAGACGGTGGTTGAGCACTGGAACAGGCAAACCCAGGGATGTGGTCACAGAACCAAGCCTGACAGAGTTCGAGAACTATTTGGAAAGCCCTCTCAGGCACAGGGTGTGATTTCTGGGGTGTCCTGTGCAGGGAGTTGGACTCCATGATCCCGATTGTTCCCTCCATGATTTTATGAGTATTTCAGAGACATCTGGCATATATCAACCTGTTACAGGAAAGATGAAACATAGCCCACTTGATTCTATTTGTAGGATTGAAGCAGCTCGATGTCCTGACGTGGTCGTGGCACAGATAGATCCCAGAAAATTGAAAAAGAAACAGACAGTAAACATTTCAGTAAGTTTGAGAGCTTTTACACGTTTGGAGAGGGAAAAAAAATGGGGGAAATATGTTACTATAATGATGTTTGTACTGATTTTGGGGAGTCACTGGCATAACTACATAGCACTGCTAGATTTTAAAAGCATCTACAGAATTAAATGTCTGGATTTGAAGAAACACCTGCTCAACTGCTTAGGTATCAGCAGTCTTTATAACTGATTAAATTGATAATACTCATACTATTTGATACACAGCAGACTGTTTTACTGTCTGAGGAAATCAAATGTTGCATTAAATTTTACAGTTATTTAATCATAAAACCTGCATAAATTTTAGAAGAAAGATATCTCCATACCTGCCTTCGGGGTTAAGTCTATATCTAGTGTAAGGGTAGTTAAGTGCAGCTAAGCTTAGTGAGATGAAATTCTAGTACCACTTTTTTTTCCTTTTGGAAGGAATATTTTATTGGAACTTTTCCTTACTGTTGAAGCAGACTTTTCTGTTGTTGCATTTCCCTGCCAGTTTGGTTTTTAATCTATTTTCAAATAGTTCAAGAGACAAAGTTTGCCTTTCTCTAATGAAAACCATGTAATCTGAAATTTCATTACTAAATTGATCAAGGAAGGTTTCTAGTACTGACAGGACCTTGCAACTTCTGTAGCCATTCTCTTCATCTGTGTGTAGTGGCATTCTTAAACACATGTAGAAAGATTTTAATTTTTTTAAATAACTCTTTCATGCTAATCGTTAAAGACGTTATATCTACTTAACTGTCAATTTCCTAGATGTTTTTGTGGTCTTCTGTCTTCCTCAGCTTACTATCCTGACAAGCAGAATGCCTAAGATTGATAGCATCTGTCCCAGATAAGGAAACAGCATCCTTCTTTTTATGAGGAGGGAGATTAAAGCAGGACAGTTGCTGAAAGGAAGACCTTAAACAATTCTTTGACAATGTATTTTTGAAGATGTATTTTTCCTTCTTATGTACATATGACGAGTCAAACAGAAGAAATTTTGTCTAAACCAAACTCTTAAGTAAGTCTTGGATGGGGTAGTGAAATTACTTTTCTTAGATGAAGATTTAAAGGATATTGTTTACCTGACAGTAAACATCTACTGATTCTCTTTTTCTTAAGGATTCTTCTTGTAAAGCTCTCTTTACATTATAATTATCACCAGTGTTTTCTCAGATTTCCGGATGTCAGCCTGCTCCTGAAGGATTCTCTCCAACACTCAAATGGCAGCAGCAGCAAGTGGCCAATTTCTCAGCTGTTCGTCAGGTACAAGATAGTGTGTGAGGGGTCTTGCATGGTCTAGCTAGAACATACCTGTGCCTTATAGGGGACGGCTTTACATCTAGTATAGAAACGGCATGATTTTGTAGCAGGATAGATGTTTATAGGCAAGTGTTTTAAGTCCTTGAAAGATAACTGAGCATATACTGTGTGGCTTTTAAACCTCTGATAAAACTCTTGAGAGTCACATTTAAGAAATTCAACTTCCACAAAAATACGTCAGTATTTAGATTAAATTATATGGAGTAGTTGAGAAAGGACAAAAACCCCTATGACGTTATGCAGTTATATTAAAACCTAGTGCTAGCAGGAAATCTTCTGCAGAACTCAGCATTAACTAAAAACCAAGTGGATTCTAACCCATCAGGAGATTCATAAAGTTCATTCACACAGTCCATTTAAGAATTTGTTGACAGAGGTGGCACCCATTATGGGGAGAAATACTGATTTGGTAAAACATATTTGTAAGGTTGTGGTGTTAGCACAGACTTTAATCTCTCCTACCACATTTGCAATCTGCTCAAAATAACACAAGAAGAACAGAAAATTAAGCAGTCTCAAAGGGTAAAGGTTGTAAGTTCAGCTAAGCTCTACTAAAGTTTTAAACTGAAGGAGGATTTGGATTAGATATAAGGAAGAATTCTTTTACAATGAGGGTGGTGAAACACTGGCACAGGTTGCCCAGAGAGGGGTGGATGCCCCATCCCTCAAAACACTAAAGGTGAGGTTGGATGGGGCTCTGAGCCTGATCTAGTTGAAGATATCCATGTCCATGGAAGAGGGATTGGACTAGATGGCCTGTGAACGTCCCTTCCAACCCAAATCTTTCCACTGTTCTGCTATTCTCTATGCACAGTTCAAACAGGTGAAAAGGAAAATACAATAAAGATGTAGGTAGAGATCATTTGTGACTCCAAAAATGATGTAGACAGCATGTTTGCAGTGCATTGATGCTGCATTGTAGGAGTACCTCAAGTACTGAGGTGACCAACTGAGCTGGAGCTGCTCTAGCACTGAACTTTGCATGAGCTCATGTACCATGTTTTTTTCAGGAAAAAAATCAGTGAAGATCTGTATTACTACATCTACATTGTAAATATTAACTGGACTAGCCCCTGTTTCTGTGAAGGATCACACTGCAAGGGATCACTGTATATTAGGCATAATCTAAGGTTTTAGCAGAACTAAGGAGACTGACATCTAAAGGCTTACTCACTGTATAGTGGATTATGCTCAAATCAATTGTCTTCTCATCTGTGCCGGAATTAACACTGTTAAGTATGGGACTATCCTAAAAAGTATTTAAAACCAAAAAAGAGCATCAGAATTCACTTGTTCAACCACTTCATCAGCCACTGTTACTTACAGCGTTTTTAGTGGTCTTTTATACGGCTACAGTAACAACTGCAGTGGGAGACAAATTTCTTCTGCTACATTTAGGCACTCTAGGAGTAACTGTCAAGCAGGCCAATTTGTCTTGCAGGGGATTCTTGTGAGGTAAAAGAAATGTGTTAAGAAAGTACACTTGCCTTCTTTCAAACAATTCTGTAGACATTTGATACAGATACAGACCACTGTTGGAAATAGGATATTGGCTTTATGTGTGCTTTTGGATTAAATCAAAGTGGGGTTTTTCTTAGGATTGTTCTAACAGAAAAAGTTTAGAAGGCTTTTAAAGCTTACTACTTCAGCTTAATTTTATGTAATACACTTCAAAATTCCTTCAGCTTTAACAAAAACCAAGCATGAGCATCTTAATTACATTTCTGATAAGAGGTATGGGAAATATTTAGCCAGTTGTGCTGGCTATAAATCTACTGATTTATAGAAAGTCAGAAAACATACTTCTCATACATTTTAAGAATTATGAAGAGCCCTTATGGCTAGGATAAAATAACTGCAGAGTTGAACTGTGATCTGGCTTTGTTTTAATTACGCAGAGCCTGAACAAGCACAGGAATCACTGGTGGTCACAACATTTGGACAGCAATGTTACTATGGTGAGTAGAATTCATAACAGGGCTCTGTGGTTTGTTTTCCCAGTTATTAAATCCACAGTTAATCTTGCTTTATAGTCTCATGCAACAATTTGTGAGTATTATCAAGTCTTTCCTCCAGTGTCTTCAAGATAACAGCATTACACAGTTTTAATTTATTTTTATTTATTTCAGCCAAAATCAGAGGATGAAGAAGGCTGGAAGAAGTTCTGCCTGGGTGAAAGAGTATACTCAGGAATAGATGAACTATCTGATAATGAAAATTTAGGAATTGATTACATGAAGGTAAGTATAGGGCTTCTATTTAATTTTCAGCAGCTATTTTCTAGACTAACTGCCAGAAACAATCCTACAGTTCATTAGCACTTTGTGTTAAATAGAAAGTAGGTTCTCTGGTGACCCCAGAAAGTCCCATTTTTCATTCCTTTTAAGTAAAAACTAAGTGAAACAGAGAACAAGTCTATTTCATCAGTCAAAATCTGAAGAGTTCCTTCATCTGTTACCAGCTGAAGTGCACTACCTTGTTCTCACTGAACTGAATGGAAGCTTTCTTAATAGTCTGCATTAGTGTTTTGTTGCACAGTGATACGTGGTTACCCTCCTCATAGCAGTTATCCTATGAACATGGCCTTCACTGCATCATTTTGGAAAACCAAAACTTTAACAAATAACAGTAGAAGCAAGGTTTTCTGATACCAGGTTTCACTGGACCTTCAGTTTTCTTGAAAATACTTTTAAAAATAGATTTCAAAGCTCAGAACAGACTTTCAGATCACTACAAGCGTCTGGACATCAAATTAAAATCTTAGTATGTTCTAAATTATAACAAAAATGTTTGTGATAAAGTTTCCAACTTGATTTTTTCTCAGGTGGGCTTTCCCCCTTTGCTAAGTATTGTAAGCAGGATGAATCAGGTAAGCCTACCTCTTAGAATCATATAGTGACATTGCCTAAGTCATTATTTCTCATACTCTATCTTTTGCAGAAGGCTTATCTATTTTTCTTTGCCTAGAGTAGGCAGTCATTTATTACAAATTCTATTCACTGAACACTTAGAAGGAAAACATGCCCATTATCTCACCTTCAGCTGCAAATAACTTTACTAGCAAAGATTTATCGTGACTAATTCTGAAAGTATTTTGTTGTTGTAATTTCTCTATAGCACATTCAATGTTTGAGTTTTGCTGAATACCCCAATAAGTGCTTGACAATGTTTTAAAATTTCTCATTTAGTGTTTTAAGTGCAGTCCTTCAATTTGATTGTGAACTTTTATGTACATTGCAAGGCTAGAGGAATCATACTTTCCCCTTCTTTACTACATTTTCCACTTGCCACCGTTACACTCAACCAAATAGTCAGTGTGATGCCGCTCTCCTAATCTGTAGCTATTTATCCATAACTTTTTGTTAGCACAGAAAATTACCTCATTTCATATACAGCTCTTTCCAAGGAGTGGTACTTTAACACTGACTTTACCCTTATATGTAACTTCAATGTGGAATAAATACTGTGGAGTAGAAACACTTTTTATATAATAAAATCCTTCTACCTTCAGGTAGAAGGGTAGCAAAACAAAACATTGCTGGTACTGTATTATCTCTTTCTGTTCCTCTTTTGAAGGCAACAGTAACCAGTGTCTTAGAATACCTGATAAGCTGGTTTGGAGAGAAAAAATTTACTCCAGAACTGGTAATTTTTAATTTATTCTAACTACTTGCACATGAATGCATTAAACGAAGAATAAATTGTTTGCAGTTTTCTATTAAATTATTTTAATTTTCTAAAGAGTTGTCTAGATGGTTGTATCATATCGTTATTTTCAAAACTTTCTTGATTAGGTACTAAAATGAGTATTCACAGTATTTGGAAGGTTAAAGTACAAACATAACAGATACAGATGTATCAAGTACTGCCTAAACCCCCTCCCCTTTGTATCACTCCCCACACTAACTTAAGCCACAAAGCTCAATGAGTATCAATGTTGAGGAGAGGAGAGAGACCTGCAGCAGCTTTGGTTCTGTCAGGGTGCTGCACACTATTTACCAACACCTCCAATTGAATTCGGAGGTGCATGACAATGTGCTGGCAAAGACATATTTAATCTTTCCACATGCAGCACAGTCCAGAAAGCTTAGCTGTGTTCATGTGGTGACAAATCAAACCTATTGAGAACTCCTGATTGACAGGGTACATTGGCACGGAGTTTGTCCACAACTAGAGTGACCAGCTGTGTAATGGCATCATATCTACAGAAGACATTAGTGGATGCATCTCATCTCCTTCAGTACCACAAAGCAAAAGAATAATGAAAAATTACATTATGCTTAACATAGTTTCACCATTTTTCTTCGGTCACTTAAAGGACTTTTATGTTCTGTCTTTTCCTGTATAAGACTGTTTTCTTTTTAACTAGTATGTGGCAGAGAACATGCAGATTGACTTTTAGTTTAGTGGCACAATGAAGGCCACTAGACACTGGAATTAAATTATGAAGTTAGAGTGGTAGCAGAAATTAAGTTTGTAAGAATGCAGTAGAATTCAGTGATGTAAAACTCAAAGGACATGTTTTCACAGTGGTGCAAATCTTAAAGCAGATCTAACCCAATTCCACAGAGATCTGACCTCACACATTCACTCTTCATGAATGCTTTTTCACAGACTGTGAAATTAAAATTTAATAGCCAAGTAATAATGTTTATATATTACTAAAATAATTCTTCCTTCAGACTGTAATAGTGTCAGCTGTAATAATTTATATTGAAAGCCAGCATTCAAAAAAGTTCCAGGAAGCCCAAGAGTAGTGCTCACAAGAATCTTATCTAGGGACACCAAACTCTCTACCATAATGTGTCTAATTTAGTTTTCAAAACTCAATTATGGCATGTAACACTCAAATGCAATTTTGTTTTGAGACCTACACTCCAGTCCTGCTCTATATAACATGAATTGCTTGAATCTTCAAGGAAATGCTCAGAATTAAAAGTGTGTTATTTGAATCACAGGGTAGATGGCTTTATGCACTGTTGGCATGCCTTGAAAAACCTTTGCTACCTGAAGCTCACTCCCTTATTCGACAGCTGGCAAGACGCTGTTCAGAAGTCAGGGTACTAGAGGTAAGATTTAATATAACTGTGCAAAAAACTCGGTGAATTTAGCAGGTAAGGAGGATCATTTTTCAGAAGTCTTAATGTTAATTTTTCCTGTCCTAAGTTTGCTGGAGAATGAAGAGAAGACTACAAACACACGTAAAAGGGCATGTAACTGCTTCTCTATTTGACACAGGTAACAAAAGAATTGTTGTAATATTTATCTCTTTTCCAGGAGAGCAAGAATGAAGAACAAATATCAGCTCTGAATTTGATAATCTGCTTAGTTAGCAGGTGATGCAATTTATACATCTAAACCAGTAATGTATGTCCAGCATAAATGTGTGATTACTCATACTAATCTAGATCCTTTTAAAAGTGAAAGTCTGTAAAAATACCGTAGGGCAATGTAGCAAATATACTCAGCTAAAAAGACTTAAGATAAACCTAAGAGTAAAGTAAACTTATTCCTTTCCTATAATTATAAAGCCATAATTATGATAGCAACACTTATAGATGAACTAGAAAGCAATGGGTTGGGCAACTTAAAGTAAGGAATATATTGCTTTGGAGGTTTCTTACCCTATTTTACTTCATTTCTAGGTACTTCGATCAACGTGACCTGGCTGATGAGCCTTCCTAGGCTATTTTGAGAACCTCCAGTATTTTGCATTGCCACAGTACAAGCAGCATTAGCAAGACACTGCACTGTTCAGACCTGAACACACAATCCCTTCAGAACACCCTCGTGCCAGTGCATGTGGGACAGCTGTGAATAGCTTGAGTTTTAGCTGGGATTGTCACTGTCTCCTATACCATCACCACCATCATCGTAAAGTGGTAATTGAAGTGTCTGTCATCATCTCTCAAGCTCCTGTCTTTGTAAACTACATTCTTGGTTAGAAATTTCTATGATCTGAGTAATTCTATGGACACTGCTATTAGGTGAAATCTGAGGGTATGTTACAGATTATTATTCTTTTTCTAACAGACTTATTGAGGGCTTTTTAAATAAAACTACAGGATTTTAAAGACTGTTCTTAAACATTGTGGGTTTTCTCATTCTATACTATTTAACAGCAGCCTTACTATAGAAATCTATACAGTTAGGGCTGAAGAAGGTGTTTTTTCAAGTTTTGGTGCCTGAGCTCTAGCACTGCTTAGCAGTTCAACTATAGCCAGTATGTTACTGACACAATTGCTTTAGTAAAACATACATTACTACTTCTTGAGTAGTATTACTGTTTTTAGTAAACACTGCTAAGGGCTCTATCAAGGAAATACAAAAGCAATCACTGCCTCACAGTTCAGAGTGAGTAGGGAAAGGCAGCAGTTGGGCATTCACATTGGGCAACACAACACACATTAATTTCTTACTCCAATTTAGTCTTGGTCAGGATTTTTCTCTGTTCCAGAACTCTGCCTCTGGTCTCCCAGGCTCTTTTGGTAATTGCAATATTTTGCTGAAAACTTTAGAGTACATGGGTTTTACCATGTGGACATTATTACCTTGGTATAGAATAAATTTCATACCAAGACACAAGGATAGTATTAAGTTATTCAGTCAACATTTATTATATATTTTGGAATTATGCAGCACACTGCTATAATTTACACACTATATACAAGATCGAGCCAAGATACTGAATCCACACACAAAGGCTTTTTAAGTAGATACCCAGATTTGAATGTGCTTTACATCTTCTGTATCATCACCTGAAATTTACCTGTAAGAGAAGCAGAGTCAGACCCCAATATTACCATTAGAGTTATTTCTCCAAGTAATTATTTTCTTGTTACAATTTTTTTCCAAAGAAATAGTAAAGAATGTTTCAATCTTACAGTTTAATTGTAAGCAGTTGAGCGATTATTTAAATTTAGCACTTAAATTTGAACTCCACGCTGAACAGCTTTTTTCTTTTCTTTTTTTTCTTTAATTTGACCATGTCCCACATCACATAAGTTTTGTCAGCTAAATTTAAGATTTGTGCAAAGTTTATGGAAAATTTTTAATTGAGCAGCTGAGGTAGTGACAATGGACTAACTTTCTTAACGACCCCTATAGAGATATATCTCCACTTGTGCAAATAACCTTCTGGACACACATTTAATGCTTCCAAATGAAAATACAACTTTTCAGATTTGCTTTCCACTCAACATCATGGAGGCTTATCCTCTGTCAGTACTTTCTAAATACTAAAGGTTTTAGTGGCAAGTCATATCCTGAAGTTCATATGGACTCCTATGGCCCAACAACTTCAAACAAATCCCACCTTGTAAAATGCTTATAACAACAACAAAGTCAAGCAAGTTACCAAGTCAGCTAATAATTGAATATTCAAAAAACTACTTACATGCAGGCATTGATGAAACTTCAGCTGTTACAATACTCTTTATTCCCAAATTTGATAGGCCTCCTCTGATTAGTCCACAGGTGAATGCTAAATACTAAATACAAAGTTGCACTTTATGTAAGTGTCAACAGTGAAGCTTGTTGGTGAATATCGAAACTAAGTACTCAAGAATAAGACTTAATACTTGGGTAATAGAAAACAATGGCGTGGTTTTTTACAATGCTGGACAGACTGTCAGGTCTCTAATAGATGAAAGTTCCAGTATTTGGTAGAGCAGAGCTCACTAGCCCTCATTAGAGGTACTATTTTGAGTCACTTGTTTCTATTTCCATTAAATCTGTAGGAACTTAATATCCTTAAAACAATTATTCCCAAGACTTGGCTGACATTAGCAACTGGTATTAAAGTCAATGAAGGAGAAACAGTCCAAGACTGTTTCTTGCACAGGCCATATCTTAGAATACAAAGGCCTGCAGATATTTAAAAAATGTGTGTTGCAAAACAGAAGAAACATTTCACCAAACACAAAAAAAACCCCAAGAACAGTAACCAATTGCGAGGACTAAGATCAAGAATTAAGATACCATAAAACAGAACTGAATGTCCCATTTCTTAATCCACCTAAAGTGCTCTATGATAGGTTCTGCAGAGGCACAGATCTTACTTACCTGAACTATTACCCTAAATCAGCATCTGCAGTCAAAACCATTTTTAATTGGTGGAAGATCTTTCTGAACATTCATATCATCTCAGAAACTTAGTTTAAGTAGCAAAACAGCATCTCCCAAATGTGGTTTGGAAAATTTTAAAAAGTTTCTGAAAACACATGCTTTCCAAAGAGAAAGAATTTGTGTGGCAGTGGCAGACAAGTTTCCACCATGAAGTAACTCAAATGTAACAGCAGCAAGTTTCACAACAACCATCACCATTTTTTGCACTATAAATCAAATCCACTGTTCTAAAACAAGGTGCCTGTCTAAAAAGCACACTGAAGACTTACCTTTAGCTGCCCTTTTGAAGAGTTTGTATATATTCAATTACAAAATTTAAAGTTATTAATAGATTAAGGTAATTCAAATCAGACTGGTAGACCCCCAACATACAAAATCAAAGGGTACCTTTGGGGCATGTTCTAAGTACTGCTTTCCTGCAGACATTTGTGTCAAGAGACGAAATTTATTGTCTTGAAGGACATAAATACCCTGTTTAAAAAGAAAGAATTGGGGGTTTTAGTTAAATGTGCAGTAACAAAATAAATATGGAACATTTTGAATTTCTCATCCAGTAATTAATTCTAGACCAAGAAAAACAGAGAATGTACTAGCAACTCAAATACCAATTTTCTAAGTAAAATCTTATTCTACAGCATTATTACCTGATGATTAGTCCTTAGGTTATCTATTTGTTTTTTGAATACAGTTGTCCAAAAATCTTTACAAATGAACTTCATAATATCTAATTCATCCTTGAACCTGGCAGTGTCTTTTGTAAACCTAAGAGATAAGTGAAAAATATATCAATAATGATGGCACACACAACCTGACCAATTAAACAGAGAAATAATTTCTAAAAAATTGTACTATACAACATAATTTTTGAGGTTGTTATAAAAATCAGTTTTCCAACCATTGTACAGTATCATTCTATCATCACTCTGCATTCATCAAGTATTTTAAGAACAAAACAGTGTTATTTTAATATCTGCAATATGATAGTAGAATAAATTGTTTTAATTCCATAATTATTAAACACAATTGACATACAGAAAGGTGGAAAGTGCTCCATCAGTTTTATCTTCAACGAAACATCTAAATAGAAGATAAACATAATGCTCACACTTACACTACTCCTTGGAAGTAGTCCTCCAAATAAGCAAAAGTGCCCTAACATAGGAACAAACATGGAAAACTTGTTCCCGTTTTTCAGAAGGAACCTCTTTCTCTTGCTTATTTCAGATTTGTCTCCCTTTATCCTCGAGGGTCTTTAACTGGCAATAAAGCTCCACTTTGTTCAATGAAAGCATGACTTCAGAAGCTCAAAAGTCTCCACACCTCAGAACGAGTGTGCTGGAGTTGCACTGCGGGTCCCCAAAAGGGCCCGAGCTGCTCAGTCCCGAAGTTGCAAGGACTGAGAGCACCTTTCAAAAACGAAACAGAGTAACAGCTAAGCATAAAGTTATGCTTAAAAAGTAAATGAGAAAGAGAATAAAGTCATGAAACGTACCAGAAGCAGGAAACATGCAAAAGTCTACACGAAGTAGAATTAAAAACGATTATACATATTTGAAGTAACCATATACTCTGATTCGGTTTTCATGACGGGAAGTAATAGGAAAACAACACACTCTGTATCTGTCCTGTGATACTCAAACACGGGTTCTCACAAGAACGAGATACGAAGGGATGCCAGAACGACTGATGATAGAACGAACACATCCGCACCGTAACTCTGTGCATGCAAAGCACGGAGTGGGCGAACACGTTGTCCGGGCAGGTGTGTTTTACTGGCGAGGTGAAAGCCCCGACACCGAGCAGCGCCCGCCCGCTGCGGGAGCGGGACGAAGGCGCTGTCAGTGCTCAGCGGGGACTCACCTCTCGATGAGCCCCTGCCCGACGCGGAAGCCCATGCTCTCCAGCTTGGTGGTGCAGCGCCCGTTCTCCTGCAAGACACAAGGCGCCGCCGCAATGTCAGCCCCGGCCGCTGCCGGGTGGCTCCGGGGCGGCCCCGGCCCCACTCACCCCTTCGCCCTGCTCGGCGGCGCGGTACAGCCCCGCCACCATCTCGCTGTGCAGCAGCAGGAACAGCGCCTCATCCGCCATCGCCGGGGCCACCGCCCCTTCCGGGCGGGCCCGGACACCCACGGGAGCTCCCGGCCGAGGGAGGGCGGCCCAGCAGTGCTAGCCGGGCCGGTTCTTCCCGCCGGCGAAGCACTGGGAAAGGGGCTCTCGCGTTACGGCTCGGCCCAGTCCGCGGACTGGGACGGCGCCGCCAGCCCAGGGGCCTGAGCGGGGGCCGGAGCCAGGGACCAAACGCACTCCTCCCGGGGAGCTACCCCGCCCACCCTACTGCTGGAGCCGGGCGGGGCGCCGGTGTGTCACTGCCCTCGGGACAGCGCCAGTGCCTTCCCCTGCCCGCCGGGGGGAGCCACAGAGCGACGCCGCCTGCGGCCGGGGAATAGCGCGATTTAGAGCCCCGCCGCCGCCCCAGGCGCCGGGAATAACGCGCAGTACGGAGCTTCCGAACCGCGCCGCTCCGGGCGGGATAGTGAGGGCACCAGCGGCCCCGGCACGCGCCGCCCGTGAGGCCGCCACCCCGAGCAGCGTCAAGTAACGCCGCTGCCTACTGGCTGGCCGGGCACGGTCCCCTGTGGCAGCGCAGCGGTGACTGGCCCCCAGCCGTGCCCCGCGCCTGCCGGCTCCTCGGCCCCATTGAGTGGGAGCGAAGGATCTGCCCCAGGGGGGTGGGAACAAGAGGCCTCGAGTGCTTTTCTGATTTGGCTACAGGAAATTACGTCTTGAGTTCTCATTAGCTCTGTGGCACGTCACTCCAGCGGCCTCCTTCATTGATTCGTCGAGCTGGCAGGCAGAGCCTTCCGTTGGTTGGGCGGCCGGAATGCCAGTCTGCCCCTGGGCCCTGTGACTGGTGAGCGCTTTAAGCCTGCCCTCCCAGGGGTGTGTCCTTTCCTGTCGTGCCCGATGATTGGCGGGCAGAGGAGGCCGCCGGAGTGCGATTGGCTGCGCCCTCCCGGCCCGCGGCCAGCGGAGCGGGCGGGGCCTGTTCCCCCCTGTTTCCCAGCGGTGCCTCGCGCGGGGCCCGGCCAGGCCGCGCGGCGGGCGGGATGGCGGTGGCGGTGCGCGCGCTGCAGGAGCAACTGGAGAAAGCCAAGGAAAGCCTCAAGCACGTGGACGAAAATATCCGCAAGCTCACGGGCCNGCGGGCGGCGCGGAGCTGCCCCGCGGCTTCCCGCGGCCCTCTGGGGGCCGTCCCTGCTCCGCTGGCGCGGCGATGGGGGAGCTCTGCCGGTGGGGGGTGGACACGGCCGCGGGACGCGGGAGGGTACGGCCGCAGGCACGTCGGGCCGGACGGGGAGCAGGCACCACTAACAGCGCCGACCATCTCTTGCAGGCCCCCTCAAAACAGGCTGCTAGCCCTCACAGGCCCAGGTGGAGGTAGAGGGCGTGGGAGCTTATTGCTAAGGTAAGGAGGCGCAGAACGGGCAGTGGAGTTGCATCCATCCTCCCTTAGGCAGTGGTTTGTGCTAGTGTGCTGGGTGTTGTGTGTTTGCCTCCTCTGCTCGCTTTACTGCTGTTTGAAGGAGCACCAGAGTTGCCCTGCAGGGCTTTGGGGGTTAAATTTAAAGTGCCTTTTCATTCTGAGTTGCAGCAAGTTTAAGCGTGTGGTTTTCTCCAGCCTTCTCAGCTGTTAGGCCAAAAAATAAGGGGAAATGTCAAAATGAAGGGAGGCATTTTATGGTTTGTGGGACCTTGTCTCTTTGAAATCGTTCAAGATAGGTCTCTTGGTGATTAAGAAACTGATATGTGCTCCAGGAGGGGTGTTAAAATACATGTAGAGGTAAAACTACTAGTCTTTCATTGTAGCTTTTTTTTTTTTCTTTCTTCTTTCCTGTCCCCACCCCCCATGTACAATGAAAAGGCCAGGTTTTGCTAAGCGGTTCTTAATGGAGCATGTAGCAGAATTTTTGTTGGATCTCAATGTTAAGCCATTGGTTAAGGTTTAATATATCTTGAAAATTACTGCAGATACGATCATTTGAACATAACAGGGTCCTTGTTTCTGTGTAGCTATTCAGTTAAATAAATGCAGAAAGTCAAGGTGAAATTAGTTTGTTCACCAACAGTATGTTTGAACACTTATTGCAGTGCTAACTAAATGGTGATAGAGCTGAGTAAAGTTTATGTTTAAATCACGACCATAAAGCCAAATTATAGTACAATTCTGCAGACTTAAGGTGGCTCAGGGATTAACCTAACTTCTACGATCACGGATGTTTTCTTTTTAGGCGTGGATTCTCGGATAGTGGAGGAGGACCCCCAGCCAAACAGAGGGATCTTGAAGGTGCATCCAGTAGGTGAGTGCAAAAACTGATACAGCAAACTTGCTTTTCCAAATGAGAATTTGTAACACTAAACCAATAACTGTTAATAACTGATGTGTTTCACTGTCTTTGGAGATTACATGTTCACAACTTGTTGGAAATAATTTGGGTGATAGCAAATCACTGTGGTGAAATCTCTTTCATGCCTTAGAGCAATATAAATATGGTTGCATTAATATAAAGATATAGCAATGCAAAGATGCTTTGAAATTTTTATCTTATTTGGCATATAGTCTGGTATATTACATTTTTCTTAGTAGTCACATTTGTTTGCAGTGGACACAAACTGAATTATGTCTGAGATCTCCTGTTCAATAAATTCCATGCCGGCAGTGTGACAATAGACTTGGGTTTTGAACTTTCACATTTTGATGCAAATTCATCAGATGTGACTGATAATAGGGAGATTAAGTGCTGTGGGCACTTAAGATGCAGTCGTAGTTCAAAAATTCTTGAATTTTTGAGTTAACAGAAAATGAAGCCGGGAAACAGGAAAGTGCTGTGCCACAAAGCTGAAAATGAAAACTGAAAATAACTTCTACTTATTTATTTTAGAGCTTATTTTATTTAAAGTATTTAAGTTGGTTTTTGTTAAAGCCTTAACCATGTTCTCAAGTGGTAAGCCCTCTGCCTCTCTCCCACAGATATTTGGTAGGTAATTTAAATAGCATTTCTTGTATGAGAAATTGTACCAACCTTTCCACGTCAATGCATTTAAATCTGTCTAGTGATCCCTTGATAGCAGTAGCTGTTTCAGATGTTTTGGAAAAGCACAAACATTTTAGAAAAGAAATAAATTCCAAATGCATTTTAAAAAGTCAAATATGCTAGTTATATGGATTCTTCTGTTTTTCTTTACTCTGCAAGTTATTTTAAAATTTAAACTTTTATCTCACTGATATTCACCAACAGTAGATTCTGTCTGTAAAATGTTCCTTACTGGTGGAACAGTGGGGAGATTTTTCCTGGAAGTGTTGGTTCTTCTGACTAGATATGTTTGTATTTTTCTCATGTTAGAAGAGATTCTCTCCTAAATACATATTCTCTAATGTCCACTAACTTCTTCTGCCTCAGGCTGGGTGGAGAACGTCGGACAAGAAGAGAATCACGCCAAGAAAGCGACGCAGAGGATGATGATATTAAAAAGGTAATATATAGTAAATGGAGCTGTGCAGGAAGAAACTTATCTGCAACATGATGGACAAAGTAGTTTGTTTTCCTTTGTTGTAGCCAGCATTGCCATCTTCTGTTGTTGCTACCTCCAAAGAGCGAACACGTCGAGACCTTATACAAGATCAAAATATGGATGAGAAAGGAAAACAAAGGTATGCAGAAATCTGTTTTACACTGACATGATTCTTTTGAGCGCTAGCGTAGAAAGTAGCTTTAGGTTGTAAAAGGATTGCACATAGGCTGTTGCGTATCAAAAATTATGTTGAAGAATTACCATAATGATATAAAATTTATTTCAAGAAGTATTCTCTCAAAATACTTCACAGCAGCAGCATGCACATTGTTTACTTACTTCACATAATTGACAGGGTTTCTACTTCTCAGGACACCTTCAGGAACAGGTTTGCTAGTGCTGTTTTAATATCATCTTTTGAGTAAGACAAATATCTGTAGCTTCACTGGTTGCTTAGTGTCTTGGATTATTACAGCTGTCTTGGCTCATCATTTATTTTGTATGTTGAAGGAGGTTTTTAGGCATGGTTCCTTACTTCCTCTGCCTTTTTTAAAAAGCAATATTTCCATCATGTGTTTCTTTTCTCTTGTTACTTTGACTTCTTATTGTGTGTGTAGTCTTAACCTTCGTTTTGCCCATTACTTTTTAGATTCCTTCTATGTATATGTCCTTTTTCTTGTGTTTTATTTGTCTCAGGAATAGGTCATTAAAATTCTTGCTGAAATGCAGTTCTATTGGTAAGAGGTGTTGGAAAATCATATTTGCTATTGTCTCCATTCTCTTGGACTCCATCCACTTCAGACTGCAAGTCACAATAATAATTATACCACAAATAAATAGAAGAATGAGAACTGGAATAAGGAGCTATAGAAAGCTTCTCTGATAAGTCCCCACAGATCAACTGGCACAGAAAACTGGCACTTGGCTTGCTTCTTTTTGTTATAACACCACTAATAGTCTGCCCTCGCTGCCATTACCTGGTTCTAATCCTTTCCCTCATAGGGAGACTTTCAGAATTCTTACTGAACTTCCTAGAGCTTCAGGCACTAAAAGTTTTTCCCTCAGAACTGTCATTGTACTGCTTTTCAGTTCAGTAGTCTCTGGGGAGATGAGAAAATCAGTATTTATCTCTGTGACCTGTGGTGGAAGGAGGTTCTTTAAGAGGACAACACCCACTGAACTGATTTTGCTCAGTGTCTTTTGGGATGTCATTCGTATACAAATGTGCTTTCAGTGATCTCTGGCTTTCAATTCTTTATTCCTCTTTCTGCTATTTACTATACCTTAACCTTTCTATGTGAGGTTTTTGCCACTGTAATAGAGTGATACTTAGAGAAGACAGTAGCATTTGCTTTCTCTCTTAATCAGGTAAAAGTTCAAGGCAAATAAGAGCAACTGCCTCATGTTGTAAAGACTTAATTTGGGATTAAATTAAAAGAAAGAAAAGATGACAGTCAAGAAACTAGTTCTTGGTCAGAAGGGGGGAAGTTGTTGAAGAATTTTACTTACGTTTCTCAAAACAGCACATAATTGCATGAGAGCAGTTCTGGTTTCATCCCACAGTGCAGTGTCTTGTTGTTGGGCAACTGTGATAGATAAGCTCTCACTTCTCTATGGCTCCTTTCTCCTTAATAGCTTAAGCAGATTGTGGAGAGGGGAGTGTATGTTTTTCAGAAAGCCCAGTTTGCTGCCTTGTTGATAGCTCACACTATATTTACTTGTTCATTTTTTCTTCAGTACTCTCTGCTTTAAGATTTTTTAAAATATTTCCTTAGTGTCATTATTTCCAGATGAAAAATGTGCAGGCTTCCAGTTTTCCCAGTGCTAGCTGTTCTGTGTCATGGATAAGAGCTGTGTCTTGCTCTTGAGCAAAATGATATGTCACTGTAAATT
Organism: Origma solitaria; assembly: GCA_013397895.1. Lineage (NCBI taxonomy): Eukaryota > Metazoa > Chordata > Aves > Passeriformes > Acanthizidae > Origma > Origma solitaria. Next base: position 103,848 of record VZRL01004596.1, on the reverse strand, counting down.
ATATCCTTGACTGTTGGCACAGTTGGTATGTCTTCTATTGCTAATGGCCTTGGCTATTACTGAGCCTTTAAAAATAAATATCTTTGAGGTGGAAAGTTTCTCTGATTGTTTATGCAAATAAAAATCTTAGTACTTGATCTGAATCTCAAATTTCTTTTTGTTGTGGGTTTTTTTTCAGGAATCGACGTATATTTGGCTTGTTGATGGGCACTCTTCAAAAATTTAAACAGGAGTCCACAGTTGCTATTGCTACTGAGAGGGTACTTACTTTAAGTTCTGTCAAAATTGTGTGGTTAAGCTGTTATAACTAAAAATAAAAATTCATTGCAATGTAGATTGCAGGTGCAGCAAATTGGTGAGAGTGCATGTAGGTTTTTGCTTAATTCGGGGGAATGAGGGTGGGAGGCAGGACAGGAGTTCTAACTGACTTCGTAACGCTATTTCTGACCTTTGTAGAAGCGAAAAGGCAATATTAAATGGAATTTAATCAGGTAACTATTAAAGAGGTTGTAGGCTACTTTTGGAAATAATGATGATGTGATATTGCTGGAAGCAGTGCCTACCCTGGTGTGTTCCAGATGTTTAAATTATAGCCAAGTGTACAGAAATCTATGGTTGGTTATGCTAGCTGTCTAAAAATGCCTTTCCCCTTCCAGTACAGATAACCAGAATTTCTGGTTTTAATGAATGAATGTGTGATTGTACTGAAGCAAAGGTTTTTGCATAGCTTAGTGATTACTTAAAAAATCTTGTGTATGGGATGGTGGTAACTTTATTCCTAGTATGCCCTTTTAATTTGTGATGGATATGGTATTTGTTTACTGTTGCTCTAAATGGGTTATTCCGTTAATACTAATAATCTTTAGATTAAAAACAGTGTTTTAAAGGTCTAACTTCAGCAGTCCAGTTGATGAGATAGATTTAAACTTAAAACCTTTTCTGTATAGTGTCAGCAGAGCTGACTCACAGCGCTGGTATTGATTACTTTCAGGTTCAGTATTTGAGTGGTTTAGCTAACTTGTCATGTGGCACGTAAGACCAAAGTTCACTTTTGCCTGCTTGCTTTAGAACAAAAAAACTATTTATCAGGATGGTCTAGAAACATGGAGTCCCTGTCTAATTTATAGTAGTATGTGTTTGCACAAATAGATTTTGAGGAGTTCCTGCTCCTTGCAAACTTTTTCTGAGAATCCTTATGGAGACTTTTTTCTTCATACATGCATACTTGGTATAAATCAAAGTCAAGGCCTGAGGAGTTTTATGACACAGCTATTTTGTTGTCTAGGCAGTAAATTCTGTATTTTTATTGACCGCTATTGTACAATCTGAGCACATGGCAGTCTAGGGCATTCCTGGATTGTAGTAATATATCTAATTAGCAATTAACATACTGGAGGTATTCACAATCTAATTTTTGTTGGTCACAAACACCAGTCTGCAGTCCTTCATTTGTTTCTGGGGGAGTTGACTTTTTTCTCATCCAAGTGGGAAATTTACCTGATTTCCCTGATACCTGAAATATATTTCTTTTATTTTTCTGCCACTGGGGGAAAAACCCAATTTGTTGAAGCTTATATTGAAAATTTAAATCCAAACTGATAGAAAAGCAGACAGAAATTCACAAGGCCCCATAATTATATAGTTAAACAACAAAAAAAAATTAGGTGCCAGCTAGCAATGACACTCTTTTCTTCCATTACCTGTAGTTTAGGAGGGATTTCCTAATGTGTTTTTAGGAACACCTTTAATGGTGTAAATAATTCGAGATTTTTAAGTGGACCAAACTAGAATGCCTTCTCTTGATGTAGAAAAAAAATTAAGATGGTACTTCATTTATTTTAGCAAAAAAGACGACAAGAAATTGAACAAAAACTTGAAGTGCAGGCAGAGGAAGAGAGAAAACAAGTGGAAAATGAGAGGCGAGAACTGTTTGAAGAAAGACGTGCTAAACAGACAGAGCTGCGGTTATTGGAGCAAAAGGTTGAGCTTGCTCAGTTGGTGAGTTTTTGTTTTGTTCTTGATCTTTCTCTTGTTTAAACTGTTCTTGTGTATCTCAGGGTTATTTTCTTTCATTTCTCAGCAAGAAGAATGGAATGAACATAACGCTAAAATAATTAAATACATAAGAACAAAGACAAAACCTCATTTATTCTACATACCCGGCAGAATGTGTCCTGCTACGCAGAAGCTGATGGAAGAGTCACAGAAAAAGATGAATGGTAAGTGGTCTTTGTGATACAAAGGCCCTTGGTCTTGCCCTGCTTTATTTGCCGTACGAATTCCTTTTAAGTCTCTACTTAAATACATTAATTCCATGCTTAAGACAAACTATATTCTTACACGGGTTTTCATCATAAGTCGACATTACTCTTTCAGTGACTTATTTTTATATTGAATGGGATTTGATTCTCTTACAAGAAGTCAAAAGATGTGTATGCATAATTTCAGAGTATGTGTTAAAAATAGACCTTTATCTTAGCTTTAGTGCCCAGATGTACCCAGTGCAGCAACTTAGTTTTTGAAGAGACAGGTTCTGTGAAGACCCAAGGAAATGCAGGTGTTTGCAAAGCATTTGAGAAGTATTTTCTTAAGCACAGCACTAGAACTTTGTGATGATTTTTTTTTTTTACCTCAATGTGTTCATTTCTGTTTCACAGGATGACTATATTTTTCTTTTGGAAAACAATTTAAAATACTCCGGTTGATGGTAGCTTTACTGTTCTTTTTTCATTAAACTAAGAATGTATTGGTTTGTTTTTCTCTTAGGAGCTTTTCTTCATTTTGTGGGGTTGGGGGATAAGAGAAGGTAGCTCACCTGTCTCGATAGCCTACAGTAATTAAGCTTTCTTAATACCTAACCAGCTTTTTGCTTATTCTTAACTGTCTTTCGTTTATGTTAGGGAGTATAACCTTAATAGATACCAGGAAATTAAGGTATTCTTTTGATATACTGTTGGTTGGTTTGATTTTAGTGAAGTAAAAAACTCTCCATTAGCTTAGATTTAGGGCTTTACTGTTCTAATATCCAGCTGAGCTTGCTCTCCCCTTCGCTTTGTTTTCTTAAGGTAACTAGCAGTCTTTTTCGTTATGCATGAATAGCTTGCTGCTTCAGAAAGAACAAGGGTGCAGTATTTAGAAGTTGAACAATTTGATAACTTACTAGCTCATAGTTTAAGGGTAGATAGACTTCAGTGTCTGTAGATTATCTTAACAATTATTTATGCATTTATTCCCTAGCACTCTTTGAAAGCAGGAGAAATGAATTTGCAGAGCAGATTAACAAAATGGAGGCCAGGCCCAGAAGACAATCTGTGAAGGAAAAAGAACATCAAGAGGTGCAGAATGAAGAAAAGAAGGAAGAACAGAACAAGGAGCAGGAAGAGGGTAAGGTGGCTCAGCAGGTGGAAGAGATGGAGACAGGTAATCAGCACAATGATGTAGAAATGGAGGAGGTAGGGGAGGAAAAGGGAAAAACAGGTTCAGGTTCAGGGCATAGTGATGCGGAAAAAGAACAGGAAGAGGATGAACAGAAACATGATGTGGAGATGAAAGTAGAAGAACCTACTGAGGTGAGGGAGAATGACAAGCAACAGGATGGTCAGCATGAGGAGGTCACAGTCGTAAAAGAGGAAAGTGAAAATATTCAGACAGTGGATAACGAGCAGGATGTGGCTGAAATGAATGAGGCAGATAGTGTAGAACCTGTAGAAAATGAAAATGGCAAAGAAATAGAACCAGAAACAGAGTGTGATGCTCAGCCAGAAAAGGTGTGTAATGTTCCTTCTCCCAAGAAGGAGAAAGGTATCAAAACAGAAAATAAAGCTGAACTTGAAGAAACACAGGAGAAAGCGCCTGAAGCTCAGACAGAATCTGTGGCTGAGGCTCTATCTCAGCCACAGTCTGTGCTACTAGCACAGTCACCTCCATTGTCTCAGTCTACTCAGGATACGGAGCCTCAGGCAGACAAGGATGAAAATGCTGTGGTGTCTGTAAAGGTGGTTGAAGCACAGGCAGAGCAGAATCAGACACCAAGTGTAGAAAGTAAGAGTAAGACTAGGAGTAGAAGCAGGGGTAGGGCAGGGAACAAAACTGGTCATAACCGTAGCAGCAGCAGCAGTAGCAGTAGTACTTCAAGCAGTACTACCAGTGCCAGTAGTTCCAGTACTGGCAGCAGTACCAGTCGGAGCAGTTCCACCAGCAGCAGCACTACAAGCGGAAGCACGAGCAGGGACAGTAGCAGCAGTAGCTCTAGCAGTAGTGAAAGCAGAAGCCGAAGCCGAGGGAGAGGGCATAACAGAGACAGAAAACGCAGAAGGAGCACGGACAGGAAGCGAAGGGATGCTTCAGGAGTAGATAGAAGTCACAAGTCCTCAAAAGGTGGTAGTAGAGATACCAAAAGCTCAAAGGATAAAAGTTCAAGGTCTGACAGAATGAGGTCTATATCAGAAAGTAGTCGGTCAGGCAAGAGAACTTCACGGAGTGAAAGAGACCGTAAATCAGACAGGAAAGACAAAAGGCGTTAACAGAAGAGACCAAGCTTCCTTAGCCTAATCTTTGCAGCAGAAGATTATTTGAGTGAAAGGATTCCTTGTAAGGAGGAAGAGAAGGCTGCCTTAAGAATTGCATGCTGTAAAAAATCTTTTGGAAAAATGCAGACTGTTTACCAGGCATTCTTGTACTTTTTACATAATTTTGTAAAAGGTTACTTACCAAAATTATGTGAAGTTCCTGAAAATGTAAAAATAAAATATTAACACTCCTTTGCATCTTTTTTTTAAATATCCTGTACTCATTAAGATCCTCTGTATATTTTAATAGGTAAACCTTTAAAGTAGATGTGATCATTTCTTCTGTATCATACACTTTTTTTTGTAGAAATAAATGTGCATTTTAAATAAATGGTTTGAGATGTCCTGTTGACGATTAAATTCCCCTTTTTAGATCATATGTAGGAAGGCAGTATTGCAGGAAATGTAAAATTTTGCCTTTCCCCTCTATTCCTTGCAAGAATGGGAATTTTAAGACCTAGTAAAGCAGATAATCTCTCCAGTGCTGGGTAGGAAGGGAAAGTAATTGATTTTAATCTATACTTTTTGTTTTCTTCTGTAACTGCAAGCTCTTAGTCAATTCTGTCTTCCAGTTTTATAAAAATTTCCTATCCATAGGCAAGCAGTGATTAAATGGGAACATTAACACTGTCCAAGATAGCTCAAGTCGGTCTGGAAAACCACTCTTATCTGCCTTCTGCAGGTGCTTTGGTAATATTTACTTCTATGTTCTAGATACAGTAAATCTGTTCAATGATGATCCTTGTTTTGGTGGCCAGTGGAGGAAAAATTTCAGCTTGCTTCTCAGCCAGGATTCTTTTTATTTTAGTTGCAGACTAATCTTTGATCCCTTCATACCACTAGGATTAATTACATTGCAGTGTTGGAGTTACCTGGAACTACCTAATACTAATGTTGTGTGTGTGCAAGAATGCTTTCTGAATGTATTTAACAAAACTTAAGGTGGTATAGTGTTATCTATGAAGGTGAATACTGTTTTTATATAATTTTGTATGGAAAACAATAATATCTGTTGCTTTGTTCTGTACATGTGCAAATAAATGTCGCTTTGTAGACTATTCTCTTGATGCCTATGATCTTTTCTATTAACAGGTGTATTACCTTAGTCTTTCTACATTTAAAGTATGAATTGTAGTTGCAGGTGGCTGTACCTTGCAAGCTCTGTATCCAGAATTACTCTTAAGGGCTTTAATTGTCTATTAACTGAGTGTGAAAGTATAGTGCTATAATCCATGTTGTCTTGACAGGAAGCGAATTCTGTTATATGTCAAGTCACAGACCAGGAAATCCTAGAAAGATTTTGGTGTGGAAGGACATGTAATCTTGGTTAAGTGTATGAAATGCCATATACACCTCATTTTTCTGGAACATAGTTGCCAAGTTCTAGCTTGGAGTGGGTCAGTTTTCATCAGAACTCAAAAGTAGTGACAGATTTATGTGTTCTGAAGTGCTGAATGTCATGACTTCAAGAAATGCACCTAGTAAGGGATGGAGTGCCGCGCAGCACAAAGGCACAGTGGGAAAACTCATGCTTCCCCTTTCTCAAGGAGTTCAGATTCTTCAGTACATTTGCTACTTCAATATCCTGTCTGCCTCTCTACAACAGAGTAATTTTTAGTTCTTGTCAGTACTTTCCAACCATATTTCATTCCATTCAGGGAATGTTGAGGTTTAATCTGCCATCCTTTTTGAAGGACCAACAGAAGTTCAAATGCCTTATTGAAGATGTTAAACAGTGTTCTACTGAGAAAACCTCTAATACTGAGTAGCTGAGAAAATGTTACTGGTTTACATGTTTTGACTAATTTCAGATTTCAAATTGCTTTTGGAAGCCATTTTAGTTTTGTCAATTAAGTACATTTTTTCATAACATTGAGTAATTTTAGTATTTCTTATTTTGAGCCTGTGTGATTTACTGCTGTAGTGCATTTACTTCACAGGTTTAAGTGGCTGATGCTCTATTCAGCATGCAAAGTTTCTGGTCACTGTTTCAGAGCAGCATGTTAACAGGGTTTATGAAAACAACAGGATGGTGGATCCTGGTAGCTGAACTAAGGATTGGATTGATTACGTTCTTCCAGGTTATATACCTGGCAGCAATGTATTTTTGACTGAAAATACAGGAGCTTTGTTGCTGGGTACAAAGTTGGTGATGTAATTGATAGCTTAATGTTTGTTAGAAGAAACTTCTACCATGGTTAAGCAGTGCCAGTATTTGTTAGCATTCCTAGATCTAAGCAGTTCCATGTAACATCAGTGTGTGGTAACTTAGTAAGACCAAAGTTTTCTAAAAGCTAGATATTCCAGCCAATATTCCACTACAGAAATAGTATAAGATAATAGTGTACTATTAGCACCATAAAGCAGTAGTGTTTTTAGTAATTGTTACATTTTCTCTCAAGGTCCCTCTTATCCTGAAACAATTTCAGAGCTGTGGACAGGAATGAGACCATGAAAATGGCTGACAACTTCAAGACTAAATATGAGGAACAGTTTGTATTTTCTGAGCATCTAGTGCAGATTAGTGTAGGGGTAGGAAATTATGGAAACATTTTCTTATTTCCCTTCCCCACAATGGTGAGTGGAGATAAAGGAAATAATACCTTGTTCTCTTTTCACTCAAGTAAAGTGGACAAAGGAACGATAGTTTTTCCCCTCTTCTAAGAATGAAGTAGAGATGCTTTATGTGAGTGGGGAATACACCATGTATGCTCTGTGCCTGTCTTCTGAAGTGTTTCCATCAGGTGGTCACTTCTAGCTTTAAGTATAATTTAAGAAGGCTGTTGGTGGTTTGTTTTCTTTTAGAACCTTTATACTATGTACTGACTCTATACCAATAATTACTGTCTTTTTCTTCAGTGCTGATGCACAGATAAGCTGGAAGTCTCCAAGAATGTTTTTTCCACGATGCTCCACTTGGAGTTCTTGTCAGAGTAGATGTTACACAGATTGTTCATTAGTTATAAACTGAAACATGACTTTGGATAAAAGGCATACCTCTTCAAATTCCTCGTCTTCAAGGTGATGTTTTTGTGCTTGGAACAGCTTTGTATTATATTCAAAGGAAACCTGAACATAATTTTTCAGGAGACAAGTAGTTATTAGTGAACTGAACACCTCTCTCCAGCAAAGTCAATTTCTAAAACCAGTAAATTTACAAATAGATTTATAGAACATCTTTTATTTCTTAGGAGAGTAATGGTCTTGTGGTTAGGTCCCAGTTACAAGACTCAGGTTCAGCTGCTGATTTTTTAGCAATTACTGTGGTACATCAGGGCAAACATTAATGTATGTTCAAGATTTTAATGAGTTTGCCTGGTCAAAGAAGAATTTCTCTGAGACTGTGTATTTATGATGGGATCAAATGCTGCAGCTGTGGTTTATTAGTAACATACAGAGAGATCTGTGTTTTGGGGGGTATAGTTCTGCTCTTGCAGTCTTGGGTTTTTTTCTCCTGCTTCAGGCACTTGTTACTAGGTGACAATATTCTATTATATGGCAAAATGTGAGGCGTTGAAAGCTTGGAAATGTATTCTCAAGATTCAAAGTAATGAAAGTCATGACTTCCATGAATTTTTAGAAATGCATTGTCAGTTGTCATGTTTTGTAAGTGTTTGTGTAATAGAGAAACAATAGTGGCTTTTTCTTGCTACTTGTTATCCTGGCTGAAAGAGTTGGTTACCTTCTGGTTGATGAATGTTACCTTCTTAGATTTGTCTGGTTTGAAGAGAGAATTAGTGTTTCTTTTCTTCCTTTCACTTATTTCTTTAAAGATACTTGTTTAAAAAATTAAGATCTTTCTGGCATGACATTTGATTCAATGTATAAGTTGATCTGTATTTTCATCCAAACTTCATGAGTTAAGAGAACTATATTGTTAAAGTGCATTTAGCATAGACTATATTTTTCCACATATTGTGCAATATTCTACACTGTGGAACTCTACATTCTGTGTGGAGCCCTTTGGTGCTACTAAAAGAGTATAGCCAAAGCTGTATATTCTGTTCCTATTATAAAATAAGTATTACAAGAACTTTTACCAACTTCTGATTTGCTTTGTTCTTTATTATTAATGCAGATACAGAATAATCTAGGAAATGCAACATCTTTACTTCTACAAAGCTATGTCTTAAAAGAGCCATCCAGTGTGTCATAGTACTCAGTTTATTTCAATTATGCCCTTAATTCTGATCCTTCTTTGAATTCTAGTATGCTTTAACAGATGTCTGCCTTTCTATTTCAGTAGTTACTAAGGTGTCATTGCAAGTAAAAGTAGCTTCATCCTAATGACAGTTGTTGGAAATAGATCTTACTTTTCATTTTTGTTGTTTGTCTTTGCATGTGCAATGGTACTCACATTCATTGCTTCAGTTCTGCAAAACAGAAATTAAGTGAAGTCTCACTCTATCTGCTATAAAGCTTTCAACTTTGTCCTTTGGAATCCAGCTATAATAAACACCATGAACCTTTGACTTCAGTTCAAAGGTGATTAGCAGTTATGCTTGTATAGCATATGCTGTGTATAGGATTTGCACCCAAAAGAAAATAATATTTGGTATGAATGGGATTTATTGTTGAAGTTATTAGAGGAAAAAAATAACATAGGACAGAGGTCAGCATTTAAGCCTTGAAGAATGCTAGTTGAGACTAAGCAACACAATGAGGAGTGCCCAGAATAACCTGAAAATTTCAAGTGCACTTTCAACTGAGTAGCTCAGATATTTATTTTACTTCCATATAAATACTTGGACTAAGTTTTGTATCCATATGAAACTGAAGTCAGATCCATTTTCAGAGCTATTTTCACAAATACAGTAATAATGTACAGACCTCAAGATGTGGGTCTGATTTTTCTCCCCCACAAACCTACTTAAATATGTAAATTTAGGTGTCAGAATGCCTCACTTTTCCATTTTTAGGCAAATGGGCTCCATGTTGCCAGGCTCAAAAAGGGACTGTTAACCTTTCTAGGCCCATTGTTGGGTTTTGTCCCATGTTCCATGGTTGGTGTGCAACGCTATGAAAGACTTCTGACCAGTTGGACAAAAATGTTCTTTTTTAAATTATATATACAACACATAGTATACAGACAGTCCTTCCGATATAAATTACTTGTATATTCCTTCTCACCAATCTGTTTTGTAGACACTTGGGAATGAAAGAAAACTGGGCAGCGTTCAAGTTAGTCAGGAGTGACAGAGCGTGCTGATCCACAGTGCATTCCTTGGTGCTCTGCAGTGGGTTACCTAACAGCAGAGACAGCTGGTGTAACAGGTCATCGCATGGGCTGTCTGACTGTCAGGTCATGTGGCAAAGGAAGGGGCCAAAGTGTTGGATTGCAGCTGGGGGACGTATCATCTCTGTGAAGTTTTTGTTTGCAGGCTGCTGCTGGTTAAGGTGACCCTGGCTCACTCTGTGCCCTTTCTTTGCTGGCTGTGTGCATCAGAGTCAGCACCAGGGTCTGGCAGGGTTGAGCTGTGGAGCAGGAGGAAAGGGACACTGTGCTGCAAGTAGGATACAGCTTAGGTTTGTGGGAAGAGAATACAGTGAATTCCGCCTGAGTCATACTCTGGACTGAAGGAGGGGCAGGCTTACTAGGAACCATATGACTGTAAATATCAGGTTGGGAAGGAGTGCAGGTTCTTGAGACACTATCAAGAAGACAGAGAGAAGAGGCTTCCTCATGCAGGAGAGTGGAAAAGTGAAGCTTTTTTATAGATTAAGAAGATATAATATATGTTATATATTATAATATATGTTATGCATTATGTTAAGTGTTTAGGTCACCAAAGAAGAGTGGGACAATGACATGAAACCTTTGAAACAAAGCCTGCTTCTAATGCAAACAAAGAAGATAGAGACTTTTTTTACAAGTAGTCACATGTGAAAGACAATGGGTACAGGTTAATCCAGGGGCGATTCTGATTAGGTAGAAGAGGAAAATATTTCACAATGAGAGCAATTGGCCATTGAACAATCTCCCCATGAAAGTGATGGATGCCCAAATGTTTTGACAGTTCCAAGATTCATGTGGACCTTCTTGTCTAGACAATGCTTTTGCCAAGAAAAGTTGGTCTAGATGTACCTTAAGGTCCCCTACCAGCCTGGGATTCTGATTCTCTGCAGGTTTTCATTTATAGCACAACTTCGTGCCTGTATAACCAGTGTACATCTCCCTGCATAATTACTACTTTAAAGCATAACACATATTTGAGAAAAAATTATTTATGGTGACATATTGGATAATGGATGCTAAGAAACAGGGTATTCTTTAAAAAGCAGGACATGTCATTTGCTTAGCTTTGCTATATTGTTCTGTGATCTATGACACAGAGATAGCATATGGATTTTCTAGTCGTCTTGCAAGCCTGAAAACTGCCAGGCACCTTTAAAAGACTTTGGAGCCAAGTAAGTATTCCCATGCTAAAGGATGGATGGTACTTAGCATCTTGTATGTGAGAAAGCTCCAAAGGAATATGTGGAAAAAATTTCTGTTCTAAGTTCCCAATGACTAGCAATAAATTATCTAAAACATAATCAATGTGCACAAAAACAGTTTATTAAAGAAACAAAAAAAAAATAGCTAGAACACTATCAGTAGCTATATTAGCATAAATGCAAATCAATATAAGCAAAAAATTGATAGCTCATCTATCACATTAAAGGTATAGAAATTTGACAGAAAATAACACCCCCTGCATTCCAGCTGGTCCTTGAAGATCAGAGGGTCTGGATGTGGCTGGGCTTGATTTACGATTGTATCAACTTGGAACTATTAGTCTTGGTTGTGTTCAATAAGAACTTTCACAAGCACAGACTCACAAATAGTGCAATTTACCAATCCAGAACTGCAGGTCATTTTGTGCTCAGTTAGAACCTTCACTGTCCCAGATTCACACATAGCACACATAATTTTGTTTATTGAAACAACAGAAACACAGACTTGGAATTGCTGTTGATAAACAGCACTAAATGTGACAGAGCTCTAACAATAACAATAATATTGTGTTAGCTGGATAATAATAATAATCCTGTGCAGAAGTTTACCAAGGAGGCAGCCCTGCTTGTGAAGAGGGAGAGTAACTCAGCAAGTGACACTAAGATCTTCATGGTCTTTCTCTAAGTACATGAAAATTCTACCTGGTTTACATACAGCCCAGTCTTATTCTCTTCCTCCTTCTTAACACGTAGCATAATCCAGGTGGAGGATTGGCTAATATAATCATGTATGTGGTAGGATGTACTTCATTCATCTTAGCCTACTCAGGGTGTGTGCTTTAATGTTTAAATAACCCTTATTCAGGCAAAAGTTACTTTTTTGGCCATGGTGTCCTTCAAAGTTCCAGTCATATGACTTTGTTCTGTTCAGTTCTTCAGAGCCAAAGCAGGACCACCCTATCTCCACAGGGCCTCCTCCTTTGGCCCACTCATGCTTTCTTCACGTCAACTATGCAGAACTCCATCTGCAAAGATAATGTAGAAAAAATGTGGCGCAGGCTGTAGATAGTAGGCTGTCTTAGCTCTCACTGGGCTCCTTGGTCATTACCCTACACCATCTTAAAATCAGATGAAAGATTGTACATTAAAAATACATTCATAATCCAGAAATAATCCTAATACAATTCCTGTTGAATTTCCCCAGGAACAATCTTCTACAAACTCAGTACAGAAGAATCGCTCCGACAGAGGCTACATTTTGATTTGACTTGAACTACTACTTTCTTTGTATTCAAAACATCAGCCTAGCTATCAGAACATAGTTAATTATTAATGCATGTCTATAATCAGGACACCTGACTCTGCAGATTGTTAGCAGGTTAGCATAGTGTACTTCTGTTTAGCAGATCAGAGAAGGAAAATAGGATTGAAAGTTTACTTGTAATGTTTTGTTAGGCTAAGAAAAATGTAGAATATCCTTGCTAACCACACATCAATGCAGTTTCCAGATTTTCAGTGCATTCTGGATTTAATCTAAAATGTCAGGGATCTTGGATCAGAGAATTCTGTTGTTTCTGTTTTCTGTAATTTCCTTTTCAGCAAGTGTGCAGAGTACAAAGGTACTCTCAGAATGGAAGAAGTGTGGTGATCCGGAATGTGAGAGTAAGTAAAAGTTTTGTTTCTTTCAAAGGGAGTCTGTGGTGTATATGCAGCTATTAGGAATCATAATGTCAAAATTAGCAATGAAATAGACTGAAAATGAGTAGCCATAGCAAATGTTTGTTGTTAATATACTAAGTTTATGAGCAATAGACTTAAATTTTTAAATCAAAAAGTGAAAAAAACCAACTTGCTGGATTGTTGTGTAAGGATATACAGATCAAAGTTCAGTAAAACTACTTTTGAATAGCTACTTTTTCTCAGGTGTCCCCAAAATGGGCACTATAAAACAGCTTTAAAGTATTTTTAACTCATTCTTTACAGGTACAAAATAAAACAAACAAAATATAAATAAAATTAAAATGGTAGGTTATAAACTGAGAAAGAAGACTCTTTATCACGTATTTATTCATAGCCCATTCATAGCCCATTCTGCAAAAGTCTGGGTTTTTTCTACTGTAAGCAAACTGGTTTGGGATTTTTTTTAGTAATCCTTCTTACAAAACACTCTTTTAATATATCCTCTTTACTTATTTTTTTCTTCTTTAACATGAAGTAAGTGCTGTAACTAGTTAGGTAGTTCTTAAAGAGTAAATAACTCTGCAGGAGGCAGAGCCACTGAATCACAAGGGGGCAAATAATGTCCCATTTATTATCCACTGATTACCATTGTGAAACCTGTCATGATCATAGCTGAAGCTGTTTCTAAGCTGTTTCCATTGGTCTGGCAGCCTTAAGTATGTTGTATTTTCAATGTAGATAGCTTCTCCTGAAGTGGAAGAGACCTTAGATTTCCTCTGCTGATGGATTTCTATTTTCTTGTGGAGCCATACCAACTTCAGTGGGTTCTGGATGTTCAGAGATGTCTGTCTCTGTAGAACAGCATGTGAAATGGGCTCCAAACTGACCAGAGCACATCGGTAGTTGTTTCTGTGGGGAGACAGGGGTGGAGAAAAAGAAAACTTAAAATAATTCAAACTAAACTGGAAACCTTGGTTTTAACAACAAATATAAGGTTTATATTGCTTAAATTTCCTTGTTTTCATCATAAGATAAATGTATTCAAAGTAGAGGACAAAATCCCTGAAATAACTACTGTATTTAACTTAGATTTTCTAAAATACAAAATTATAAACATACTTGGGAAATACTTTTTAGCCGTTTAGATCTGACTTTAGTAATTGAATTTGCTAATTCTGCACACACATTTAAGCATTGAAACCTTGGCTAAGCAAGCACAGGAAAATGTCCGTATAGGACAAGAGCTTTTCCCTTTGATGTCTGCAGTACACAGGAAAGAAAACAAGATAGGGCTGCTTTTTGCATTAGCTGACTTCCACTTGATGATATAAATGGACTATTATCATAACAAAGTACATACATTAAAATGTTTGTTAATAATCACTATTTGATATGTATCAGATTTCTTCAGTAACCTGACTTCAGAGAAAATGGATGCTGTATTTGTTTCTTTCCACATATTATTCCAGAGGCAATGAGCCGAGTTCAAGCCACTACTGACTACTTAGGGCCTGATTGCCGGTATCTTAACTTCAAAACAGGGGAGGAGATCATGGTATACTCCAAACTTTCAAGGGAAAATGAAAACTTGTGGGCAGGAAGTGTAAGTACTTCAATCTGAAAGACTTTCCCTATAAATATTTTAGATAATATGGTAATAGCATAACAACTGTAGTCTACTTGCTTCTAAGGATCTTCTGTCTCTTTTGGAATATTAATCAGTCAAGGATCAATACAATATTTGGGAGATGGGTCATTGCTACTGTCTTTATATGGAAAGAGAAAATAAAATCTTAGCAAAGATCACTCACAGAGAAACAAAGTCAAGATCAGAATACGAGTTCTCTGTTTCCTTCATTTTGTCTTTTGGCTGTAATGATTTCACCTGGTTCCCTTGAAAACACTCAGGGCTATCAGGTCTGTGGGTAAGACATCCAGTACTGGGACCTGACTTCACCATTCAGTGCTTTAGGAAAGCTCCCAGAGAAGTTATCATGGATATTTAATGACTTAGAACAAGTGACAATGAATTTAGAAGGAATTTAAGAAGGAATGGATGCATTGATCCAAATCAAGTTTTACTGCTAGTAAAACTGTGTAAGTGCTCAAAACTACAAGATGCTAGTAAATTTTTGGGGGTTTTTTGGTAAATAATCTGTCACAGTTATTGTTTAACAGTGAAATTCTGTCTTCCTTTCTTCATCCAAGAGTATCTTTGTAGGTACCTCACTATTCCTTTCTTTCCAAGTTGTATCTCTCCATTAAAGTCTATCTGCAAAGGTTTGATGTAAAGCCAGTGGTGGTTTCTTGGCCAGAGGGACTCAATTATTTTGGGCATTATCATTAACTTATTTTCTGTAGTGTTTCCATCTTCATTGTAATTTTCTCTTGAGCTGCAGCTGGCCTTGTATCTGAATTTCACATCCTACTTTTCTTGTAACTTATTATGGCATGACTTTTTTCCCATTTGAGACAATCGGAAACTTGCAGGCAATTTTAGTAGGAGCTGGCTGCGACCATCAGTGCACAGCAGTGTCTTCAGCAAAAGAAGTTTTAAGGCTATTGCCTTGGTTCTGCACAAACACATATTCATAAAAATAATACAGGAAATAATAGTATGGAGTGATTTATTTCCCCTTGCTTTCTGAAATGGCAAGTGGAACACTTCTAGGCGGGAAAAATAAACCAATCTTTTGACAAAACAGAGTGAAGGAGATAGGGGGCAGTTCTATCAACTTATTGTTCATCCATACTTTTCCAGGACATATGCAAGCACTTAACGTATATATCACTGAAGTTAAAATGTTCTCATTAGTTTCATATTTTTTACAGAAAGGAAAACATTTTGGCTATTTCCCAAGCGATGCCGTGATGGTTGAGGAAGTTTTAATTGGAGAAGAAGTTGAAGTGCTCACTAAGGTAAACCAACATCACCAGATTTTCTAATGTAGTTTACAACAACTGAAAATCTAATATCCAGTTAGAAATTCAACTGTCAATGGACACTTTATTTCAGATAATTCAAAATATGTTTTTATTATTGCTCCATTTGTGTGTTGATGGTCCTCTAAAATAATTTCTATATAATTAAAGATATAGAACCCTTAGGAATAATATAATTAATTACAGTTCTTTGTGTAAAGTTATAACAGAAAGAATGACATATATTTTGCACAACATGGTGATATAGAAAATTACACATTAAAACATTTTAAAAGTTAATATTATTCTTTTAGGAAACTGATTTCCTTTGTCTTCATGAAGATAAGTACACTTTTGAAAATGGAGATAACACATTACATGATCACAACAAAGAAAGTGAATATTCACTGTCTGATGCAGAAACAAAGCTGCATGAAAATGAATTCTTAAAATATACAAGAGACTCCATAGAAAATGAAGAAAGAACTGAATCAGTTTCTGAAAACTACTCAGAGGAATCTCACACTCAGGAGTCTGTAAACAAAAAGTTGGTTAGAAAAGATGATACTGAAGAGCCACAAATGCAAAACAGTGTCCCACTAGAACCTGTTCAAACGCAGTCTAGTTGGATTACAGGGTGGTTCACCACAACAAGCGAAAATGATGAAGAGCCATTAAAAGTTGTTACTGAATCTTCAGAAGAAAATAAATACCAAGGCATAAAAACAGAGGTAACAGCTGCAAATGACTTACAGGAACCAAATGATAAGGTGGAACAAGAACCCCCTGCATCTGGTTGGTTTCAAGGTGGACTGACAAACTTTCTGTATTTTGGTGAAGAGAATGAAAAGGTTGATTTGGCATCAGAAAAAAATGATCCACAAATCCATAATGTTTCTGGTGTGCCTGAGCATTCTAACAGCGAACAGGAAACAACAGTCACTGAGATACTACCAGAAGAAAAAGGGGAAAGCCAAGAATCTGAATCAAATTGGTTCAATTTGGGTTTAAGTGATGTTCTTAATTTTGGACATGCTGAGGAAGCCACAATTGCTACAGAGGACCAGAAAAGCAGAGAAACAAAGGATCAAGCAAATCAGAATGAGGAAGAGCAGAGTTTAGACCAGAAAGAATTACATACAGACAAAGAATCAAAGGAAACAGTTAAGGTGGTGACAGGTGAAGAAGAGAATTATGCACAAGAAACAACAGATTCAAACAGTAACAGGCCAAATTTTGGGGAGACACCAGCAAGTGTACACACTCTTAATGACACCAAAAACATCTCAAGTAGCAAAGAATCATCTTTTGATATACTAACATGTGACAAAGAGAAGCCAATTGAACCTTACAGTTCAGAAGAAGACTTGGTATCAGAAAGCCAACTGCTGAAAAACACCGAAGCTGAAAAGAAAAATCAGGAGTCAGAAAGCAGACGTGGGCAATCAGGTTGGTATACAAATATCTATAATAATTTTATTAATTATAATATGGACAAACATGATAATCAACAGGGACATGAATCAATTGCATCAGATCAGATTTCTTCTTCTCATAACCCACTTCCAAACTGTGATCCCTCACACATAGAAAATACAGGAGAAAAGCCTGACATATCTGAAGAACAGAGCCATTGCTCCTCCTTTAGTCTTTTCGCAGACATAGTGAAGTTTCAGAGTTCAACAGCCAGAGAAGGGCAAGTACACAATTATGGGGAGCTACCAGGAACATAATCATCTGGGCATCAGGAAGACCTTGTGTGACAGTGAACGGAGTCTTAGTCTGGAAACACCTGAGAAAGACAAACTAGTCAAAGGTTGTGATGCAGAAAAAAATTCAGCATCCAAAAGCCATTTCAAAATCAATGGTAATGTAAAAGATGAAATTCACAAATCAGAGAGCAAAAATGACCCACTGGGTTTTTTGAAACAACATCAAGTATTTCAGTCAGGATATTTTTAATGATGAACGTCATCAGAAATCTGGGGAGTCCCAAGAACTGACTCCAGACCCAACCTTTCTCTCCTCACCCCTCATCCAATGGCCTCAGTTTAACAGGTACCAAACCTTCCAAAGAAACTGGCCACTTGGAAGACATATGGAGTTTCAGAGTGGAAGGTAAAAACTGCTAGCTGAGAAGAACTAAGCTTCCGTAATAAAAAATGGCCTCGCTAAGCCTTGATTAAATACCACAGGGAAAAGGAACGGAAGGCACTTCAAATCAGAAGGTTAAACATAACATATCAGGTAACAGTAATGCAAATACCTCGAAAGAGAATGATCTTTCCTTGTCAGCTGGCAGCGCAAAATAACAAACAGGGCAGTGGAGAAAAAAACTCCAACAAAATCTACCAAACAAGTAGAAGGTTGGACAACTCTTGATGCTCTTGTTTATAGCTTGTCTGAGAGAAGCAACAAACTGAACAAATTCCTAGAAATGTGCAACATCACCAGGAAGGTGAAGGAGAGCTAACATGGGAAGACTGATGTTCCCAGCATGAGCTTCTGGAACCAGAGAATGGACAGTCTTAATCCAGATCTCAGAAAGAAATACAAAAATCACCTGTGATATAGTAAAACAAAATATTTATCTGCATCCTCAGTTTAGGCCCATCAATTCAAACTACTGTGACAGTGCAAGATACAAAAGCGTAGCAAATAAATCTGTTCTAAAATGCATCATCAAACACTACTTCAAAAGACAAAGTAACACCAGTCTTCAGCTGAATCTAAGTCCAAAAAAGTATTTATAAAGAAAATTTATTGAGAATAAAAGCAACAGCCATGCGATACTACTCTGACCAAGTGCAAACATTTACCCTGGGAGCCCTAAAATAGAAGACATTTTTAAAGAAAAAAAAAATAGACAGTTAGTGTCTCCTAAAGCCATCTAACTAGAAACGCAGACTCCTATTAAAAAAACTGGATTAATTTAATCCTGGCAACCTGGGATTGCTCATAAACCTGGCTGATAGAATAGATGTTGAAAAGAAGGTACTGTTATAACTGAAAGGATGAATAATATTGAACAAAAAATTGCTGCTACTAAAACTAGTTAGGAGAAGAAAAGAAAAAAAGAAAGATTCTGAAAATAAGAATCAAAATACAGAAATAAAAATAACTGCAATTATATTCCAACAAAAAGGGTTTCAGTAGTATTTTTACCAGACCATCAGGGTTCTCTGCAAATATGTTTAGTAAAACTTAAAATTAAGCCTGTCAAAAAAAGCCTAAGCATGTATGTCTGGTCAAAAAACCCAAACGAAAACAGAAGTGACATGAGGACTAGTATACTTGAATACTGCACAGAAGAACAAGAGAGAGTTAAAAGGAAAGGAATCTGAACAATGTAAAATACTTCTAAATGTAGAGAAGGTGCAGAAAAAAAGCAAAATCAGGCAAACATTATATGATAAACAGATTTACCAAACCCATTAATTACATTTCAACAACTTTATTTAAATTAAAACAAGATGTTAAGCAACTCTTAGAGTATCTCTGTGATGGAAGCAAACTGCTGCAGCAGCACCAGCAATTTGAAAAGATTCATCGTGAAATCACAGCTTACTCAACTAAAGATAACGCTATGTGGAGAGAACAGGTCATTGTGTCTGCACAAAAGGGGCACAATTTGGACACCGAGCAGGGAAAATATACAGAAAAAAGGAATGTTCTTCTAGAGCTGCCAGAGCTTTTGTCTGCTATAACAATTAAGTGTGCTGTCCAAACTGCAGCTAAAGTTACTAAAGTTTCACTAACAGAGATTTAGCAAGAACAAAATATCCTTTGTTTGCAGAAAAAAAATACAACAGATACAACACTGTCTCCTTCTCGTGATTTAAACTGAAGAGGTACTGAGCCTAACTCATACCAGTTAATGACTCATTTATGATATTTCAAGGATCTGAAAATACAAGTGGAGTTAATATAATGGTAACAATTTAAGAGCATATTACTTGTCTTGAATTTTGACTACTGGACTATTTGTGATGTGTATCTTTGGCCACTACCGTCTTGAAGCATATAATTAAATTAAACCATTCGTAATTTTTTTTTCTTGTGGGTAAGCACGGAGTGGGTTTTTTTGGAAGCAGTATTTTATTGGCTTCAGGCAATTTTCTCCAAGTCACTAAAACTGGGGCAGTGAGATGCCTTCAGTCATACTCCTGCATGAACATGCCTGTGGTTTCTCGTATTTTGCAGTGAAGCTTGATAACTTTTGGGAATTTGTTAGTCTTTAATTCTACATGGCATTTTTAACCATTCTCCTTCTAAAGCTTACCCCCGTTGTATTTGGATATAAGAAAGAGAGCTACTACTCCTGACCAGGGAATCTATAGGCTAACTATCAACACTAAGCACATTTTTTCCTGAACATTGATTTTTAACTACTTTACAATAACATAAGTTTTGCTTAAAGATCTATCCTTCACATTCTGAGATCATTATTTGTATAGTGTTTCTTAAATAATAAATCTGTAGCACATTAATGTGGTACTCTAGTGTTTGGCTTTAAGTTTAGGAAAATGGAAATAAAAAAATTAAAATGTCTGTAGAGGTTAATATCTTATAGAAGTAAGCTGAATCTTCTAAAAATAATAATGATTTCCCTTCACAATTATTTGCAGGAGTAGTCAGAAGAAAGCTACTAGAAGAAACACCAAAGAAGGAACATGAAATGAATGTAGCTGTAGACAGTGAACACAACAGTGACCAAGATTCAAAAGCAACAGCCATTGCTTCAGCAACTTCTGAAATAAGAATGGACAGTTCAGTAACTGACTCTGATGTCAAAACATCTTTCTCTGATGCCATCCAGAGCTATATTCCAAGTAATGGTAAGTATCTTAATTTTAAGGAAAATAAATTTGAAATATTTAAAAAACAAACAAAACAAAAACAACTACAAAAAACCCCCAAACAAACAAAACCATTTGGAATTTTATTAAATTGACAACAGTAATGTAAAACCTGTTGTTTTTTCCCATATGATCAAACCAGAAGAAGGCTGGATATATCAGATACTTCTGTGCTTGAATGATCTTGAGATCAGAGAAACAATAAAATCTGCATTGTCAGCAGTGATGAGTATCATCAAACAGGTAAGAATTCTTTCTGTGATATAATATTGACATTAGTGCAAATTTAAGCCGGCCAAGAGTTATGTTCTGCAATGAAGCACCTAAAAAAAAAAAAAAGAAGAAGACAAAGTCCTTTTAAATAAACCCTCTGCTGCTCCCTTGCTTCCAGGGTTATCTGACGCCAAATGAGACAGAGAGCACAAGAAAATGTCAGGTCAGCTGCTCATCATCTGCCTCTTTGTAGTGCACAATCTGATGAACTTAGGGTGTGAGGATTTGGGGTTTTCTTTTGTGGGTTTTTTTTAACAGTCGGGAAACACCTGAGTGGTGTTTCTAGATTTGTTTGGTTTCTTTTGTGTTTCTTTAAATGAAACTAATAGCTCCCTCTAGTTCACAGAACAGTATTCATTAAATTTTCTTGGACTTCAAAAATTTGGGTTATGTTTAGTAAAATAACCAGAATATTTAATTTATTTTAAAGAGTATTTTCAAAGCCTTGATTCACAGATCTCCCCCTAGTTCGTAATTGCATTAAAAACACTTTTCTAAGCAAATATATAAAGTACAAAATGGGTTTCTGATTGCTATGGGGGTGCATTAAGTATCAAAACGTAGTGCAGAGTGAAGGTGAACCTTAAGGGGCATAAACTGCACAAGAAACAACGCAACCAGAGCAATCTGAGAAAAGGTAGATGTTGTTGAATCGTCTCCTCTAAACAAAAGATGAAGAGCAGGTAAAGTGCCATATGGTAAACTTCACTCCGGCGCTTTGGTTGAATTTTGTTCAGATTGGGTAATTGAAGTATAAGAATCACATAAATTTGTTCCTGATTTCCAGTGTCTGTATATAGAATATGGTTAAATTGTAGTCTAGGATGATGAAAACTGAAGTGATTTGTTCCTCGTGACCCAGATTGAATTGCAACTCACCCGTAGTTCACTGCCACGGCCAAACTCGTACTGTTTGACATAGCTAAAAAAGCTAAAAAAGATACTTCCACCTTCTACCTATCCTGGACCCTTAGGCGCTTTGCAGGCACCTTGCACTGCGAAAGTTGTTAGCAGACGTTAAAAAAAAAAAAAAAAAATCGTTAAAAAAAAAAATCCCAAACCAAACAAAATTAATCTTAGTGAATGAGACGAAGAAAAATCCATTGCTATGCGGCATTGCACCTTCCCTTCCATCTGGTTTCAGCAGCCCGGCCAGGACCATTTTTAGCCCAGGCACTCGGCCGAGCCCGGCCCGCCCAGCGCTGCGCACCGGGGCCACCTGCGGCTCTCCCCGCCCCGCCGGGCGCTGC
>VZRL01004596.1:35791-81505 GCA_013397895.1 Origma solitaria | reverse complement strand
GGCCCGGGGCCGGCCCCGGCACGGCCGGGCTGTGGCCGGGGCTGCGGGACAGCGCCCGGCGCTACTGCGGCCTGGCCTGGGAAGGGGCGCGCTGGGTGAGTGAGAGACTGGCGGCGGGGCCCGGCGCAGCCCCCGCGGGGGCCGGGGGCTTGTGCAGCGCTGCTGCCGAGGGGCTCGGGCAGGGGACAGATCGAAATTAAGGCTTTCTAGCACACTAACGTGTTCTTAAGCACGGGTCACATGTAGCCAATTTGAGCTACATCGAACATGTCGTATCTTTGAGCAAATAAGACAGATCCGTTTAAAAATGAAATGCGAGTGTATCTAAGTGTTTAAAATGTGTTAAATCACTGCGTGTTCAGTATGTTATTTTAGCATGAGGCTGGTTGAACAGGTTTTTCTACTAAACAACTTTTCTACCAGACAATCATGAATTACTTACTCGTATTGATTCTTCCAGCAGTGAAATGTGTAGACAACTCAAAGGAGAATTTTCCATAGTAAATTCTCGGTACACATAGGGGCCTACAATAAGGTTGGAGAGGCACTTTTTACAAGAGCATGTAGTGATTGGATAAGGGGAATGGCTTTAAACTGGAAGAGGATAAGTTTAGATTAGATAAGAGAATGAAATTGTTTACTGTGGGGGTGATGAGGCACTGGGACAAGTTGTCTAGAGAAGCTGTGGATGCCTCATCCCTGAAAGCGTTCAGGGGCAGGCTGAATGGGGCTTTGAGAAAGTAGGTGCTCCTGCCAATGGCAGAGGGATTGAAACTAGATGGTCTTTTAGGTCCCTTTCAACCCAAATCAATATCTATGTTATATTTGGAAGGCTCAGAATTTTATCTGCTGATCTTTATATCTTGTTGCAACTTCTTTTTTCCCCCCCCCTTGGTAAAGCTGTCATTTAAAAATCAAATGCTTCTGTTAACCATTTTCTCAGACTTTTGGAAAAAAAGATGAAAAAAAATAGGCTTCCAAATACAAGCCTTGGAAGTAAACTATCTCAACATGTAATGTCTGTTTCTGTTGAAAATATTAAGCTCTTTTCCTTTAGCTGAAGCTTTTTGCTTTACTTTTCAGGCTGTGGCTTCACTACCTGAAGATCTAAGACCTGGCCCTGATCTGTATGGTTTCCCATGGGAAATAGTGATTTGTGCTGGCATTGTTGGAGCCTTGACAATTCTCTTGTTCCTGTACAGAAGTTATCAATCAGTAAGTGGTGTGGTTTAACCCTGGACAGCAACCCCCTGTCATGTTGGAATGAGGGAGAGAATCAGAAAGCTAAAAGCTAGAAAACTTGTGGGTTGAGATAAAGACAGTTTAATAGGGAAAGCAAAAGCTGTGCATACAACAAAGCAAAACAAGGAATTGATTCACTGCTTCCCATGGGCAGACAGGTGTTCAGCCATCTCCAGGAATGCAGGGCTGCATCACATGTAGCAGTTACTCAGGAAGACAAACTCCATCACTCCAGACGCCCCCCCTGCCTCCTCCTTCCCCTCAGCTTCATGTGCTGAGCATGATGTCACATGGTGTGGGTTATCCCTCTGGTCAGTCGAGGTCAGCTTCCTGTGTCCCCTCCCACCTTCTTGTGAGCTTGCAGCCTCCTTGTGGGTGAGGTGAGATGAGAAGCAGAAAAGGCCTTGTCTTTGTGTGGACACTGCTTAGCAGTAACTAAAACATTCATGTGTTATCAGTGCTTTTCAGCACAAATCCAAAATATAGCCCCATACCAGCTACTATGAAGAAAATTAACTCTAACCAGCATAAAAGTGTTCAAGTTATGTGCAGATATGCAGAGTGCATTAATAGTTTGCATTGAAGTTGTTATCCTTCCTGTTCAAGGTATATAATGCTTCAGGGCTTTAAATCTATTGTGATTGAATTTAGAACCCCTCTAAAAGAGAAATTGAAAAGTCTGTTTTGTCAAGATAACAAGTGTTTGGACATGTAGTGACTGACTGTTGTAAGAGGAAATGCAGTGAAACCTGCTGTGGTAAGGCTTCCTTTTTTTCTTCTTAATTTCTACACCAGACTTTCAAAGTCAGCCCTTAAATTATTTTCGCAGGATACAGATGTCTTCCCTAGGGTGTCTGTACTGCTGTGAGTATTGATATCTCTGTGACTACCCTGGCCATAGCCAGAGGAGCTCAGGTCTTTCAGGGTAATTGTAAATAAAACCAACCCACATGGTTTCCTGTCAAGGGAGGCATTTTAAAACTGTTTGGGCAGTGATGCCTTGATTCTGTTTATTGCAACACTGGAGCACTGAACCAATTTAACTGCCTGCTCTTTGTGAGCACTAACCTGATGACTTTGAGAATTGCAGTACTGAGACCTTTTAATGCACTAATCAGATTGTATTTTTGAGGTAATGCCTGTCTTCTATTGTGAGTAAGTAAAGATCTGAGTAATAAGTTGCCTATGATACTTTCCCTGCTAAGGAAATGGGGTCAGTGTCTGTAATTCAGTATTCTAAGTTTCTTCCCATTTTTCACAGTCTCATACAGACAATGTGATTTTGGTACTAGATTTAATGGTACTCGTATTTGAAGATCGGTTGCATAGCTTTTTGCTTTTTCAGATATGAGCAACTGCATTTTTAGGCGTTTAACATCAACCAACATTGTCTGTAAGAGGATCTGTGTTTGTGTAAGTTAATGTAACTATAATTTGGTCATACTTTTTCTCTAGTGGCATTTCTCTAGATGATACAAAAGGCGTTTCAGCTGAAATCACACAAGCAGCAGCTCTGATATTGTTTTCTTCTTGCACATGTCACTTAATGCATTAGATATTACAGAAGTTATTGATAGCTTTTTCAGTCATCCATACTTAGAACTGCTCCTTGAAGAATTGATAGTTACTTAAAAGTAATGGAGTTTAGTTTTGGGGATGATAGGATAAGAGTGTGCTTATGGCTTTCTTACCCTTTTTTTGTTATTTGGACTCCTTGGCTTTAAATGAGGAGGAAATAGGGAAGATCTGAGGGGCCCATTATTAGATTAGGCACATGACCCAGGTCCAGCCTTGAAAGAAATGCTGTGTTGTGACAGTTCTGTGGTTTCAGCCAAGTTCTGCATCTCTTGTATAGGCCATTTGTGACAGAATTGGTCCTGCAGATTGTTAGATTTTGATTCTAGGGCACTAGACCCCACATGGCAGCTGCTCACTTGGCACTTGCAGGATGTCCATCAGGTAGTTCAGTTAGTACCTTTAATGCAGCTGTAACTGTTGGGTATTATAATGTGTGGGAGATTTTTCCCAATAGGAAATCTGAGCTCATGTGTGGAGCTTCCCCCTCCCTTCCCTTTCCTACTCTTTTGGCTGTGCATGTCCACTACAACTTTGTGTTGGCTGTTGTGGTTATGTGGTGAATATACAGAGGTGTGTTATTAAAGTGATCCAGGTGAAAACTAATCTCCTTTCCCCTCTTTTGCCTGGTAAGAATGGGAGAAGGACAGGGCAAACATACAGACATGGAGGGGCTAAGAACAGAGGATATGACTGCCTATTTTTAATAGTAGCCTGTATTTGTATTCCTTTTTTAAGTTCCATACTTAAACTTAGCATGGAATCACAGCTTAAAAGATTAGTTTTCAGATATTATGCAAGAGTAATTGATCAGACATTTTCATTATTTATTCTCTTTTTTTTCAGGTTAGAAGTCGACTTTATGTAGGTAAGCTTATTTTTGATACTTTATTTTCCGTATTTCTTTGGAGTATGACTTTACTCTTTCTTTTTTCATGTTTAATTATTTGGATGATGCAACACTTGCTTGTCTTTCTGTTCTTAGGAAGGGAAAAACAGCTTGCCAATAAAATTGCTGAACTAGTTGAAGAAAAATGCAAAATTCTTGAAAAACTCAGCCTCTGCAAAAAAGAGGTAATGGTCCTCAGTTATTGCTTTCAGATGTGTCATAGAAATGGATTCAATCAAGTAAAGTTTTAACTTCTCTGGAAGTAAGATATTTTAAAGCTTTTAAAGGGATTCTTCAAAAGCTTTTTTATGTCAGTGAAATTTTGCCTTTAACTCTTAATACAGTGTATTTCACTGGAAGCAACTTCAAAATGTCTTTCTTTGGTTTAGGTCGCTGGAATAATCTAGTAGGGCTATGGCTTTCCCTGTTTCCAGCAAGGTGCATTTGTGAATATTTGGGTGATGTCTGTGTTTCAGACTAAAGCATTGCAAATTAATGCTAGTATTTAATCCATTATTTACATATTTTCTGACACAAAGTAATACCTTTTCAGTTTGAAGATTTACAGCTGTCTCTGAAGGATGGTAACATTATGAAAGAATCAACAGACGCATCTTTCTTTGAGGTAAAAAGATAAATGGAAATTGTTATTTCTACAGTATAAGGCAGTATTTTAGGAAAACGTGGCCCATATGGAAAAACAACCAAACAAACTAAATAAAAACAACAACAAAAAAACTCAGACAAACAAAAAAAACCCAACTCAGTTGTTTTAATTGGGTTACTGAAAATGATGTAAAATCAAACTATTTAAGAGAAGTCTTTTCTAACAATTGCTTTAAGAATGAGTGATACTAGAACAAATGGCATATTGGACAATATTTAATTTTAAAAAGTAAATTATTCCCATTTCTAGGAGAAAGGGTAGTGCATGAAGTATTTTTTCTCACATTTGATCTAATTCAAATACTTTTTATAGGCTACAGGTGTACAGTTATAAAGAAAAATTACCACTACATTGGTTATATCCCCCAAGCTGAGAATACATTTGTAAAAGAGTTCTGGATAAGTGAATCAAATACCTAATAGGTTCTACAAAATTCACGTAAAAAAAAAGTAAATAGGTCTATTTCATTCTGTGCCTCTGATCCTAAAGAGGTAATTCTTACAGCTTTGTTAGTATGCAGCAAACTGTAGAGTGTTTGTTGGACATACTTTGCTGTCATATTTAAAATATACTTGTCTCCATGTGTAATTAATATAAAATGTTTTATTAACTTACAAACCAACTTGATTTAGGAAATGCATGAAAAACTGAACAAGTCAAACTTGGAACTCAACCAGGAAATAGAGAATCTAGAAAAAGAACTGGAGGAAGAAAAATCTAAGGAGTCAGAAAATGATGCCTTGGTAAGAATAAATAGAATCCTATCTTTGTTTCTATTCATTTAAAAAAAAATCCCACAGAAAAAAATCTCCATGGAGAAGACAAACTATTTTCTTTGTGTGTTTTGAAACAAAAACTACATTTTCCATTTTGTTTTCCCTGTAACATTAGAAAAATGATCAAGGAAAATACACAGAAGAAGAAAAACTGTTTTTACTGATTCAGCAGTAGAACTTTCTCAGTTTGAAAATTAAAATAATTTTATTAATTGCCTAGACATTTTCAGTCAAATATGTGAAAGAAGCTATATGACAACTAATAATTTTCAGGTGGCTGAAATTCAGGAGAAAATGGAGTCGTTAGAGAATGAAGAAAAATCTATCCAGTCGCAAATTGATGAGGTATGTCTAATCTTTATAGTTTCTGTTTTCAAATCTTTGCAGTTCCTCTATTCCTCATGTAGTTACAGTTTTAATGTTTCTTCTGTTAAGAGTGCATAGATCATATGATGTGTAAACCAAAAGACTTTGTAAGGCTTAGTACTTTTATGTGACTTGATTGAGCAACTTTTAATTTCATATAGCGATTGGCATTTATTGAGAAATAGTTACCTTGTCATTTCTTCACCTGCTTACTCCACAATGATATGTAGTCTTGCAAAACTACAGTCAGCAAAAACTATTGAAATCATAGCAAAAATGTGAGAATATGTATGTAGTACAATCAGAAAACCTAAGACAAGTCCAGTAATATCATCATGACCCCACTTTCATCTTCACCAATACTGTTTAAAAAACACACTTTTTTATTTCATTTAGGCCAAGTCCACCCTAAAAGTGTATCAGATTAATACTGAGAGACTCAAGACATCTGTTCAAGATGCAGTACATGAAAACAGTCATCTCCAGGAAAGTGAGAAACAGGTAGGCTGTTCCTCATTATCCTTAGAAATATTGTGTTTTCCTATGGTACTAATAAATATGATGACTCCAAAGAGCTCATCCTCAACACCTCTCATGTGTTTTAGTAATGGAATGAGGAAGAGATTTTTAAAACAACTACAGGTTTTTAAAATAATTTTATGTTGGAGTAACTTTGTCTAAATTATCCTGTTTTAAAAGAAACGTTGTAGTTACAGTTTGTGGGGAATCATGCATAGAGTGCAGTGGAAAGAGAGTATGTGGTAATATAAGCCTAATGAGAACTTCGCTGAGACCTGGAGGAAAGCAGAAATCCCTGAACAAGTCCACAGCTAGGATTCTCTACAGAGGCAGAGAGAAAATTCTTTTACTTGATCTAGAAAACAAAAGAAATTGAGAAATTGTAGAGTATTCAAAAGGCAGGTAAAAAATGTACTCCAGTACCACTGTAGATGTATTAGTTGAGTAATACAGAGGAACAGAAAAGACTTACTTCCCAAATTTTAGTTGTCTGTTTTCCTCAGTGCTGTAGCCAGATCACAAAGAACACTTGATTGTTTTAAAATGTTCAGCCTATGCAGTAGTTGTCCTGTGCAATAGGTAGCTTTACAGTGAAGCTAATTTTTTTTTTTACAAATAGATGTTTTCTATAATCATTTAATGTTCATCCATTCCCCAGTGTGTATAGCTGTTAGATAAATTAGCACTATTTTATATTCATTGCTGTTGTCACATCAAGGTTTTTCAACTGAGGGGAATATTAACTGAACACTTCTTATAAATGCTTAAAAATATTCTAACAGCTAATTACAATGGATAGCTATAGCAGCTAAAGCATCTGAACAATAACATAGAAGTCTTAATTTTTAACTCTTGAGGTTTAACTTTCTTCAAGTCTTATCTCTGTTAATTCTTACTGATGAGTGAGAGGTTTAAATTCCACTTATGTATAGATAATATATGTAACAGGCTCGCTACTGTTCATCCTTGATTCGTGCTTTTGTAGACAATCACACTAATCTGGTATTTCCCTTTCTAGCTTTTACAAGAAGCTGAAGGATGGGGTGAACGGTTTAGTGAACTGAATGAACAAACAAAGATGTTTGAATCGTCTAAAGCAGATGTAGAAGAAGTTCTGAGAAATAAAGAGAGCCAAATCAAGGTAAATTATGACATTTAGGATTGAATCAAATTATTTGAACTGATACTAATCACAGAGTTCCAAGACAGCCTGACAACCTCTCTGTGTCTTAATATGCATTAGGCTGTTTTGGGCTTTTGTTTGCTGTCTCTATTCTCTAATGTCATGTTTCTGGCTAAGCAAAAGAAAGGTTGCTTAACAACACAATGGAGCAGTCTGATAAAGACAACTAAGGAAAAACTCTTTTAATTCTGATACAGTACTGGTTTGGTTGTTTTGGTTTGGGTTTTTTTTCTTCCCCCCCCACCAAGTTTGGAGTGTGGAAGTTGGGTGTGTATTCTTACAGTTGTGTACCTTACAAGCCCTGCTAAAACCATGCATGCTTATAGCTGTCTGAAAATTCTTCACAAGGATGTGCCTGTTCACCTGCAGATACATGTTTTGATAGAAAAAGTAGTACTAGACATCTAGAATCCTGTGTGTGGGGCTGACTTAATCTACTAAGGGAACTAAATAAAGGACAGAAATCCTGGAAAGTAATTGTAATGATAACTACATTTTCATTGCTTGTATTTGCTTTATTGTTTCGGGGGGGTTTTGTGTGCTTTTTCTTAGTCATTGACACAGTATATACTGAACATGAAAGACTGGAGTTCAGCCATACGAGAAGATGGTGACACTGAAGACAATCGCTGGGACACAGATATAAAGGGCGAAACAGAGAACGGAGAGCATTTAGGTATGGTTTGTGTAGTTTCCCAATCTAAACATTTAATAGAAGTTTTAAAAATACAGAACTGACGAACTTCCAGAGAAGTTGAAAGATTAGCTTTATAGAAGTCAGATTTTTAAATGCCACCCAATGTCTGTCATGTCAGACAGTTAACTGATGCTTGGACACCTCCGGAATAGCAGCCTATCCTCCTGTGTAGCCGTGTGTGGCACTCATACTGTCACAGAGCAATGTAAAGACTCAGTGTTCAGTCTCTTGCAGAATGACATTAGCCTGTGTGAGTAGTAAGCAGTGATTCTCTGGCATTTCTAGGTGGAAACCTTGCTTTTATTTCTTCTTCAGGCTTGTCCCAGCAGTAGTACTGAGAGTCCTTAGAGCCTAATTTCTGCTTCCTTATCTTTACAAAGGTGTTCCTTGTTGCAGGCAGTGTGGTAGCACTGTAGTCGAATGTGTGTAGATTGAGTCCCCTTAAACAGCAACACAGAAAAGCCCTGCCTGCACCTCTTTCTTGCTACAGCTTCTTTTTATGCTGGTGCTTCTGATAGCATAGGGCACATGCCTGTGGATCTTACAGTGTGTATTCAGCATCTCACTTTTAATGTGACCAGTCTGAGTCATCATTGATTGGCAAAGCACTACAATATTGGCATATTTTCTACCCACATCCCTGCTTTTTTTTTCCTTATCCTCCAAGTATGCTGTGCCTGTTGTGGTATGTTAGCATTGCTCTTGTATAAAAATGAAATAATAGCAGTAAGCTCTGTCACAAACCTTTTTGTACTTTTTATGTGACTTATTGTCCTATTCCTTCAACCAGATCATGAGCAAAAACGAACTGTAAGGAAATTGATCTATGCTGCAAAGGTATGTGTTTTTAAGAAACTTGTGGGTGGAAGAGGGTAAACTAGATGGAATATATGTAATTATTCTGGTAGTACCAGTGCAAGAGTTCAGCATCTTTTAATGTTTAATTTGATGTTTTTGCGTGCAAACAGTTTCTTAATCTGGTAATCTTAAAATGCTCTCTTTTTTTTCAATTTTGATTGTAGTTAAATGCTTGTTTAAAGACTATGGAAGCAGAAAGAGACCAAATGTACTCAAAACTATCTGATGAAAATAAAGCTAAAGGAGAACTTACAGGTAATTAAATGCTGTTTTACCTTTAAGATTAATAAAATGCTGCTTTGGTAAAATGGTGTTACAGGCTGCAAGTATTAATTCCAGTAAAAAGTGAATTAAGTTTACATTAATAACTACTTGGTTTTTAAAATTCCTGTTTAACTTGCTTAGCTATTTTAAATACATGATTTTAGAGGTAGAGCATCGAAGTTGCAAATTTGGTGGTACTCTGTTGGAATATTCTGTAACTATTAAGTTATAGAATCTTAAAATACAAGAGCAAAGTGATATTAATATATATATAATACTTCCTTTACATAATTCCTGGGCATGAAACAATGGAGATCTAATCTAAATTTTAAAACCGTCTATTAAAATGGTTGCTTAATTGTAGTTAGTTTGTAATGGGTGCAAGCTCTATCCTTAAAATATAAAGTATTGCATTTAGAGAATTGAACCTAAAGGCATCTTGCTGGATTTTTTCCCTTCGTTGTGTAGGACATGCTGAAGTAAACCTTATGAAATGAAAACCACTCTTATTCAAATTAAAACCTGTAATTAGCTATTGCTTTCATAATCATAGCCAGCAGAGTAGCCATCACATATGAATGTACTGCTTTGTTATTTGGGTGGTAAAATGCTTGGTAAGACTGTATTTTTCAGTTTCTTATAGTCCTTTAAACATATTCCTTGTGCTAGTGTGTCCTCCAAATTGACTGAAGCTCTGTCCCATAAAGATATTCAAAGTTACTTGAAGCTTTGTTATATTTCTTGAAAAGAGGCACAGAAATAGTAAATAGGAAAAAAAACATGACTTTGAGTTCGGTTTAGAAAGATGAAGGTAGTTGTGACAAATCTGAGTTACCTATTCAGGCTATTGAGGAAGACCTTGTGTGGGTAAATCTGCAAGAGCATATAATGGTGCTAGTTTTACTTCTTTTGTCAAGTAATTGCAACAACAAGTGCCCTAAGTGAAAATTCAGATTGTGAATTACAAAACTGCATTGTTTTCAAAGAAGTGACATGGTTTGGAGAGCAAAGGCCTGATACACTTTGTGGCAGGCAGAAAGTATAGTTGCTGCTTTCTCATTTTGTATCATATATTCAAATATATTAACATTATGTCTTATGTTATTAAATCAACATAGGATCAAAGGTTTTTAGACACTTTTTGTATACTAAAATATTGTGAATGTGTTATCCCAATCTAATTATCTCTAAATTTGACAGAACGCATAGAAAACCTTCAAAGTCAACAAGCTTCCTTGCAGACTGAAAATGAACGTCTTGAAAGTGAAGTTCAAAAGCTTCAGCAGAAACTTAAAGTAATGACTGAGCTTTATCAAGAAAATGAAATGAAACTACACAGGTGCTGGTTCCTCTTCTTGTATTCAGTACCTCCTGTTTGATTTGAATATAACTGATTTGGGGGACTGAAAATTATTGATGGTTGAATACTGCTTTCCAGAATTTTCTGAACTGTGAAGACAATTTATTGCAGTTTCATGTATATTTGTGATTACAGTAGTTTTATAGAAACTGGTTCCATGAAACAATTCATTGTAGGACTTTTCCACAAGCAAGTACAGAAACAAAGAAGTAACAGATTTCTAATCAATTAAATAAGGCAATTTAAGCAGGAAAGCTCGATTATTTTTCTTTAATGAAATTATTAGATTATACATCTGTCAAAGTTGGTGAAAGAAAATCAGTAGGTGCTTTAACTGTGAGATGTATTTTATATAGTAAAGAGAGCAAGTAATGTCAGAGGAGGGGTGAGATATTAGGCAAGCTCTTGATGGTAAGCAACATAGAACCCCTGTGAATCAGGCTTTCCTCAGCAAGAAAAACAGAAAATGAGGGCTGTACTATCTCCCTCACAGTCAGGGTGTTAGTAGGGATTATGACCTAGTGATTGAAATCAGAAATATGTTTAGGACTAGCAATTAAAGTTGATTAGGCCAGGGCATGTAGTAACCTTCAGAAGTGTGTGTGTGTGGGAGCAGGGCGGATCATTTTAGGGTATGATGGTAAAATTACAGTTTCACTAGTCAGAAATAATTTCTTCAAAGAGCAGACATAATTGTGAAGGCAGCAAGAGAATCAAAACAAGACTAGATCCTGTACTGAGCGGTGTGCAGGACCTTTTTAAAGCATAACTTTCAGTAATCTTCTCTGTAGCACATATATTTGTATAGATATTTAGCATCTTTGTAGGTGCAACAAATCCTAGAAATCACTGCACTAACATTTTGATTTTTAAAAAAGAGCAGGGAGGAGTGGGATATAACCTATTAAAAAGAAGGTATGATAAGCATGCAGAAAGCAGACTGTGTGGATGATTTTTTAAAAATACCTCACTATAGCTCAGAAAATCTATGCTGCATATCAAAGAATTTCAGGAAAGCAAAAAAGTAGTGGGGAGAAGCTGGTGTGGTGAGGTAGCAGTGCAAAAAAGACTTAGAATTAATTAAGGCATCTTTTAAAAAACTGTATCTGCTCAAACTAGGGAAATGGAAAAGTAGGAAATGAAGAATGACTAGAAAAGAAGTTTAAATAATGTTCACAAGATCCATGACTTAGACAGCTTGATTGCTAAGGACTGCTGTTCACAGGAAAATGACCAGTTTGTCCATTCAGGGCTGTATGCAGCCGTAGTGTCGGTGTGTTCTGCAGAACTATCTTGTGTATAACCTGTGGACTGGAGAATGGGTTTTCCCTTCTGTACTGCCCAAAAAGGCATAAAGATAAAAAAGAGGGACCTGGAAAGACTTTTTAATAGCTAGTAACAATCTTTTTTCCCTGTGGAAAATTATTTTTAGAAAATACCAGAACAAATCACTGACCGTTACTGTAGCTTGGGTTTTAGTTTGTTTGATATGATTTGTGGCTTCTTTCAAAATTGTTGACTCGAAACACAGTTAACCACAGGTTTTGAATTTTGTTTAAAGGAAGCTGACAGTAGAAGAGAGGGAACGTCTACAGAAGGAAGAAAAGCTTTCTAAAGTAGATGAAAAAATTATTCATGCTGCTGAAGAACTTAACAGCTACAGGTAATTGCAGATTTTAGTTGCTGTGATCACTTGTTCCAAAATGAAGAAAGAGCAATAGAGAATTCAAAAAAAACACAGCATAAGCAAATGTATTTTATTCCAGTTTCTTTGTGTGTGTGTTAGATGCTAGTTTCTGTGTAATAATACAGACTAAGGGTGGTTTTGCTTTGTTAAAACATTTGGGTGTTGAAGATTAAGGCAACTTCTCTTCCATTAGAATGCTAATTGTACTGATACATTTGCTATAATGGTGTGGTAGAAGTGGGTCTCCAATCTAGTTCCCCTTACTGAACAAAACTGAAAATACAAAGTTAAAAGAATGTTGTGAAATAAATGGAATGTTCAGGTTTCCTATAGAGCTGACATTTATGCTGTATAGTTATAGTATTCTATTTCTGTATGTCAAAGCCTGTCAAGTAGTCCTGTTGCTTAGAAATTCTTTACTAAAATATTGTCATGGGTGAATATTTGCTGTAGCTGTTTTGTAAGTGCTTTCCTCTGGTTGTTGTTACACCAACTGTGTACCTCTGGGTTTTTTCTGCATTTTCTCAAACTGTGGCATAATT
Source organism: Origma solitaria (assembly GCA_013397895.1). Classification (NCBI taxonomy): domain Eukaryota; kingdom Metazoa; phylum Chordata; class Aves; order Passeriformes; family Acanthizidae; genus Origma; species Origma solitaria. Next base: position 68,880 of record VZRL01004596.1, on the reverse strand, counting down.
TTTCAATATGTGATGTATATTTGCCGTCTTACTTCAGTGTTTATGGGAGTGTTAAGTCTAACTGAGCAATACTGATAACTCTTCATGAAGAGTTAATTAGATAGAATTCTTTCTTGTGGGCGTTCTTCAGTATTCATACAGGAAGACAGAATTCACCCTTCCTGATTTATTCAGAAGGACTTGTAGGCATCCTAATTTTACAGAGAATATTAATATTGCAAATTGACTGTAACCAAGCAGTTTATGTATCTTTGGCCCACCTGCTGAGAGTGTAGAACTTAGAGAGGCTGTGCACAGGGCGGCTGGCAGCAAAGGTGGCAGCATACATGTGCTCCTGAAATAACTTCAGTGCAGGTGAGTGTCCCTCAGGACTGACTAGGGTAACCTGTGGCAGAGTGGTGCTCCAGCCACAGCTTGGTGAGACTGGCTGGTAGGTCATGTGAGGAAGGAGAGCCTTTCTGTTGGAAACATCACAAACCACTGAAAAGTTAGGGGATGTTGGGTTTTGGGTTCTATTCTGCTGATTACATTCCTGCTTGCAGTAATGTAAGCCTAGAATTTCCACTGTTAGTATAATTTTTATGTATCCCATGCGGCTAAGTGACAATAATATCTTTTGGAAAAAAAAATCTTTATTCTACCTTTATCGTACTCAAAACTTTCGTCCACATTTTATTACAATGTCATAAATCCTCATTTTGTTACAGAGAGCGAGCCAAGGATCTTGAGGAAGAGCTAGAAAGAACCATTCGTTCTTATGAGAATCAGGTATTTTGTGCTTTGTGACAGCATCTATGCCAGTAGGAGGGATGTTACTGCAACTGAATACCACTTGCTGTTGGGTTGTGATACTGTATTTGGCTTGTCTTTGTTGGGTGTCTAATTTTGCCTCCCCCTCCTTAATGTCATCTGGTTTTGACTGACACAATTTCATAGCCAGATAACTTTATTGCAAAGTTGAATTGTAAGTTTAGGTGTCTCATTATAAATTATCCACACACATTAAATTTATAAAAAAGAGCATATAATTATAAGTTTTGGGTTTTAGGTGAATAATGAATCTCTCTTTCACAGATTACTTCACATGAGAAAAAAGCTCATGATAATTGGGTAAGTTCCAAATACTGAATTTTCTGAGTTTTGTGCATCTTCATTTTTCATTATTTGAAAAGCTTGCTTTAATTATCACTTCTTGTTTCTTACTAAAAACAGATCATCAAAATTATCTCTAGTCTTTTAAAGATATGGATTTCTTGCAGAAATACACAAAAGCATGTTAAAAATATTTTTATTATATAAAAAAGTTTGAAAAACTAAGCTGGATACTTATGAACACAATAGAATGATAATTTTACATCATTTGTTATAGCAATAAATCTGCTGGAAGAACATGACACCATATAATAAATGTGTGACCTTTTGCTAATAATGAAAGCTTTTGGCCTTGTTTCAATGCCATTTTGATATTTTCTTTGGGTGTACTTCACTTCTTTTTTCTACCAGTAGAAGACGTTATGTCCTGTGAGAAGAGTATGTTCCATTGACAGCTTCCTAAGAGTGTTTCTACAAAAATCCATTTTTGCCTTACTTTTTTCCAAACAGGAAACTTTAAAATATCTCCTGACTAATAATTCTTCACTTTGACAGAATGTCTGAGATAAAATCCTACTAAAAGCTATGGTGTTTTGTGGTCATAATTCCAGAGATTTTAGCGATCTGATTTTTAAATAAAACTTTCTTATGTAGAATTTGAGACTTTAGATCTTCTGTAGGTGCTTCGAAGCAGCTATAGCCAGAGAATTTAATTCTGAAGTTTTAAGAACCTGCAGAAAAGCCTTATCATTACTCAAAAAGTTGGGTTGTAGACCTGCTAATGTCATTTGCTGGCATACATGAGGCTCCTTACACAAGTTGTATCTTGTGAAAATGTAGTCCATACACTTCACATGGAATGTGAATCTTGGATCTAGGAACTGTCATTTTTATGAAGCATTTAATCAATAAATAGCAATATCTAAGCATCTGATTTTTGTCCTTCCCCAAAGCTGACAGCCCGAGCAGCTGAAAGACACCTCAATGATATAAAAAAAGAAAATGCACATAACAGACAAAAGTAAGTGCAGTGTTCATCTACTCCTAAATAAATGCAATTTGGCATGTTTTGGGTTCAGGCAGTTTGATGTTTTCTGTTAATGAATTGTGGCCTAAACAGGCAGAGAGATCACAGTGCTCAATTTCTGAAACAAAGGCAATCACTTGAGCTTTCCTGTAATTATTGCATGCAAGAAAGTAAGAACTTAGGGGCTGTGTGAACTACTGAAATGCATCAGGCAAGAAGCAAAATGTAGTACTAGAACACAAATGTTTGGTGGGGTAATTGTTTTTTTGTTTGTTTGTTTAAGTAAGTAAATATCTACCAACCAGATGTCATGATTTACAGCTTATCTCAGAAATTAATGCTGAACTAACAGATCAACTGGTGGTAGTTGAGAGGAACTTCCAGGTGTGAGGTTAACTAATACTTGGAGTGCAATTAGAGTGATGTCATACTGGGAATGTGACATCTAAAATGCCACTTCAATTTCTGAATTACAGTTTGAACACAGCAGCATAGAAAAATACTTTCAGGCATTTTTAAATTCAGAGTACTGTGGCATCCTTTGTCTTATTTATTTAGGGAATAAAATACCTTGCTTCATTAACTAGTTAAGTAGAAAGCCCGGAAGTAAACAGTGTAGTCTGGTAAAGCTTTTGCATTTCTTGGTCGCTTACTACTTCTTTGTTGTCTATTTGCAGATTAACTGAAGCAGAATTTAAACTGGAACTTTTAGAAAAAGACCCTTATGCTCTTGATGTTCCAATGAGACCATTTGGAAGAGGTACAGTATTGAATTGTAAAATAGAGCCTAATTTTTTTGGTTTATGGTTTTGTTTCCCAAGACCACACATATGTAATTGTTTGAAAACGATCTTGGCCATGTGTATGTACAAATACCAGTCATTTAAAAAAGTAATTGGGTCATAAGTGATTCTAGGTCACATCAAGTATTTTGGTGAAACTAAGAGCATTTGTTACATTGATGAGAGTAGACTGGGAATATGTTACACATGGTAATTAGAGCACTATTTACATTTCAGTTACACAGTTTAGTTTTTAACTTCACCTGAGAAGTTATTTATACAGTTTGCTAAACTAAGTATTGTGAACTTGAGTATTTTGTTTTAACTGTTCCAGAGCATTCCCCATATGGACCCTCACCAATGGGCCGGCCTTCATCTGAAACAAGAGCTTTTCTTTCCCCTCCAACTTTATTGGAGGGTCCTTTAAGGCTTTCACCTATGCTTCCAGGTGGAGGAGGAGGAAGAGGTACAATTCTTAAACTTGAAAGTTTATCTGTTCTGGATTTCTCTCTCCTCTCCTATAAACCTGTCACACCTTTTCCTCTTGTTGGTGACAAAAAGTATTGAAACATCCAATTCAACATAAACAGTTAATTGGACAAATGCTTCCTGTTTTTCACCTTGCTTCTAAAGCTGTTTAATGTGTAACAGTACAATTGAAAATCTAGTTGTTACTACTAGGTTGGCCAGTGGATTCACTTTAGAAGCATAAATTAAGAAAAGTGAAAAGCCTGACTTAATCAGTTGTCTTTTATTTTTTGGACAGATGGGATTCTGCTGAAATGAACATGATTTTAAAGTAAAAGAGAGTCAGTTCGTTTTCTGAAGAAGGAATACTCCCCCTTCCATCTCATTCATCTACAGTCAGTGAGAGAATGTTGTCAAAAACATGAGGCAGTTTTACTGGGAGTTGTGATACTAGAAAGCTACTGGTTCAGTAAATTGTTTCCCTTCCCTTTGTTCTAAATTTGAGGCAGTCATCATATATGGGGAGTGTTTCTTCCCTACTGATAGAAAGGACTAGTAAGGTTGTGTGTAAAGAGTATGATTCAAAGATTCAGGAGTAGGTGAAAGCAAGCTGGGGTGGCATGGGTTGTAAGGGGAAAAAATATTCGCCATTCATGTTTTTGATGTTGATAGAAGCAGTATAGATAAATGCTAGAGTGAAGTTCAGCATCTGTTACAGGTAATAAAGCTACTGTTCCATTTATTTCTACGATTACACCCACTGAAGCCTGTACTTAATTACTGGGAAATATGTCCAAATGTCTCTTCTATAAGGATTTCAATAAGTGTAATTATAGTACTCATCTCACAGTGCACAAGACACACAATGCCTTCAAATTTGAGGTTGAATTTTAGTATGGAGAATTAGAGAATGATAGCAGAATTCAGTGTTTCTGTAATTTTTCAGACCCAATCTGTTTTAAAGGCAGCTTGCAATCTAAAATCACTCATTTTTACAGTTTTTATTACACTTCATTATTATACTGGCCTTGTTAGGGGTTTTTTGTTTTGTTTCTTTCTTCTTCTTGAATAAAGAATTAGAAAGAACCAGAAGAATGTTGAATGCAGATGGGTGTTTTATGATACCAGTTTTAGCTCTCAGCATGCTAATTTTTAGTTTGATTAGCAGCAGGTTTTTATCACTGAGAATATTTTTTATCATGAGGGTACTAGTTTCTGATTCAAATTAACTGAAACTTGTAAAATTACTAGTTTTTTAAAAAGCATTGCAGGTCCTCTATGTTGTGCTGTTATTGAACTAAGACCTTTTCCTTGCAAACTTCTAAACACTTCTCGTAGGCGTAACTGGCCATCTGCAAACAGCTGGAGAGTCCTGTGGAGCCGGGCACCTCTTGCATCTTGACAGTGTTGGCATTCCATGATTTGTTTTACTGTTTTCAGACTTAATGAGGAAAGCCATAGTAGAGGATTTAAAATTCATAGGTGAATAACTACCTGATTTCTTCAAATAGGATCCAGAGGACCAACTGCCATGTACGAAGCTGGTAGTGAAAGAGGAGAGCTGAATTCTGATAGATTAACTGATCCCCACAGACCACCATCAGATACTGGATCCCTCTCTCCTCCGTGGGAACGAGAACGCAGGATAATTCTGCCTCCACCAGGTATAAAACTCTGCTTAGCTACTGTATCCATGGAAAAGGGGACTTACTGACTTGCAGTGTATATATTTAAGTATTTTGGGTTTAAAAATATTAAATGTTTTCTTGGACCTGCACATACACTGAACTGGGTTTTTTTAATAGTAGTTTTTTTCCTCTTCTTGAGCAGTGTGGTTCACTTGCACTTCTCATTTCTTTTAAATACATATTGATATTACCAAGGGACATTCAACTGTTTGGTTTCATCATTTTACTAGGAGTTTGTTTAGTGCATCAAAAGACCTCTCTGGGCTGGATAGTTACTAAGAGATCTGAGAAGTAAAAAGTTACTATTTATTTAAATAAAAACTAGATAATGTTGAAAAATACTTCTTTTTCAAAAAAAACCCCATTTATATTAATAGTACAAGAGTACCATGGTACATTCATCCTTTCTGGCACATGTTTTCCTATTGATACTGTCTCTTCAGTGATTAACAGCAGCAAAATCAGTCTTCACTCTCAGTTCTTCAGCTAAACATCTGTATTGCACATCCACTTAGGTAGGGCAGAGATGAATCAAAATATCTGCTGATATTTCTCAAGTAAAAACTTGGGGGGGATGGACAACCTTCCTGGATACCTGTAATAAAGAAGAAAAAATGTTGTAAGTTTACAAGGAAAAAAAATTAGGTAATGCACACAGATTAAGGTACCTCAGTAATTACTGCAGCAAGCAGTTCACATCTGTGTGCAAGCCTTGGCTGTTAGAACCCAAGGTCCTCTCAGGATGCAGTTTCTCATTTGGCAGGTCTGGTCTGTTGACAGGATACTGCAGAGAGGTAGTCTTGTTTCCTTGGCCTGAGCTATGTTCTTAGCCCACTTTTGCACTTGGATCTCACTGATACAGTTTGTCTTGTAGCTGCATGATTGATTGCTAGATCTGATGCCAGCAAGTTGGAAACATTTTACAGCACTATGAAACATAATGGAAAACAGCATTCTTAGCTAAGAATGGCTTAAAACATGCAATACCTTATTTTGTCTTTGATCTTCTTTGCTAGGCTGAACCTTTGTTTCAAGGTCCCCCTGTTTATAACTTAGGCAATCATAGCTTCCAAAGTTCTGCTTTATGTTAAACCAAAAATCAGTGAACTTTCTCTTTTGCAGCTCTTCAGAAACATAAGCTATTAGATATACTCGGTGGGATTCACAGGTTTGGGTTAACTAAGATTTGTTTGCTCACCCTGATTAATAGACACATTGTATATTTACAAGAGCGTAAGATATCCAGAGAATCTTTCTGGTCTAAAATTGTGTGGAATGGGAGGAATAAATCTCCACAGACCTGTTTTATGGTTTTTTCAATGTTAGGTGAGCCTTACCCTGATCCAGTTCTTCCTCCTCGAAGACAAGAAAGATTCTTCCCTAATCCTCCAAATACTGGAAGACTTTCTGGACCAGCAGAACTACGAACTTACAATGTGCAGTCTTTTGATAAAACAGGTGGGAATTACTTCCATGATACTCTAAAATGGAAAGTCTCAGTGTAAGCTGACTGTTCATGGTAAGCCATGGCAAGAGGACCGGTTTATCTGAAGTTCCCTTGTGTAAAATACATTTTAACACCTGCAAGCCTTGATGCAGCCATTCCCTATTAGAGCAATAGCCTTCCCTGCTGTCACGTGGGATTCCATGAACGGCAGTCATGAGGTATTTTTTTGGTCCACCCTCACTGTTTTGTATGTTAACCACTCATGATTGGTTTAGAGTCTGTTTTGGTCCCTCCCGTGAGGCTCATCACAGCGTTAAAATACCACAAACCCTTGCACTTCCATCCCACACTTGGTAAAGTTAGAAAGGATTAGACTCAGAAAGAGTGAAACAGCCAACCTTTTAAGTGTCCACTAGCTTGGTGCACAGAGGTGGAAGGTCCTGAGGCCTCTTCTTTCAAACTGTTGACCATACTGGCAGCTTTTTGTAGTTCTTAGTGCAGTTGCCCCCTACTTAATCACGCCTTTCACTGACCCACTAGTTTTGAAATGGACAAGTGTGTACATTTTAGTTTGTGACACTTGGCAGCTAAGTGGCAGAAGGTCAGAGTCGAAGTTTTGAGACGTTATCACTGACAGCCTAAGAGCTTAATACTAAGCATTTTTCATCTTTATGTAATGCCCTGGTAAGTCACATGTGTCTGATTCATCAGTGAGGTGAAGCCATTAAACTTCCAACAGAGGCTTCACCGCCCAGGACTCAGTTACTGATAGGATTAGTAGGAAGTTACCATCTCTCTTGCACCATTTGTGGTAAGAGGAGACAGAGCCTTTGCTACTCGGTGCCGCAGTGTGAGAACTGGAAATGCTGAATTTAGTTTCAGGTTGAAGGTTCAGGTTTCACAGTGAATTGTTCTTTACTGGAAGACAGTTCTGTCCCTGTGCAGCTACTGACCTTCCCTCTTTCCCAAGCCTCCCGTCCGCTTCTGCTTTCTCTCACTTCTGCTTTCTAATACTTCATGTGCCACTGAGGTCTTTCTTCCAGCACCTGGCTGCTGACTGAAGGACAGGAGAAGTGCACTGTCTTTGCACTTACTTATTGCATCTTGTTTTACCTCTTTCTTCGGTCACTGCCAAGCAACAATTAATTAAACTTTTTAAACATTGTATTCAGTTCTTGGGCAATTCAAAACTGCCTTAATGGCAACAGGGTTTTGAATAACCTTGTTGCAAGCATTTACAGGTCATTAAGCACGTGTGAATGTTGCCTTTTAGAGACACATAATTTCACTAGACTTGAGTGAGTAGTTGTAAAAAAAACCCAAAAAACAAACAAAAAACCCCAACTGATCTCATCCAACACATCTGACTTCAGAACAGCAGAGTGTCTCTCAGTACTGAAATCAAGGCTCCGACTCATTACAGTGAATGAATTACACTTCTTAGGAAGATGATAAAAATATTATTTAAAGTGAACAAAATAATATGCATTTTCCTAATCAGCGGTGGCAAACTATAAAAACTTTTCACTTGAAGAGGTACCTGGAGCTGGAAACTTCTTGTCAGAAGGAAGAGTTAAAGGTTGACAGAGTTTGTGAGCTACTTCACAAGGACCTAAAATGGAAGGTCTTATGCAACCTAAATGTCAAGGCATGAATATTCTCTGTGTGACATAGGAGTTGAAATGTTTTAGATTAAGTAACAATATCATCAACAAAGGCAGGGCCTGCTTGAAATGACAAGTTATTTAGAGTTTTTGAAAAGACCTATCTGTTCATTGAGGAAACAGCTTTGTTTGCTTTCAAGGATTAGAAATACAACATGCACATGAAAATTCTGTGACGAGGCAGAAGTCTTGTTTTGGTCTTGTGTTTTTTCATATAATTGTTTCTATTCAAGCTGAAGTGTAAGAAAGCAATATTTTTCAAATCCCAGGTTTGGGGGTTTGTTTGCTTGTTTAAAGAAAGTGCATTTAGTGTGTATATTTATATCCAGTCAGATTCTTCTCTCTGACAATTCCCATTAATAATCTTCTCCATTTGTAATTGAAAATACTTGTTCCCAGCAAAGTATATAATTAAAAACACTGAAGTTTCTGTTTATCTCTTTACTGATAAAGTGAGTAAAGCAAATGAGAGGATTATTAGTGTTGTTGTTACTGTTTTTATTGTTGTTATTGTTTCTGACTGCTCATCCAAAACTGATGTAGTTCTGGAAGTCTCCTTGATATTTGTCAGCCAAGGAGGGAATTGGTATCTGTCATACTTGAATAGGATTGGTGTCAGGCTCCGTGCCAAGAACATGTCATAGCACAGCCATTCCCAGAGTGGGACTTACCAAAGAAATAAACTGTTAGTCAGAGGGAGGGGGGAAATGGAACTGCAGCTTTTTCTTGGTTTTGTTACCTATCTATCCTGATTTCAGAAAAAAAACTGAAATCAGTAGTGGAGAGAAAGAGATCAGCACTGAATTACTTATTGCCCTTTTGCATACAGATGGACAGACATCTTCAGAACATAGTCCACGAACAGAACCAAGTGGAGATGGGATGAAGGATCATTCTAACCTTAGTGTAAGTAGCTAAAGAGAAGCTCAATTTAAAGAAGCTTTAATTTTCTGCAAAAAACATAGAAACATTTGGCTGTAGTCCATTGGTCACATTATATTGCACTCCGCAGTGCAAATTATAAAGTTATATGTATACTTTTATCACAGCACTTGTTATTGTGAATTAATTTTGATGTATTACTAATACAATCCCTGTTGAAAATTAATTATATCCCAAAAGATGAAACTATGGTCAAGCAGATGGTCAGTACATATAGGTAGCCTTGCTCAGGATTGTGCTGTAGCTATGGCAGAGTTGGAACTAGCTCTTAGCTAGTGTCACACCTACATGAAATTGGGCCTGATGGGACTGGAGATGTTCCCTTTCCCTCTGTTAACTTCCCTGCTTTCCTTGTGTTGCAGAACTCACTCCCTGATCAGTCGCTGGCACCTGAAGGCGAAGCTGTCAGTTCAGGGTTTGCACCCCCACCTTTCCCTCCAGTCAGACCTCCATTGATGCCTGTGGATTCTAGAGCACCACCAGTACCTTTCATGAGACGAGGACCTCCTTTTCCTCCCCCTCCTCCTGCTGGAATGTATGGGCCGCGGGAATGTTTTCCAGTACGAGACTTTGGGCCTCCGCACCCTCCGCTGCCAAGTACGTGGCTTTTGCCAGCATTTATTTCAGGTTGATGAACATGAGTGCTTTGTGCAGGTAGTGAGTTACCACAGTGGGTGGACGTGTACATATTTGCACACACTACTTCTTAATTCAGCTAGCAGGGAGCATCTTTTCTGATTCAGGTTCATTGTGTTGTACACTTCCTTTTCTGCAACAGCTCATCTTGATGTTTTTACAATTATTAGCTTTGGCTGGAAAATACACCTACATGCACTGTTCAGCATTTAAAGGATTCTTTCTGGGGGGTAGGAAAGCAAGTAGGTGGTTACCTTAATCCTTTTCTTCCTATGACATTGCATCTTACATAAATCTTAAAAGTTTCATCCTCTGGCTCTGAGCTGTGCTGGTACCGTGCAAAGGGACAGACCCAAACCAGCTGTTTTCCCTTTGAGTTTGCATTACCAGAGCAAGAGGGTAAGTATCAGACTGCAGGGCTTCTTTCTGACTCCTGCTGTTCTCTGAGTATGTGTGAACTAAGCCATTTACCTGCCAAAATATCTCTAAGGCAAGGCAAGGGCTGCTGTGGCAGACTGAAGGAGATGTTGGCAGCAGCAGCCCAGGAGCTGGCAGTGGCTGGCTGCTGCTTTGAGGCTGCTGTGCATAGCTACTGAGAAAAGGGATGGGTTTGCCCTCGGAGCAGCGTTATGTGTTTACTGTTGTGATTGATATTAACTGGACTACTCTGTTTCTCTCACAGTAAGAAATCCATTCCCAATGAGACCTTATCCTCACTATCCCCCTCAACGACCTGGATTTTTGCCTCCACCACCTCCTCCTGAAAATAGAGTTGAACCATCTCAGTCAAATCCACCAGCTGTAGAACAACCAGAACCACAGCAGGAGACTTGACAGTCATTTGGGGAATGTCCTGAACCGATTTTGTGCTCTCCTACTGGCATTTTTCCTTACATTAAGTAACCATTGTTACTTAGGTCTATACAAACTACTTTGCTCAAATTGAAGCTTAATAGAGAAAATTCTCAGGATAGTATTTTGTAAATAAAGAATTAACTATGAATATTGTGAATAAATGATTTCCATTGTACAATAGTAATTTTAAATTAAGTATTTCTAACTTGAGTAATCTCTTCAGAGGTGTATAAAATTAAATCATGTGAACCTTATTGTAAAAGTCCAGCTGCTTTGTCCTGGTTGAGCCGTACAGGGAGCCTCTCTGCATGCCAAAAGTGATGCTTGCTGCTTTATGAATAGGATGTGAAAACAAATGGAAACAGTTAATAAAAATCTCCAGAAAATGAAAGCAATGTCACTGGTACCATGGTATAATAGAAGTAGGTGAAGATGAATAACCATGATCCTCCACTAGAGTCCCTTCTGTTAGTGACCTTATAGGTGATCTTTCAGCTCTCGAGATCTACAAGGTGGCAGTTCTCCTGCCACGACACTGGGGGGTAAGGGGCAGCAGAAAAGCTGAGCAACTCTCCCATCCCTCTTCAAAAGCTGGAGTGGAGTAGTGTTTATTGAAAATGTGTACAGGGGTTTTTTATGACCTGGGAGGAAGGAGTCATAGCTAGGAGATGCTCCAGCCCAGCCCAGCCCAGCCCTTGCCTTTGAAGACATATGTCCATAGCAAACTAATAGGAGGGGTGTTTTTTTGACTGTCTCAACATGAATTCAGTTTATTAGGCTTCAGATTTTAACACCAGTATTTGGAAAAAGCTGGGCAGGACAAAAGCAGAATTAAAAAGTACAAGAAGGAAGTGGCAAACTTACAGCATTACTTAAGCTTGTGCCTATAAAAGCATTTGGTGTGTTACCTTGCTCACCTCTTCAGGCAAGGTTCCCATATGCTGCTTCCCTGAGAGGAATGGCTGTCCCAACAGGTACAGTGCACCCACCTGCAGCCAGGGCGTGGGCTGGATCTGGACAGAGCCAAGCTCCACTTTTACTGACAACTGTACGATCTAAAGACTGCTGCTAGGAGCTGGTAGCTGTTCTGACAGTTTGGCTTCAACTCGAAAACCATGTGAGGACTCAGTGCAGTCATTTGGTAAGGGACACTCTTAAGATAAATAAAGAAGCAAAGTGGTTTTAGCAAGCCCCAACTCAGAGCAGCAGTTCAACCACCAGTCCCCATTCTCTGCATGCACGCACACATAACACACAGTTGCAGGCTTTAATGTAAATGCAGCCACCACACCCCATAATTAGAAGTTACCAAAAAAACCTCCAGCCCACTTTTTTTTTGTAATTGCTTAGGTCGAGTCTTCCAAGGGAGTGTTTTCTCATGTAGCTCAGTACTCCTGCTCCTACCATTATTCCCACACTGACTTCCTTCTGCTCTAGAACTCTTCCATGGCTCATTCCTGCAATTTCTTTATCCTTTCTGCTTCTAGTTTAGCCCTCAAAGCATTTAGATAAGCCATTGTACTTCAACAATTCAATGACAGAATCTGACAACAGACATTTTAAAGCATCATCCGTGTTACATTAACTATGCCATTTAATTTGGCTGTTGCATCACTTTTAGCCAATTAGTTGTTGCTATGAGTTTGGCCTGAGAGACTTCACTAGGGTTCTCAAAGGAATTACTGGCCCTAGGAACAACCAGAACTGCCAAAAACAACCTTGCCCCTGCACAGAGAATCAGGGGATAGCACAGAAATCCTGGGCTGATAACACTGCCATAAACTTTTTTTCATTCCTTGCCCAACTCACCTGAGAGGCTGCAAAAACTATTTACGAATGTATCTTGAGCAAACACAGTGTTTTCTCTGTGTGGGTTAAATATTTGTTCTAAGTTAACTCTGAAAAATTCCTCCTCCACCAAAGAGTCTATGCCCACAATGGTACTGGAAATACAAAGAAACAAAGTAAAATTCCTTTTGGGATTATGCAAGTTCAAAGTAATTTCATATAGTTTGTAAGGTCCCACTCCAAATGCAAGTGAATATTAAGACCATCTTAATTTCGTAACCATTACAGATTGCTTCCACTTGAGTCCCTTCATCCTGGTATCACTAATAAAGATTATTGCTGAAAATACAGGCAGAAAACAAAGCCCACTTCTATGTCTTCCCAAGACAGGAGAACAATCAGGACTGCATTTCTCCAACACTGCGTTCACCACGCACTCCTGCTTTACTGGACTCCCTATAATTGCCAAGATAGATTGATTCTCACCCTCTGTTTTAAGTACACTGATTTCTTCCCTGAACACAAGCCCCACCCACTGAGTAGACTTCAGACTGTATGAAAAAAATCAGACCTGGAGCACTAACAAGGGACCGCCATTGACAAGAGCCAACTCTGGCTGCAAATGCAATGAGTGAAAGGGCTGCACATCTCTCTACTGTAGTCAAGAGGGCTGCTCCTTCTGCTCCTCATCTTATCTTTCAAGATTAAGTTAATTTAAAAAAGCAGAAAATAGGTTAGACCAAACAGATTAAAAACATGTTCATATAACAGAAAGGCAAACAGGTTACTTCCCAACTCTGTTTAGTAAGGCAGTTACCCATAAAATGCAGGAACTTGCAGAGATAAAATTGCCATTCTGCAACTGTTTAAACCAGAGGATGCAGAATTTGCTTCATTTCCAGCTTTTTCTGTGACTTCCTGAAATCTTGAACCCTTCATGACCAGACTTCAGGTTCAGATGCTGCTGAGCAATCACCGTCAGATTTAACTGCTACATACACCTCCCTACCAAGGCTGAGCCCCGAAAGGCACCAAGCCAAGGCCCCATATTTCAGTTTACTGGAAAAGCTGTAACTGTATTTACCTTATCTTTATTACCCACAGTGTCTCTTCAGTGTGTTGGCAAATGACCTCACTTACTAAATCTGGAAGCTCTAGGAAGCTGCTTGAACAAGCAGCGCAATTCTCCCGCTTGGCAGCAGTTTGGGCTATCATAACATGAAGTTCAGCAGCTCGAATGAAGTCCGTGCTTGGCGCGCACACACTGACCAGCCACTCTGACAAGCCTCACAGCACAGTCAGCCACTGCAGGGCACGGCAGCTCCTCGACAGCTGACCAGACATCTGCAGTTTTCATTCAGAAGGCACAGCTGTGTAGTCTGAATACGGATAAAACGTCAAACTGAAGCATTGCAGGTATTCATAATCTATTTAATAGTGGGACACCAAAGAAGTACTACACATTTTTCTTGAGCACATTAGATTTTGATTTAAGCAATTGATGCAGTAATTTCTCAAAAATAGTCTTCTATATTCTACAATCCACAGTTTACTTTATCAGTCTAATAGGTCATATAATGATATACTGTTTGTGCTAACTGGTCTGATCTTTAGCAAAGCATCCTTGCCATTCCTCCACCACTCCAAAAAGTGTTGACAAAATTCAGCCAAATTAAAAAAAAATTTGTGTGACTTTAGATTCTTCTGCTGACCTAGACACAACGGGAGCTACTAGTTATACACATCTTATGAACGATGTTGCATTTTAATTCTAAAAATCTTCATGCTGATAACAATAAAGTATTTTATACAGCAATCAATTTTTAATGCTTTATTCATTGATTAAAAGAATATAACATTTAACATAAACCATACAACATCAGTCATCAATTCAAACATTCAGCTGGTTTCCTTACATTTTCTGTCAGGAGTTTTTTTTAAATCTGATCACATTTATAAGATAAAATCTCACCACATCTGGCATATACACACACTGTGCCAGTGGATTCACTCTACTGATGTACATATAAAATCCGCATGGTATGTGCTCACTGGAGACAAAACAGCGCACACCTGTCAAAAGGTCATTTTAATATAAGATGGTAAAACCATTTGTAAAACACATATAAACTTTTTCCATAAATAGAATCATATCTGGACATCTGTTGCATAAATTGTGTTTCCAAAGCTTACAATATAGCAGCCAGGTCTCAGCACTGCTGGGCACCCACGTTGGCCACTTACTTTATTATTGCAGACTGTCCTTTAAACATTAAATGCACAACATTCGTACCACTTAAAACTGGGGTCAGGTGGAAGTCTCACAGAGACCACGTCTGTACCGCGGTTGCCCTGAAACAGTTACATCGGCTTTTAAAGCCTCTCAGATATAACAAGATTTTAAAACATACTTCATGGAATGTTCTTCATGCATCATAGCAGCTCATACCTGTGATAGAACAAGCTTTGTATTTGTTTCCTTTCCTTCCTTTACATTCACTATTCACAGTGAAACAGGTGCATGTTTGTTAAGAGTTCTGAGGTTGCTGACTGAGCCACAGCACAGCTGTGTACCACAGGTCGAAATTCGACCTTATATATTACAATCTAGCAGTATCTGGCTGGCCAAAAGTTGGCCTGCCCCTGCCAGCATGTGGGCACTTCTTCGTTTTTAATCTATTCTTTGGCAGCTGACACAGGCGCTGACAGAGAAAATCCAGTGACTTAGTTGTTAGGGATTTCACGACTAATGATTGTTTGCAGGTGTAGACCTTTGTATTGAAATCTTCACTGTTATGCGTTTACCTCACCGGAGTGCACATTCTTGCTTTTTCCTTTTAAACTTTGGCCCAAAGCTAACTTTTAAGGAAGATGACAGAACATGAGAACAAACAAGGAGGAGTTTGCAAAGAATCCAAAAGACTATAGCTTATGGAGTGAATCTGTAAGTGCAGGAACCTGAACGCTAGTGTTTCACACCGCCGCTTAACAGCTAAGGAAAGGCGAGAATGGAGTTAAGCCATGCTGCAGAATCCGCACGTGAAATCAAGCAAGGTAAGAGTCTTACAGTGAACAGCCCTGGATAGACTTCTCGTCCCTTAAGCCTATTAAGTAGCATGCTACTGGATTAAGCATACAATGACAGCATAGAAATCCACTGGGCTATGGATATGGGTATTAAAAACAGTTGGCTCCCAAGCACAGGACTCCAATATAATAGCAAAATAATTCAAAATGCAGTTACTCAATTAAAGTAAAGTTAGCCGGCAACCTCAGACAGCCTTTGGCTGTATCTTTGCAAGGTTTGGTAGACAAGTCCATTAACCGTGAAAACCCTAAACACTGCCACTTTCAGCTTCTAAACCAATACCCGACTACGTTCTTTGATCAAGAAGTAGAATACACATATATAATCCTATATAGCTAATACTGATTAAACACAGCACAAAAGGGGTTAATTCACACTACCGAAAAAACATAATAGGACCCTACTTGCATATGTAACCACAGGAATTGTAAATAAGGAGCTAAATGCCTTCACTGAAGCTTTGCATCTCTCTGTAAAAGTGACGGGTTGGCTCAGTGAAGACACTGAGCAGCTCTATGTCCATGACGGCGTGCCAAGGTCGACCCAATCCGAGAGATACTTGCTCAATGAAATTGTGTACTGGATCCACATCCTGATCAGCCAGTTCTCCTTGGTCAAATTCAATGCTTTCTTCTGTGACTTCCAGTACTTTCAGGTCAGAGCCACGAAGACGAGCGATTGCTATAAGATTATGAGCCCAGACTGTGTAACCTATGGGGAAAGCAAAACAAAGTCACTGTGTCATTTTCCTACAATACATTTTCTTACTGTAGTACTTAATACCAGACCATCTCAGTATCTCTCCCAACCTATTCTGTCATGCTCCATCTGGCAGAATTTCCCTAGGGCATAGTGTGGGCTTTCTGGTTTTAAGTAGTGAAGCCCCCATTTTATACTCTGAATAAGAAAGTACAGAAATATTTTAGATAGTTTTCACTAAGCTTTTCTAGATCTTTCTTCCATTTGCAGAGCAGTGGACTACTGTAAGTTATATACACAGTTTCAAACCTACTGTGATGTCCTCTGTAGTATAAATAGAATGAAAAAAAGTGAGTTATCAATTAAGTGAATGCATAAAAGGACTGCTTTAAAATTCTGCTTATGCTAGAAAATATATTTGCTTTTGCTGCTTTAGAAGTAGACTTATTAAAAAAAACCCCAAACAAAACCACCATCAAACAAACAAAAAAGTCAACATACACACAAACCAAGAGCCTCTCTAGCCTCTTCAGGTCACCCCAGTATATATACATATATATATATATATACACACACACACACATATAAAATAAACTGCATGTATCTTGTTATTCTGTCTGAGATAAAACATAACTACAAAGCTTCCCTCTCTTCACATTATATACTGGCATTCCTCTTTAAAAGTTCCTACTCCCCAGTTACCTGTTAGTTTTCTATGCCCTGGCTAAGAGAAATGCTGAGCTCCTCCCTATTCAGATGCAAACCACAGATGGTCTGGGAACTTCCCTTTTGGGGACATCTGCCAAAACAGCCCTTGCACTGCAAAAGGAAAGGCTCATTTCTGCCTTCATCATCATTCTCACTGGTGCTAAGCTTCTTGGTGAGATGCCCAAGTAGATTCCAAGCAAAGCTGCAGTCTGCACAATATTTGAACTGGGAAATCTAAACAGCTGAGAAGTAAAAGCTAACTGTGGTTTGGTCTTCCAACAGTGCAGTTAATGTGCTCTACATCATAATGTATCAAAATAAAATGGATAGTTAGAGAATGAAAAAAAGATGTCAAAGTAATAAAGAAAAGAATTTCCATTCTGTTTTCTATTGTGTCTCTGAAAGTATGTTGGTTAGGGTAGGTTTTCAACAAAGAAGCCTGCACACATCTGTAAGGCTCATTTCTGGTTATTAACCACTAGGAATGTATGAATTCCCACAATCTTCATCTGCTGGATACTTCACCTCCAACACAACTGTCCAGAGAAGATGAAGCTGTCTTAATTCAGGCAGCTTAATTGAATGTCCCTTCCTTAACAGGGACATTAAACTCAATGGAAAATTCTTCCCTGTATGGTGACACTCTCCTATCAGGATATGAAGGAGCTCACACCACCTTCCAGTTATCTTGATTGTGAAGGAACTTACCAAAGAAATATGTGAATGAAAGTGCAAGAATAAAGGAAAAAAACTCCTGCACACAAAACCCCTTTACCATCCTATGGTCAGGTATATGGCTTTTGCTGTAACTTTTCATGGTGAGATCCTCTATGCACTGGAACAATCATCTTATTCCCAGCTTGGTCTCATTTTAACTTAACTCTCCTTTCAAAAGTTTTGCCTGAAATTTCTTAGTGATCTCCCAGCTGCCGAAAAGTCTCTGTCCAGCTAAGTATTCAGAGGTAACAGTAAATGATCACTTCACTACTGGTATCACTAAACAACAAATTTACCATGAACACACTGCAATTTGTTCTTCCTTGCTAGCAAAAATTTCAACTTTAGTTTTGCTCATGGACAGAATAAAACTTCACCAGTATGTTTATAACACAAAGTCATAAAAGTCCATGTGGAAGTATCCTTCCCTTAAAGAGGAAGAAAAAAATAAGAAAAGCCTCTTTTTATTCACAGTGCCAGATGATACCACTATGAGTATCATACTGTCTCCAACCCATCCCAAACGACCACACATTCTTTACATCCTTTCTTCATTCTGCAAGAATGTATTTAACATCTGCCTTCCTCTGGCTCCTGGACATGCTACCTTGGTGGAAAGATGATGACTTCCCACAAAAGCCAATCTCGAGGTACCACATATAAAGTATCCTTAGAAGATGTTTTCCCCTTCCTCTATTGGTCAGTGACAAGGGGCAGCCAAAACTAGATGTAAATCAAAGCTTTTTCAAAAGCAAACTAATAGCAGAAGAGGAGGCATACACACAAATGCACACACACAAAAGCCTGAGAAGCACTGGAAACTGAACAATAACCACTTCGGGAGACAGAAGAAGAAACCTGAGCACTTAAAGCGAATTATGGCACCTTCAACAAAACCACCTTCTTTTCCTGAAGGAAATTTGACAGTATAGTATGACAAGTGGAGCCAGAAAACATTATATGGTAAAACTCAGAGAATCTAAGCATGAGGCTAAGATGCTGTACTGAGGCATCACAGCATTCTGCATATTTCTTCCTAACTGTTCTTCCTAAAGTTACTACTCTGCAAGAAAGATGCTTACAGTGTAGTACTAGAGAAGTCATGTTCACAGCTTGGGAAAGATCAGGAGGCATTTATAAGCAGCTCAACTAGCTTCTGCTGGAAGTGGGGGGGGAAAGAAGGGTAAAGAATCTGAATCTCAGCATAACAGCAAGGTGATATCTGGCCATTCTCTCACAAAGGCAGACACAGCACCTCTCCAAAGAAAGGTGATGTAGCAACAACCATTTGCTAGACAGAAGCATAAAAGACATTTGCTTCCCAATGCTGTGCACAGCTTCTACTGAATAGACATGTGCTGATATTAAATGATACTTACACTAGCTTATGTTCACATGCTTTACAGGCTTTTAAAGTCAGATAATGTATTAGAGGAGTTTTCTGCTGAAGGAGGATAATTTAAGGAAACATATAACTTAAAAAGAAGTTTTTAAAGGTCCTCAAACGTGTATTCAAATTCTAGAAGAAAATGCTAAAATCCACACCTAGACTTGTACAGTCGTGTACCAGCATCCAAAACCTGTCTCACCTGGAAACTATTAAGGAGAGACAGCTGAATTGATCATGCCTCCCCCAGCAATAATTTTTCAGTAGAAGACCTTGGAAAAAAAAGAGCAAATACAGCAAGACCTTCTGACTTCAACCAATGGAAATTTGAATGTACACCTCCTGCTGCTGAAGGTCTCCTGTTTGAACTGAACAACTGGAGATTTAGTCCCCCAAGCAGTCTGAGGAAACACATTCACTCTTATGCAACACAGTACAGTCATCACTAAACTCCTCCATGCATCAGCAAACTTGGTCTTTGTAAGCTGATTCCAGCACAAACAAAAAAGCATTATTCTGCATTATTTCAGTTTCAGGTGCCTTAAAATTTGTCAAACTGCTGTAACTTCTACCACCAAGTGTTGTGTTGATGACAGAGCTGAAAAAGTTCTGGAAGTTATTTGCTACTACATGGCAAATAAATAGGTGGGATAAACATAGCTCTGGTATTACTGGTGAAAACAATGCACTCACTGAGACAACCTCCTCCACATACTTTTCAGTCTTCATCTGCTGGTAATCTTCTCAAACTGGTAACAAATTTCTTTCTCTCAGCTTTGGGGCACTTTACTCATGTTATTCACAAACAGGAAGCAAAATCATCTAATCTTGCCAGCATATGAGCTCACAGTAAAATGTTTTCAGTTCACATGCACATAACCAGTCATTTAGTGGAACTTGCATGGTGCAGACCACTTGTAGAATAAGCCTCCTGGAATGCTCACTTCTTAAGTTATCCTCATTTCTGTGAGGAGTTTAATAAAATCCTATGTGATTTCTCAACAGAAGTTAGTAAGATGCAAGTATGTTGAAAACTCATAAGCAATAAATACCTTAAACAACAGCATGTATAGCAACTTGCCTTTTGAATAACTTGCCACTAAAACACACTATGATTAGAAAGGATGAAGGGTTGTAAGCATTTCAAAGTCACGTACTATGCCCGTGCAATGTGTTACCTACCATGAACAGCTAGGAGAGACAGCCTTGTGCACCTCCAGGCTAATAAGACAAGTGGATCTTCATTCCGGTTGTCACTGAGATCTGGGAAGGCAGACATATCTATCACATCATTCATTAGTATAAAATGAGTGAGGAACTTGTCATACTGCCTGGATATGAGGTCAACTACAGCCCCTGAAACACAAGTGACATAGCTGTCAAAGTGAATCCTCTCTAGGGGGATACTGGGCTTAAGAATCCTTAACATATCATCACTCTTGACATCAAAAGCCATTATATAGACCCGAAGATTAGTGCTGTTGCGAGTCAGCGCCTGCCAATTCTCATCTTTTGGCATATTGTCCAATGACTTGTGCATTATGGAAACACTGTGGACCAGGAGAGACAGTCGATGCAAAGGCACATGGTTGCTGTCAGCCAGGACTCTTGCCATTTCAGCTGTAAAATCACAGAAATCCAAAGCGAGCGAACGCAGATTCACAAAGCGCTCCAATTCAACCGCAGTGATAAGAGTGGTATTACCAGGGATGTGGTTGTCCAATAAGCTCAGATGTTCCATGGTGTTGGCTATGGGGTTTGATAAGGAGGACAATGATGTGGGAGTTACTATTTGCAGCATTAACCCACAAGACAGCCATTTCAATTGCCTGCTATTGCCTAATATCTCTTCAAACAGCTGTTGGATTCTGCAAGCAAACAAAACAGACAATGATCCTATTAAACACGGTTTAGTTTTACCAACTGCATACCATTCCATTTTTTTATTCAAGAATTATTCTTCCTTCATTTATAGCCTTATTCTGCAGGAAAGTGCTATTATTATAGTTCTTGTGAACAGCAACCTGACTGCAGACCTCCCAGAGCATTTCAACCACCATTGCACTTAAAAGGTTAAAATCATAAACTAAAAAAATTTTAAAATGTACTTCATCTTTCAGAAACGGTGGCACACTATGAACCTTCACTTCATGTATTTTTCAGCATGTATTTAACACCCTCCCACGTACATTTTAAGGTTATGCAAATAAGAAAACCTGTAATGCTTTTCAAACATAGCTCTTGTTTTTTAAAACAGCTTTTTGTATTTCCTAACTTCTCTAGAATTGCAAATTTAGTATGGAAAAAAAGCCATTTTCACTGAAAGGTGGCAGAAACTTCGTTTTGAGTGTACGTTAGAATGCTGTGAAATTACCTGCTTGACTTTGCTCATTAAAGGGTAAAGAACATTTTAAAATGGGCAAGAAGACTCTTTAAATAATTCCAAATGTACAACTAACTGGATTTTCAAGTGCTAACAGGTTCACGTTTTACCAAAACAACCCGGACCCAGTAACATTTCAATCTCAAATTATCAGTACCAGATTTTTATGAACTTATTCTGATGCACCCCACCTCTCCTACCCCTTTTTTAGTGAACAGATGTTCTTTATGTTAAGATACTTTGTTCCAGAAGGCAACAGAAGTATTTTAAATTTTCAATACTAAATTCAAATGGTACAGTCACACTCTATAAACTTTCTCCATACAAGTATTTTTCCAGTCTTCATTCTACAGCTGTAAAGGCCCAAGAGTCCTCCTGCCCAAATGACAAGTGTTCTAGCATATTAGACGCAGGTGTTTTATTTGTAAGTATTTGATCTCAAGCCCTGGTACGCCAAAGGGAAAGACCATTACAGGGATGCAGCTGAGCCAGGCTATGACAGTCCCATGAAACATCAAGAAGTAAGATGCAAACACCTCCAGTACAAAATTAGCAGAAATTTTTGTTCCTCAAATCAGGTAATGGTTTTGCACAGAACACTTTTTCCATTATTGCTATGAGGATCTGTATGTTTTATACATCTAGGCAAAACAGCATTACAAAGTTGTTATTCTCATCTACATAACTTTAATAGAGATAATATCCAGACAAAATTAAAGGTTTAGTCCAGTATCCTGACTGACTGCAGAGAAACACTAACACCTTAAGGTGACAGAACAAAGAAAGTACATATGGATATTTCTCAAATATATCTCTAGTTTCCAAACCTTTATAACTCAGACGTCCTGACCAGACAGAAGTGGCTTTATGTATTTTGCAACTCTCATAGATTTCACTTCTACAAATTTATTCAGGTTCCTCCCTTAGCCAAGTAAGTGTTTACCAACCATAACAATCCAATAATAAAGAACTTTGCAGTGTGATTCCCCCCTCTTCTTGTTTGCTCTGAACCTGTCACCTACTACCTTTGATGCCCCATAACCCTTCTGTTGTAACAAAGCAAAAAGATCAGTCATCATTCATCCACCCCCTCAACAAATCCTTATTCATCCCCTCCCTTGCCTACAAGTGCTTTCTTCCTTCCATGAAGGCACTAGGTCTGCAAGGCCTGACTTCACCCAAGTGAAAAAAGTTGGTGTGCTTATTGTATTTATTTTGCACCTCAGTTCCCAAGGTTTTGCCTAGGATAGTCATCATGTAAAAAGACTTGAGGTAAAAAACTTCAATATTTCCAGATTTCTTCAAACATTTTATTTTAAATTGAGGACTGGCAACTGTGACCAAATGAAACTGTTTTAAACAATAGGTACGACTCACAGATAGTGCAGTTTTTCTATTTTATTCCTGAATTTATTTAAAGTTCAGATGAGCCTTATTTGATCCTGGCAACGTTTGTTTCGTAACTATTCTTGCCAATGCTTAAATTGAAGGCAGACTGTCTCACAATCCACCAAGGGAAAAGATTCTACCATAGTAATCTCAAATTTCTTCCAAAGACTCTTCCCTCCCCCCACACACATCTACAAAAGGTGCTGTAATTGTTACAGCAATGGTAGAATTTATTTTGTAATAGCCCAGGTAATCAATCTTAACAGCGCTCTTAGTATTTCACAGAACGATTGAAGACAAATCATTTTTGAGGTGTTCAGTAGAATACTACCATCTATATGCCTCACTGTACTAAAAATCTGTTTAAATTGTGGTTCTCATACAACTTAAACATCTGAGCATAGAAGAATACTATTTTAGTACCAGCAAAATTTAATAAAAAGAATTATGACATAGAACTCTGCAGCTCTAGGGTGAGCTTTTCCCCAGTGGGAGTTGCACTAAGAAACTTTTTAAAAGAGAAAGAACGATTTAATGCTATGTGCACATCAACTTTGTAGTGCAAGCATTGAAGTGTTTATACAAGTACTTAGATTTGTGCTGCCAGTCTAATGACCTGTAGGTCCTAAGGAAACTTTCTCCAGTTCTTAGCCAATTTAATAAGAGATCAAACATGTTAATAGAGAATATTTAACAGCAATAATTTCTGAATTGCTTTTAATATCTGATTTAGGTAAGCCCAGAAAGCAAGCACTATATAAGCTACAGGTCATTCATTTTAACATATTTCAAATAATTTTTTTAAACGCCCTAGCAGATTTGGTTTTTTCCTCCCCTGCAAATTCTTATGCACATTCTATTTTTCATAAACAGATTGCATCTAACTGGAGTTCGCAAAAATAGTCTGAACCATGTTCTAGAAAATTAGACACATGTGAATTCTTGGAAATAAACACCTACTGTATTACCATATTAATTTTACTTCAAGTGCCTCACATGTACTACAACATCTATCCTAACTTAACGTAGTTATTTCAAAGCTCACTTATAAAACTCAAGTTTGAGCATATAACAGAAAATAAATGCAGAACCCAGCATATGCCAAAAAGCAACACAACCTACTGATGTCTCTCAACAAGTGTCATCAGACCCCTTTGCTCCCTGTAAGCAGCAGTTATGCGACGATCACCATTGACCTGTAACCTACAAATTACTATACTGAAGCAAACTATTTTAAAAAAAACCCCTCAAAATAATGTACTTTCACAATTAATGCCCCAAATGGTGTTTTCATCCAGAGGATGGACTAAAGCCTGACTAGACAGGCTGAGTTACTGTTTAAGCCCCCACACCAGTCTTAACCAGGAATGAAGCACATCCATGGTCCTGGAGAGGAAGCAAACATATTACTAAGGTCCATATGGAGGCCATTCGTTTAATTAAATACTAACAATCAAAATATTTTGCTTAATAACAGAGGCTAAACTGGCTCTTTTGGAAACCAAACTAACTGAACCACAAAGATCAATCATGAGAAGCAGATTTCAGAAAGCCAAAATTTTAAACAACTACCCTTTGTTCAACTCAAGACAAATGTACTGTTTACACTGAACTTTCCAACACTAAGAAACAGAGTTGTAAAGAGAATTTTAGAAAGTAACCAGGGACACACATGCTATACAGAAAAGGAATAAGCATTACAAACTCATGCCGATCACTCCAACTGTATTTTTACAACACAATCCAAAGCCTCCTCTGCCTCAGGACAACCCTTAACCTTAACCTGGAGAAGCATCCTAATGGTTCTGTAATAGCTAAGATTTCACCCACACTCTATTACACCCAGCTCAAAGCCAGATTTCAGGAAACATCACATGTTCTTCCCTGACTGCATAATTGCAGGAAGTTTCTGAAACAGACAGTGAAATTTATCAGCATACAGGTTCCAAAAATGCTCAACTATCAATAACACTGTCTCCAAAGGTTGCTTGTACCTTTCACCGCTAGTTATCAGCATCCATGTTTTGCAGCTTAACTGACATAAACCCCACCCAAGTGTAAAAAACAAGGCCAAGTAGCCATAAAGACTTACTTTCTGAAGTAAGTCTGTTACTAGTTCTCAAACTTCAGGCAACTGAATAAAACACTGCCAGCTTTCCTTTAATTTAGAGAAGGACTAGTAGATCCCAAATACATTTTTTTATTCTAGGGAAAAAAAATCCAAAAGAAACCACAAACCAAAAAAAGAAAAACAAAAGCAAAAAACCAACACCAAAATGAACCAAACTAAAAAGAGGTAACATTTATTTGCTCATTCCAAAATGTGCAAAGGTCAATATTAATCTAAAAGACTAACATCAAGTTAGATAATGAGTTTTGAATGGTTTATGGCTTCAAAATGTGCATACTTGCTTGAAGAAACATTTAACCATGCACTCAGCTAAGTAAACATCTGCTTAGATGGTGCTCTTCAAGCCCCTTTGCAAAGATTTGATTATATATTCACGTTTTCACAAAGCATATCAAATAAACGAGCTTTTACCAAATGAGCCTTTTACCTGCACACAGCACTACAGTACATTCGTTAGACTGAATCACAAATTGCACCAAGTTCAGCATTCTAAACATAACAGATGACAAAGACACAGTATGTGTCTCACAGCTGTATTTGCACTGGTCTGCAAGTTTAGGTCAGGACCAAACATTCAGTTTGATGACTGTATTCACATACATACATTGATCTAATAATATACCTATACTGGCTCTAAAAATCACTCAAAACAAAAAATAGTAAAGACCTGGAGTGGCTGTACTTATTCCACTCCCAAGCTACTGGAAGAAATATGTTTAAATTGACACAAATTAAAATGATGATATTCACGTTTTATTGTATGGGAAGTTTTATCAGAACTGCTAAAATATTTAAGTTAGCATCACTCCCTCTGTGGTGATTTATTGCAAAAGTCAGTAGTTGTTTATATTGTATCTAACCTTTTTCAAAGAAGAACAACTAACTATTTTGATTCTAAGCATTCAAGGACTGTCCTGCAATGTAATTATGGCAAGTTAAAAAGCCTCAGAACTAAACAAGCACACTGAGAGCTGCAATCTTTCAGGAATTCTGCAAATACATAACCTAGTTTTCAGATGCAACTTGAAATAAGTTGTAACAGTAAACTTGAAAGAGAACATAAACACAAACATATTTTCAACCCTTCTGAAATACAACAGATTACTTCCTTTTCTAGTTTTTTTCAAGTACAGCAATAGTGAAAGGTGCTGGGAACAACCCCTCATCCCTCCTTCCCTTTTGCAGCATTAACATAATATTGTTTCTAGAAAACAATGAAAAGAGGAAAGTAAGGATTCTCACCCTGCTGAGAAGAGAGAAGAAAACTTCAAAATTTTTTTTAAAAAACCCCAAACCAAAACAACAACAACAAAAAACACCAGCCACAAAACCAGACTACTTCATGTAAATAGCAGGAACAAGAATTTAGACTTCCATCCTGTTAAAAAACGTAAAGCTTCTCAGTCACTTATTTCAGGAATTTCTGTCTTCCATTATCTATTTTTATTATTTTATCGTATTTGATAATTTACAAATATAACTTGATTATAACTACATTATAATTATTAATATATTAACAACTTAATATATATATTACTTACTGCTTAATCTTCTTGCCATCAGGGTCAACCTTTCCAAGGTATGTATTTGATATACTTCCATGTTGCTGCAGAATGCTTATATCCCCAAAGAGACTTAACTTCTGGAGGTTCCTAGGAAACAACAAAATAAAAAGGAATCTGTACACAAAACTAAAACAGTGTGAGAAATCATTCTGCGTATGACAAATACAGGTAATAAACTCCCATTACTACATGGAACACATAGTCTGTGTTGGGAAACTTACTATTGTCCTGGAATACAGGCACATACGGAATTACAGAAAATGAGACTGAAGTATAAAGGGGAAGAGCACGACACAAACTGCTGAAATCAGCTGTAATAGCAAATGCTGATTTTCAGTCAACACAGGAGTATTTTCAGTGGGCCAGCAGCACCACAAAGAAAATTTAGGATGTGGCTAAATTTTGGCTGCATGCAATTTTCAATCCTTGGAACATGTGTGTCAAGTGCCACAGATAAAAACATCGAATACTTATTCCTGTTAACATTTAACACTGCATTTAATGTCCAAGTAGAATACAACGCTGTCTGAGCGCTTACATACATCACCTGGGTTACAAATGGGAGCCCAAACCTTCCTCAATCAAGGTATACAAACCTCACACAGTAAAAGCAAAAGCTCCCCACACCCTAATCAGAGTCTAATTTCTATTATAACAAAGTAGGGGAAGCTTTTTTAATATTTCCCATCAGTGAGGGTTAGTGGTCCACCACAACATATGATTTAAACTTTTAGAAGGAACACCTTGAAAGAAGTGAAAGAAGAACCTCTAAGCTGATGCTGGACATGACACAGTGCACTAGACAGTCACTTTTCCTTTCCCTAGTACAATTTCCTGACCTGCATCTTTTCTGTTCCTAAAACAGATCAAGCAAGAGATATGAAAACAATCGCAGTTTTAAAGTAGCTGTGTGGCATTTACTACTAAGATTATTATTTTTGTAGCTAAGTTTACGGTCAACATTTCTTTTATTTATACATGCTGTAAATTAGATTTACCCCTAACATGCAAGGGCAAGTCTGCAATAGATAATTAACAAGGCAGAAACTCCAGTTTCACCACAAATGGACACATAAGTTAAACTAATCCTAAACAGTTTATGCAAATTAACCTGTATCTGACAATTAAGTGAGTTACCATAAATCCTTATTTCTTTTGGCTTACAAATCATACACTAGTATTTCAAATCAGCTTTGAGGACAATGCAATATGATTACAGTGTTCAAAGCATATGGAAGCTCTGGTACAGTTCACTACCTCCACAGTACAACCTGATATTCTACCAAGAGGATGGGGGGGGGGGGGAAGAAAAGGATTAAGTAGTCAAGTTTTAATGGTTTTTAGTAGGTATGAGTTGCAGTCTATAATTGTTATCTACCATAAATCATAATTTACCTCCTCTGAAGTTCCTGTATTCAAAAACAGCACACTGATTGCCTGAAATCTATCCACTGTTGAACCTGCTACTTTTCTTCTATAGGAGAGCAACAACTTGATATTAAGATCCATGAGCTTCATATAAAGTCTGACAAATACTGGAGCCAAATACCTAGAATTTACAACTGTGTCTGAAATTCTAACAATTTAATATTTAGTATTTTAAATACAGGACTCTTGTACTGATGATACACCAAAAAAAACTACCACATGATCAATATTCTACAAATCTGACTAAGACATTGTCTGATCATACTGAAGAATAAGCTTGGCAGGGAAACCTAAAACACTGGCACGACCACCAAGAGTATTTTGGGCTCCTTTTTTCTCAAAAGCTGTAAGACATAGTCTGGTATGACAGGGAAGTAGCAGAAACCTCCACCTGGTGTGAAAAGCACTATTCACAGCCAATGTTATAATTAAACCTTTATCTTTTGATCTCTTTGACTTATTTGTGAGAGCCAAGAGCCCAAATGCAACCTTCAGAACAGTTTTGAATCACCTGCATATTCACATCAAACGCAGGTCTTGGTTTGTGCCGCTCACACCCCCAGCCAATGCTATTGTAGGCACGTAGGCAGATAGTAACAGGACCACCAAACTACAGAACACATGGAACACTAATTACTAGCACCCCACACATTTTTACTACATCTATTTGACTACCATTTCATGCAGTACAGAGACAAATGGAAAAGTTCTCCACCTGAAAACTTAACCAGTGACAACATCCAATTAGTTTTCCATTCACAGCACAGTTATTACCATCAACAAATCTGATCACAGTTCAACACAATATTAGATTTTCTGCAACTACTTGCAGTGTTATTCAACTCTGTGACATTCAGCTCCACCACTCGCCTTTAGTTCAGAGCCAGTAAAATGACTGCTATTTAAATAAAATTATTCAAAAGTTAATTGTCATCTTTTGCTAAAAGTCATAATGGCATCCTAATCCGGTGTAGTATCCATGCATACAGCTGGGGAAAAGCTTCTTTTGGAGGGATTTCTAAAACATTTATTTTCTACTAGGTCAGAAAGTACACTAGAAGTGAGCTTCTTACTATGCTGCCTCTTCAGTTTTGGTTGGTCTTTTTGAATACCCAATTAAAAGAAGCACAAAAAGCTTACATTCAAGGCGAACAAAGTGGGAAGGCTCATATTGTATTACTATATTAGTTTCTGCCAGTTTCAACTGCCTGCTCATACCAATAGAAAACAGTCATTAGAAAACATCAAAACCAGATGTGGTCTACTGTTTTGAGCGATTCACCAATTTTTGGCAACTCCAAGAGATACCATACTTCACCAAGATACCACAGTTTTATAGTAATCTGCATTTTTGTTTCCACAGCAAAGATCGAACAAGTCACACAGTTCAACATCCCGCAGAGGAAAGTGGTGGGGGGGTGTCACTACCTTCCTATCTTCCTTTGTAAGCAAGGAAGGAGGAGTAGAAGAGAGACTATACTTTGGTATTTTGGAGTTACATAAAAGAAGAGTATTTTCCTACTGAATGATCACCAGGTGCTTATTAGCTGTTGTATGCACAAAAGTGCAAACAGAAAGTTTGTCATGCTCCCACCCTGCCTTCAAGAACTTAGTTTTGAAAGATCAGTTTGAGAAGGTGCAGATCACGAGGATTTAAGAAACATCATGCCCACCCACACCCTTTTTCTTAGTATTAAGTAGAACACCAGCTTTTAAACAGCTACAGCCTTGGATATTTTGCTTCATTTACTGTCAAACATAAAAGCACATGGAAAAGTTACAGATCACTACAAATGCTACTCTAGTACCTTTTAATTAAATAAATGATAGATTTTTAGAGCTCATCAAGGTCCCAATGTTGTTAAAGCAATATTTTGGGAGTAATATGCTGCCACCCACAAAACAACTTGAGCTCTACTTCAAGTATGATACAGACCTTGAACATACCTTTTTGGATATTAACTGGCTGGCAGCAGGAATGTTTGTCAGAAAGTTTTCAGTTGTTTTTAAAACAAGTTGCAGACAAGCTGTTATTTCCTTAATTCCATCAGAACTAGCAAAGGTCACTCCAAAACATTTTTCTAGAGACTTAACACACAGCTTTTCTTAGAAACTAGCAATTTTATGTTGTACAGAAAATGCTCTTAGTAGCAAAACCACTCATCATTCTCCTCTAGTCAAGAGAGCATTTAGAAATTTCATTACTTTTAGTAATTACTTTTCTTAGGTCCTGCAGTATTGTAAATCCTCAAGGAAATCTGTAGCCATCTAAAGTATGTGATTTTTCTTGCAGGGAGGGGGATCACTACTGCATTGCTTAATAATAAATTTGAAACCCCACAACAATATTACACAGCTAAGAAACAGCACCAAAACAGCAGATTTCTTCCTTTTCAGCTCTGAAGATGGAAAGTTTTTTGAACTTATCTGCCAAAAAGCTATCATAAGGGCTGACAGGAGCGATGAAAGACTGTCCTGTTCTAAACTTAATTCCAGAAGGAATGCATTTACAGTGATTCAGCCACTGGAGAAGTTAAAAACTTCCATTTCCATTATTTCGGAAATTACAATAGCTATCTTGTGCATAGTAAAATACAGTGAAAACAAGAAGGAATTATTCATTATCCTTGAGTTACAGATAAATAAAAAGAAGCAGAGAAATTAAGGGACTGGACTGCAGTCCCTCCTTCGACAAAACTAAGCATCAGGCAGGTGAGAATGCCTCTGGTTTAGAATTAGGTGGTCGCACTAAGCAGCAATTTGGCATATATTAATAGTCCTTCCCACCTCTTTTCAAAAATCTACTTAAAGAACCAAAGCCCACTCTTCTACATGAAAATGAATCAGTTATTGGTAGTTACTTTGCAAGAAAAAAAAACCCTCAAACATCAAAATAAACGAAAAACCTAGTCTGCTCAAGGGGGACAAAGGAGTCTATTCAGAAAATAAAACTGAAAAAGTTCAAGTGTTTAACATAAATCATCCCACTCTCCCTTTGATTTAAAAAACGTTTATTAAAAAAAAGCCTGCTGTAATAACCAGGTACTTTGTATTCCCCAGTCATGCATTGTTCATTTCAAACTAAAAGAGCAGCATATAAATGATTTAGAGACAGCAAGAAAGTACAGCAATGCAAAATCCTATCAAAGTTGGTAACTTTTCATCCCTCTCTTACCACCACAATTACACTAATCTACCAGAGAACAAGTACTGGAGAAACAACTACTTCAACACAGTACTTTACTGCAGCCCTGAGTCACACTGTGCATACAGAATCTGTGAAATGAACTGCCAAAAGCAAGTGTCCTCGTACAGATTTCAAATACAGCCATGGAGAACAAATATTTTTCAAAAGAAAAGGTGTATCAAAAGCCTTCTCACATCACAGTTAATTTCGACAGCCTTGTATTTTAGTGTGGGAAAAAAAGGAAACAAACCCCCATGCAACATCTCCTGTAGATATTATTTATTTTAAAATTCCAAGCCCATGGCATGATCTTTGTTTTAGATCAGACAATCACCACAACCACTTCAACATTTTTTCCTCTTATAATACTAGCTGGATTTCCCAAAGATTCAACAGTTAAGTGAAAGCTCCTGAAAGGCAAGAGAAGACCAGTCAAGGCAGATGACCATGATTCGCACACCAAGGATTCACAGGGCAAGAAATAAATCAAGATAAAGGTGAGCTGGGACTAACGAGCTGTTTTCTGAAGCGAGGTTGGTAACTCTCAACCATCGCAGCTGCACCACAGGAAGTACCTGCTTGGTACAACAGAGCAGGGGAACTGAAAGTGAGACTTCACACACCACATTTGCATTCATTTCAAACCAACGAGGAATAGGATTTAAACTTCTCTTGCTACAATTCAAAATGAAGACGCAAGGAAGGCCTCAAGCTACTCTCTCATAACTCTGGAATCAAAGGGGGCGGTAACAAGATCATGACTCAGTCGCAGTCAGTTTTCTAAGGGCCATCCACAAGGTTTAATTCATCCTAAAGATGGCCTGAAACACTTGCAGTTTTTTTTCTTCCCTTGATAGGTGAAGCTATATGCGCATAGATGAAGTAACATTAACTATTTCCTATCCTAAAATCTACATGGCTTTACAAACTCATCATAACCTAACTGTAATATCCTTGCTTTCCTGTCTTACGCGCTGACTAGAGGCCATATATTAGGATATCTGATTATTATCTTTAAAACAGGTATTTATCACACCCACACATAGAGAAGAGAATGCAAGTATTTTCGTTTTAAAGACCTCAAAGCTGAAGAATTTATCTAACCTGCCAGAGTAAGAGCGCGAAAAACACATCTTAAATACAACCCACGAGAAAATAATTCTACCATTTAAATTCAATTTGGCCAAGAAAGTCCAACATATGAAGCGTTTTTTCAATAAACGAATATAAAAACCTCCTCAAACCTCAGATTAGCAGGTAACACGAGAGCTGGCTTGAAAGCTCAGCTTTTCTATAGCAAAAGACCTCATAGCTGGAAACGTATGTTATCGGGATAGTAACTCAGCACAGCAGCGCTGTAACTTTAAACCCCCCCCTTACTCATTTCTCATTACATTTTTTTTTCAAGCATACACAAGATCTAAAGCCTGTCCGTAGTAAGGCTTATAGTTTTTAAGTGAGAAAGGTGTCTAGTTATACAGTAAATTCAAACTCCTGGCTCTCACTTGCTCCGTTTGAGCTGCATTCCCCGCTTCCATCCAAAAGATGAAGAACTTTTTATTACTGGAGCTGTATCTGGTTTGTGTACTGACCAGCCGCTCGCCAACTGGACGTCTGAGCGTTTCTATTCCTTATCAAGCTACACTATATGACAAAATTTGGTAGTTTGAAGAGACGCGTCCCCGTTTCTGCCCAACTCTCATACACGCACTCACACACACACACACATACACGCACACAGAGCGGCTCGGAGCGCAGCCCCGGCACGAACCGGCCGGCGCCGGCTCGGGCGTTGTTTCCGCCCGCAGAAACCGGCGGGACGGCGGGACCCGGCCCTGCGCGGCTCGGGGGACTCTGCGTGCCCCCACGCCCGGCACCGCCGCTCCCCCGGCGGTACCTGTTGTTGCGGACGCTGCTCAGGACACACAGCACCAGCTCCAGGTAAGTCCTCAGCAGGTCGAGCCAGCGCGGGCTCAGCGGCGGCGGCGCCTCCCCGTCCCCCGCCACCGCGGCGCCCT
>VZRL01004596.1:3349-35067 GCA_013397895.1 Origma solitaria | reverse complement strand
CACATTCCCTGCGCGCTCCACAGCGGGAGCGCCTGGCGCTGCCGGGGGGCAGGCGCGGGACGGCCCCCGCCGGGCGCGCCCGCCCCGCGCGCCCGGTGTTTAGGAAAACTTGGGAAGGGTGTCTGGTGGCGGCTGGTGGCGGCGGCGCGGAGGCCCGTATGGGACCGCACGTAAGCCTTTGAGCCAGCGAAATTACCTCAGCAGCATTCCTGCTGCTGCCGCGGGAAACGCGCTGACTACGCAGGAAAGGTGGAGCGCGGCAGAGTCCGACATGTGCAGAACTGGGTGCGAGTCTGGGGGGTACAGGAGAAAATGCTCCAAATCTTAGTGCTCTCGGTTTCTTAAATTTCACCCGCTTTTATAACACCTCTTCCAACATCCGCTGTAGGTGTGTAAACGTGACTCCTGTGCATACAGAGTTTCGAGAGAATTTAAAAGTCTGTTACATACCGATGCTGAAAAGGCTGCAACGAAATGATGGTGGTTTATTTTTATAGTAAAAAAAACCTTATCGAAATAAAATTGATTTCTGCCAGTATCTTGGAATAACGGACATAGTCTCTGTAACAACTTTATATCTGAGTGTTCAGAAATGGACACATGGAAGAATAACAGAGATACTAATAGAAATCAAGTCTAGACTCCTCTTTGTGTATGGAGTAGGCACACATTATATCCAGATTCATCAACAACCAAAGCTAAACCACCACCTTCCCTTTACTCCATGACTAGCCATTTTTGCTGTCTCACAGCAGTGGTGAAAAAACAGTATTTAACTTTTCTTGAATCTGGTTATGGGAGAAATGAGTCTTCCATTTCTCCTTGATTAGAGAGAAGGACCCTGTAGAGGCAGACATTATTGTGAAAGTGAAACTGTAGGAAATTCCCAGCCAGCCAGTTTTCTCATCAGGGACCAGTGCTGCTTCACACACCTGCACAAGTGATTTGAACCAGCATAAACAACTCAGGTAAGTGCTGTGCAGCTCCCACTGCAGATTCCACCAAAACTCCCCAGGCAGTCAAGATGCAAGTTCTGAAGCAGCCAAACTCATCTGGCCTAGAAGGATGCAAATTAAAGGAATTTATGCGCCTACATCTCTCCATATTTTAATATCTACTCAGCAATTCCACATTGTTGAGCTGATGATGAGTCAAAGGACTTCCGAGATTACTGAGTATCTTAATGTAAAACAGAATCAAGCTTTATGATTCAATTCCCTTGGATTACCAAAGTAGCAGCAAGAAAAATTGGTTTATGAAGTCAGTAGTTCTGCATTTCTGGTTACCTTTGTATTGGATCAACACACATAGCATGCTGGGTTGAAGAAACTTTCCTGTCTGACCACCCAGGAGCCTCTCTGGCAGTCACACTCTCACCACCTAAGCTGGGATCAAAACCCCTTCCCAGTGGGCGGTTGCAGTGATCCTGACTTCCCACACACCCCACACTCACAAAGTCAGACAAGGTTTCCTTACCACTTACCCCCAGGTTTCCCATAGCAGAGTCTCAGTGGTCCCAATCCTTAAAATAATTTAATCTTGGTGCTCTAAGTAACAGCTTGATCTGGGACCCCGAACAAAGGAAACTCTGGGTTTTTATACCCTCACAGTCTAAGCATGGGAAAGTTTGGGGGTCCTTGGCTCCTGCCATGTCTCTGAGTGTCCGGTCACCTGTCTGGGCCACAGGTCCCTGAGCTCATTAAATGGTTGGCAGTTCATGGCCTCTTGCCTTGGACTCTAGCCATCCAGAGAGCTCAATCTGCAGCTCACACTGCAGCTGCAAACTGAGCTACCTGCACTGAATATATTCCTCAACAGTACCGTGAAATTGTCTTTTACTGTTACTGTTGCATGGCCATTTAATCAGCTCCAGCTTTTTGGGATTGTGTTAAAAAACTCGGTCTCAGGAGCTGTTACTTTCAGTTCTGTATGCTTGAATAAATGAAACTGTCTAAAGCATCAGGTCACCACAACTATGGCTGAGGGGTCCAAAATGACAAATGCCAGATTTTCTAGGTTCCCCGATACAATCCATCTGCAGGGCCACTATGGCACTGAGGCAACCCAGTCTCCAAGGCTACTGATTCTGGGTGTTGAATCACAGTTTTCCCTCCCTTATACAATAGAAATGTGCTTCAGCTTGACTGAAAATTGATTTCACAGTGCAGGCTTTTGTTAGTGCAATGCCTGCAAGTTGATGAGATAATTACCTCAGAAAAAGACATGCATCTAACTTACTTGCAGACTATAGAGTTACCAAGTGGCTCCAGCAGGTAACTGGTCAATAGCCTTTTTGCTGAAACACTAGGCTGCCAGCATGACTCCAGTGCATTGCCCTCCATGAAGTCACTCACTGAACATTTAACGCTGAGGGAGATAAC
Source organism: Origma solitaria (assembly GCA_013397895.1). Classification (NCBI taxonomy): domain Eukaryota; kingdom Metazoa; phylum Chordata; class Aves; order Passeriformes; family Acanthizidae; genus Origma; species Origma solitaria. The sequence continues at coordinate 32,686 of VZRL01004596.1, read as the reverse complement.
CATGAATCTTTAAGCTGCAAATCAAATTTTTCAAATTTTCTGAAAGGCGGTGAAGCCATATTGCACATTCTGGAGCGGCTGGGAAAAAAGAAACCATTCTAAAGTAGTTCAAGGCAGGAGATGACAGCCATTTACCAGGAAGTGACCACCGGTTTTTGCACAGTCCACCATGGATCAGAACAGGCTGCGTTCCTAGGGCGCCTCAGAAAATCCCAAAATCAAAAATGATTTTGCCAGCCTTGACAGCTGCTGTTGAGTTACTTCCGTATCAGTGGGGTTCTCATTGCCTATCAGCACCAGCACCAGCAGTGTCCCACGAGAAGCTGTGTTGGAATGGGAGTCGGGAATCACATGTGGCTCCAAAGCTCTGGGCTAGCAGAAGCCAAGTTAGTTTACAGGACCTGAAGGTCACTGGTTCTGCTGCTAATGTCAAGACCAGGGGCTGCCAACTTCTTCAGGTGCTTTGTCCTAATCACCAACAGATAACGAGCTAAAACCAAACCGTAAGTTTTTCAAATTATTCAGTCCTTTCTTGTTTTTTTAGGAACATTGCAAAGACACGTATGTCTCTGGAATTACTAACTTAGTATATGTCATTAGTGAGCTGCTGTGAACTCTGGAGTTTTCCATCACCAGCTGCAAGAACAAACATAGCAGCAAGTCAGAGCAAAGCAGAAACAACGTATTAGTAGGAAACCAGTGTTTCCACATATGCTGTAACAAACTGGGATAACGTGTCTTCTGATTTATGTGGAAGAGGAGCTCAGCAGACTGAACCTGACCATAAGCTTCCGGCATAATCTTCACCTGTACGGTGACAATCCATATAAAAAAGGCTACTTGAAGAGGAATCAGGCTGCAGCTGAAGACCGCAGGCCTGGTAACGAACCCAACAGAGCCGGGAAAAACCCAAGCACCGACGACCTGCTGCTCCCGTGTCTTCGGGGGTGATGGAGCCAGACGGCGGCGGGCGGCAGCGTCGCCCCGCCCCGCGCTCGCCCCGAGCCCCGCGGTATTTCCGGCCGGGGCCCGTCACGTCCGGGCGGCGGAGATGCCGGTAAGGCGGGTGGTGGGGGGCGTCCCGGCCGCTCCTGCGGGACTCGCCGACCCCCGTGGGGTGCGGGAACCCAGTGAGCTGTGGAGCACGGGGGGGCAGTCTGGCCCTCCCGTGCCTCCCGTCCCCGCCGCCGGGGCCGCCCCTCACGGCGGCGGCCGGACCTGCGCGGGGGGGCGGGTGGCACCTGCCCCGCCGGGCCTCGGCGCTCCGCCCTGCCCCCGTTCCTCCCCGGACCTCTGCCGGGCTCCTCCCGGCCGGAGCGTGGGCAGCCGGGCCTGGCAGCTCTGGCTCTTGTCCCCGTGGGTCGCTCGGGGCCCGCCCTGCCGGGTGCGGGCTGGCAGGGGCAGCGGGTGGACACGGGAGTATGGCCGGGCCCTTGCTCGCTGCGTGCGGTGCGCTGAGTTACTCGCACTCGCTGTGTGTGGTGTCTTGCCACTTCACGGCAAATGAAGCTCCGTGCTGCTGTCAGGAGTGTGAGAGGAAGGCTTTTAGGTTCTCTTGTTAGCTGATCCAGTATTCTCGTTATTTTTTAACGTAGTCGATAGTTTGGTAGTTGTGATGGAAGGGGGAAAGAACTGTATGTGGTTCACATTCTTCTTCCATCAGCAGTGTCTGAGTGTTTTCCCGGTAGGCAAGAATTGATAAAAACTTGTTCTCATGTTCCCTTTTAGCACAAATATCATATGGATATTTGTGGAAATAAATTCTGTTTATCTGGGCTCATCAAGAGACCACATTTCTGATTCTGTGAAGTATCAACTGACAGGAAAACCTGAGGTTTCCTGCTGACAGGTTGTTTGTATATGGTTCCCTTTTATCAGTAACTTGGATAATTCCACTGTGTTGCTGACTGGGAATTCAGCCTCCTCATCTCTTGCATGCTTTATGTGATTTGCAGTTGATCCCATAAGTTTCCAGAACAAACAAAGGCAATTTTCCATTGAAAATCAGAGATTGCAAAGAAAACATGGTAAATAACATCATAACACTGTGAAATTAATTCTTAAAGGCTATTTTGTTGACTCAGTGGAAACAGAAATTCCGGAACCTCAGTAAATGAGTTTTACCAATACTTCAAAGTATATTTTACAGTTATATCAACACATGTTCACTTCTTTTTGCTTTGCTCTTGTTTTTCAGTTCCTCTTTCTTTATATTTCCTTTTTTGTTGTTTTAGGTTAAATTAATTATTTGTATGCCAGAGCTTCTTCCAGAAGGACCACTACACTGGTTTGCACTTAGGAAAATATGAAAATAATCAGGGAGTGTTGTTCTCTCTGAGCTAAAAAGAAACGAACAACAACAACAAAAAAACCTAAAAACCCCACCAAAACTGTGCCTTGCTGAGGACAGCTGCAGGAGTTGGACACTTGAATCAATGTTATCGGATGAGTTAGAATCCAAACCTGAGGTGAGCAATTATGAACTGGGTTTGTTTCCCAGGAACATTTATGGGCAACACTTAAGGTTCAGTGAGTTTACTCAGATTGCTGCTTATGAACTAATTTTCCAAGTGTTTTCAGTGATGTCTTCTAATGCTTCTGTGCTTTGATTTGAATGGTAAAACATTAGAAAATATTGCAAGTTTTTTCCACCTCCTTTCAAGTATCAGCCAATACTCTTGGCTGTTCTCAGGTTACATTTTTTTTCTACTATTAGAGTGTTCTTTCTTTTAAAAGAATAAAATAAATTAATGAATTGACTATTTCTTTCCCTCAAACCAAACTGACTTTACTTGGTTTTGGACAATCTGAGTTATTCTGTTAGCATCATCCAGTCCTGTTTTTCAAAGTACTCATGTTTCCAGTACGCAGTTGGCAGAAGTGGTAGGTAGCAGCACCCAGGGGATCCCAGTTGCTCGGGTGAGGCTGCTGGACTGTTCCCAGGTTCAGCTGGTAGCACAGCTGGGCATGTACTGCAGGGACATGTGTGCGTGCACAGCTGGCCATAAACACAGGCAAAGCATGAACATACACACCCACATTATCATATACACAGGTAAAGCATGAACGACGATGATTTGCTAGTGGACTGTAGCTGTGTTCTCATCACTCAGTTCTCATGTATACTCGCATTCACGTCTCTGCCAGGCCTACAGTCTTTCTGCCCAGACCCAGGGCTTTTTAGCCAGTTTCTGGCTGGAATGTTTTTGGGTTTCTTCCAGACTGTGGTAGCCTCCATAGCCTCTATATTACTTGTATTAGTCAACTAGAAGCTCACTAGCAGTGGACTCACTTGGGTGGATAGAATATTTAGGAGTATAATTGGTAAGTAGATAGGAGCAGGCACAGCAGTGTACTGACGAGCAGCCAGTCGACATATGATTGGATTCTCTCCTCTCCCCCCTGCCCCGGTTCTTCATTTATCCACCTTGATTCCTCCTTTGATCCTCCTCCTAAACATAGCATAATAAGCTTAACACATCCTGCCGTCCTTGTTATGTTGGATAGTAAGTTTGTCATATGAGACCCATTCTGGTAAGCCAAAACAGCTTTGTTTTCTTACCAGTTAAAATTTCTGGTTGAACCTTTTCAAGGTATAACTTTAGCAGTGGCTCACTAATCGTTTGCTGAGGAGTTCTGGGTTTTGTTACATACCTACAGTGTGCTAGATGAAAGTGCAATTTGTTAGATTAAACAACACCACCACCTGCTGCCTCTCCTCTTTCTTGCCTTATCTTCCAGGTTGAATGGCCATTAGCCAGCTATCTGTGCATTCCCCCACTTAAAGATGTAGAAGCTTGTATTGCTTGGTGTCCTTGTTTTTCCTGGTTCTCAGCTTTAACACTGCACACAGCTAAAGTCCTAGAACAGAGAACATAGTACAGCTATGAACCTTTTGGGGAAGTTCGCAAGTCTTAATTGAATTGTTTTTATTGAATCTTGTTCTGTCCCTTTTCAGTCAATAAGCAATAGAGCATGTATCTTAAACTGGTATTCTAAAAAGAATGATGATTACATACTGGTAATTCATTACAGCCCATAAGGCATTTGTTTCTTAACAGAGCAGCCAAAGCCTTTCCAATCACACTGTTCGTGTGCAAATTCGTAGCAGCCCTGAGAAGTCTCAGCATGATCTGCAAAGCGTTCCTCTCATGTGCCTTGTCCTTGATATCTCATACAATCTATCAAATTTTTTTAGAGTTCTGAACAATAAGGTGGGAGGACTTAGTTACTTCTGTCCGTGAATGGATGGATTCCCTTAAATTATTTCTGACAGCCAAGGACCAGGGCAGTCGGAATGCTCGTTTCCTCATTGCTCAAACAGGAGCTGTAACTGGGCCTTGTCTTTTCTCAACTTGAGTAAGGTATTTGTTAATTAGGCTTGTTTACATAATAGTCCTATTTCCTCATGGTAGAGTTGCATTTCCTTCCCAGCAAACCCACAATAAGAATTGGGTGTTTAGTCTCCAGTAGAAACAGGCCTGGTATGTAAAAGCTACAGTGGCTGTTGCAGAGGGTGTCCTTTCTATAGATGCTGTCTTCTAAACCATGTTCCTCAGTCTTGATCAAGGCTATTTTATGCTAAAAATTTTGATTTATTTCCATCCCTATATATCCTCATTTTCTAGTTTTGGCTCTGAAACTTGAGTGTTAAGTTAGTACTATTTTCTACTTCTTTGATGTGAAACTGGTAGATACCCTTTTTACACTTTTCCCAAATAGCAGTTCAAGTATCTCTGAAAGTAAATCATTATTTTATATCCTCTAGTGAGCCATGGCACCACAATTCTTCCAGCCACAGATGTTTTTTTGTACACCCTACAATGTGAGAAACATATTAAGAGCTGGCTGTATTTGTGTGACATGTAGATTATATCAATCAAAGCACTTTGTCTGTATTGCATAGACTTCTTTGCTACTGGTTTTATCCCTAAAGAAACTACCAACATGCCATTCAATATTTAATGCTTGAATAGAGGTGAATCCTCCTTTCACAGAAAGTTACAAAGTTGCTTGGAGACCATTTGTATGGACAGATGGATCTGCTTTTTCTTCTGGACTCCCTGCCCCCAAAGCTATGTAACTATCATTCCTCAGGGAACTGCTAAGATTTGCATTTTGCATGCTTTAAGCCTTCAAGGTGATTTATGACAATGGCAAGTATTTCCAACCACCTCCAGCATACTGGTCCAGTGCAGGGTGCTTTCTGCTCCTGGGGTAACTCTTAGCACAATCAAGTAAATTACAACTGTGTTCTGTAAATTGAATTAGTTATTGAAAAGGGGGTGAGGAGAGGTATTTTAGTCTCTCTCCTCCTCACCAGGAGAGACTCTGGTGATTTAATTAGTTCCCCAGAGGCTATATGGAAGGAGGACTTCCCAGTTTCTAGGTAACAAGCCTTCTGCCCTGCACACCCTTCAGCTCCAGCCCCTCCTTTCTCCTCCCCCTCTGCTAAATTTTCTTTTGACCTCTTTATTTTGTTGTGGTTCACTGGTTAAATTTAGAACAGTAATGGTTTTGATTAAAAACATGGTCCCTGCTGCTCTGGGAATATAGTTTAGCTCTCCAGCTGTCTAGTGGGCAGATAGATCTGAGATTCTGGAGAACCTTCTTACCTTGTCCCTCCCAGCTACCCCTGCTTCAACCAGAGCAGCTGCTTGACACTTCTTGGCTTTTGAATCATCCATCTGTTATGGGACACAAACTTAAGATGATCCATCCTCCCAGGTGGCCATATTTTCACTTGTTTCTGGTTTGGTTGTTTTGTTTGGATTTTTTTTTTTTTTGGTAAAGAATCTCTAGTAGAGGTTCACAGTTCTTGAAATGGTTTTTTTGGTTGTTGTTTGTTGTGGGGGTCTTTTTCCTTTGCAGGTCCGGGACATTATCCAAGCCTCTTGGTAACACAAGCTTTCTGCATTGCTTGCAGTGATAGACCCTGACATCATCCTGTCCAGCCATTTCTTGTTGATCAGCAGGGATGACAATTATTTTCTTAGTGACAAGAGCCAAGAAATATTTTACATCTTTTAATTCATACACTGTCTGCATTATTTACAGAATTTTCAGAGTTATGTGGCATTTCACCAGAAGTAGTTAAAGGGGGATATATTAAAAAAGGTGATACGGCAGAGCAAAAATAAAATTCTTTGTATCAAGTTGCAGCTGAACTTTGCCCTCCAAGGATTATAGATTCTCTCTGTATGATTCACATCTGTCCCATAAAGTTTGAATCTCTTAAGTCAAGGATGTCCTTTTGCAATATTAAAATTTATTTCAAATTCCAAGGGATCTCTTAGCTATGAAGCCACCTCACGCCTCTTATTACTCCTTTTGTGTTCTGTTACTATTCTGTGCATTCAGTTTCCTTAACTATTCTGGTGTCTCAAGATGACCTGTCTGCTTTGGTTACAATTTCTAGCACTATGGCCATATTGGATCAGTCGCCTCCCTGTATAGGGATTCTCCAGTCACCATCTCAGGACTATTTACTGCCCATCTGGGGCCTGCTTGTGATGCCAGATGTTATTTGGTTATGGGATCTGTCAGACTGTATCATCTAGGAGATTCCTCCCTCCCTGGTCTTTCAGATATGAGACCACCAGACTGTTCCCAGGTGCACACAGAAGTTCACCTGGGCCTGAACTGCAAAAATGTGCCTGTGCACACATAGACAGTACAGACATTATGGCTGTGTGGCAGGATAGTGCTTTTACTGGCACCCTCAAACATAAATGGCATTCACATGGAATAGAAAGCCACAAATGGCCTAATTCTGTCTCTACTTACCAGGTAACAAGGCTTGAAATTTGCTAGCATATCACACGTGTCCTCCCTTGGCTGATGTGCCTGCTTGTGAACGTGCATCTGTCCTCTTTGCCAAATCTTGAATTGTTCCAGTATCCGTCTCCAGGCCCTGGCCTTTTTAATTCAGCCTCTGGCCAGGATTTTGGATTTCCAGACTGAGGTTTTCTCGTACTTCACGGGCTATTCCAAGGTGAATTTGATCAAATGAATGTACTCAGAAACCATTTAGGAGCAAAAAGCATTAGGGAAGATGAGATAGACCTCAGTGGTGATGTGGAGTAGCAACCTATAGCCTGCTAATGTGGTCAACCCATATTATTCCCATTCCACTTTCTGTTCCCAATAGTTGTTTCTGTCCTATCTACCTTCATCCCTCCCTTTCCTTGCCTTTGGTCCTTCCCCATAACATCCATAAGTTTTTCACAGTCTCTCAAGATACCTTAAGAAGTTTTACCCAGTCCCAGAATTTCCTCTGTATCGTGTATCTATCTGTAAGAAGTTAGCTCTTGCTGATGAGATATGTTCTGGTAACCCATGATAACTTTGTTCCTATTCCTTACAAAGTTTCTGGCTGAATTTTTTCAAGGTCACACTCAAGTTGTTCCTGTTCACACTCAAGCCCATCTATCAGTGTCCCAGGAGTTCTGGGTATTTTTACTCTCTCTTATCTGCAGTTTGCTAGAGTTTGTTAGCATTTGTGTATCTGTGCATTTAATTTATCACCGTGCTGTTCCTAGATTTCTATGCTGAATAACCAATTACCAGATACCCGTATAATTTCCTATTTACTCTCAGCTGCAAAACCATATTAAGAGAAACTTAAGAAAGCATGATACAATGTTTGTAATGAGTTCTTTCCTACATTCCAGTTGCTGTAGTTGTCCACAAGGGTAGTTAATGATTTTGAACAGGAAGGTTTAGGAAAAGCCTATCAAGAAACAACTAACATGAAAACTTTTTATTTTCTCTGAGTTATTTGATATAAAGTTGGTGATTGGTTTGCTTTAGTTTATGTGAAGGGTTGGTTTTTTTTTAATTCCAGATTTTAATAATGAGCATGATTCATGTCTGTTTGTTTCCTTCTGCTTTTTTTGCTCTCTCATAATTCTCTGTACTAGCTTGTCATTACTTTACAAAGTAAATTAAAAGGATCTCTTTTCTTCTGAGCATCTGTTTGTGGTTGCAGCATTTTGCTTTTTCCTAGTGGTTTAATGTTGCTGTGTTGAAGTGGAAGGTTTGAAGCATAACTTTCTTCTTGTAGGAGGCAAATTTCATTTGGGTCTTTTTGTATAAAAATAGAAGAGTCTATAAAACAAGTGTTTCATGGTGGAGTAAGCAACAATAAGGCTCATCAACATGAAAGACAATCCAGTAATTTAGAACTATCTTAGTGCTCACAGTTTTTAGTCCCTACTTCTTTTTCTGGTTGCCCTGCTCATTATTCCTAACTCTTTTTCTACTTCTTCTCTTTCTCCTATTTTTTGGATCCTAAATTAGAATGCATGGCCCTGGGGGAGGGACTGTCTCTTATTGCCTATGTATTTTTTTGACAACATAAAAATAGTTCTGTCTTCTTACCAGGTCCTCTGGATAATCTTGTATCTAAGATGAAACAATTCTAACCTTTCAAACTACCATCTGGCTTGTGGCCTAGTTCAAATAGCCCCTTGCCATCTGAATGACTTCAAGATTTAATTTGTAGCTTCATAATTGTAGTGATGACAGGCTGCTCCTAAGGGAGGGTGAGCAGGGAGTCAAGGGTGATCCCAACTCAGGCAGTGCCCTCACTGACCAGGGCACAATACTGCAGCACCTGAGCATGGAAGGCAGAGACACGTGCTGGAATCCACAGCCCTGGTGAAGGCAAAGTGATGAACCAGGTCCAGAGTCTATCCAGAGTCCAGGCAGGAGCAGCAGGAGATGGGGCTGGAGACACAGATGCAGTAAAAATAGGAGGTTCTTCTACTAGGCAGGGCTTGAGACAGGTAAACCTACAGCACAAGTCATGAAGGGAATGAGTGGCCCGGGCTGAGCTTAAAAGGAGTCTCTAGGGAGAGAGTGTGGGTAGAGGTCCCAGAAGAGACCAATCAGGGCTGTTAAAGCTTCAGGGATCCTATAGCAGCTACTCTTTGAGGTAAAACTGTTTGAGAGAGTATTGGTATTTCTAGTGTTTTTGTGAGAGGAAATAAGCATGGAGAAATCAGAGCACAAACTATTAAATTTTCTTCACATTTTCTTTGATTTAACAGACTTTGTCTTGATGTAGGAGAAGCTCAAAATGGTGGTGTCTGCCACAGGAGTAATTTAGAATTAGATGCCAGTAGTTCTGAAAATTAAGTACTAAGACAATCACAACATACAAAATAAGAATCAAATTATCTGTGACTGTTGGGTTTTAATCACAAATTTACAGTGGGCACATCATGTTTTTTTAGTCTCTTTCTTTTGACACTGGTGAACCATCTCACTGCACAGACAACTCCATCTGGGCTCTGTGTGAATGCATGCTAAAATGTCTCACAATGAGGATAGTACCTTTTGAATAACTATCTTGTATGGTTTCCTTCTAAATGCCAAAGATAAAGGAAACTAGCTACATAAAGTTGTTTGCTAGACAGCAGCAGAATCAGCAGAATGCAGAATCTTTGTCAAGGAGTTTCCTAGAGATAAGGAACGTGAGGGTTAAGTTTTCGGTGTATTGTTATTTTCCATATTTTTTCATTCTGTGTTTAAAAAAAACCCTGAGAATGTCAGTGTAGGAGTTAGTTTGTTTGACAGGAGTTATAGGCAAATAAATAGATCCTACATGTGGGTTTTGAGCAGCATTTTATCTGAAATGTGGAGTATATGTCTGGGTGTTTTACAACTGGCCCCTTTCCGTCTCTCTGAAGTTTAAATCCATGCAGGGGAGGGATTTGAGACTGTGTTTTAAAAAGCCTGTGCAATTCACAGAATTTGTTCAGTCCACTACAAAAGTCAGACTGCGTTATCTTCAAACTCCCAGCAGCACTTCCTTTGTTGGATCAGAATATTTTAATGTGGAGTGCTGTGGCACTGGTAACAGTAAAAAAGAGAGTCTCATTTCTGTGTCTGCCTCGGAGGTAAAGGGGAGTCCAGCCTTATATCTGGTACTCTTGACAAAAACTTGAGATGTTGTAAAAGGGACAGAATGAGTAAACAAGGCACATGCCTTGCTGCTCTGAGCTAGGTTAAAAATATGGGAAGACTTTCAGGGGTGAAAAAAGGCATTTCTCTGACTGCCTTTTCAAATGTCAGGTTCCTTTTTTATAACTCAAGATTTTTAGAAGTTAGCTGGAAGTAATTTTTGCCAGAACTGACTGATGTTAAGGATGACTAAATCTGCTGGACTGAATGACATCTCACCTCCTGGGCTCATCAAGAACCCTGAGGACAGCTCTTTAATTCTCGTGCTTGATCTAGCCACTAGTGAGGTTTAGTACCTGACGTTTGAATATATATACGTGCACAAACACACACTGTACAATGTGACTGGCACCAAACAGATGAACACAGGCACCCATGCCTGTAGCTTTACCCTCATAAACACGGGCGGCACAAAGTGCCTGATTCTGTGTTCAAGGGTTGTTGCCTAGGGAAAACCTTCATGGATTTCTTTGGGATATATCCCCACACTTCTCATTTTGCTTCCTAACTAGTCTCGCTTGGAATTCATTAGCATATGAAAGCACTAGTTTCTAGTGTGTGTCACTAGAGATCCACTGTAGAGAGCAGGATCACACAGGAAGTAGTTAAGAATGGAGTTTAATAAGAAGACAGGATGGAGTGGGAGAGTTAGGCTGTGCCAGTCAACTGAATTGACCAACTTCCTGCTTATATGCAGTGAGCCTCTGTTATCCTTCCCTCTCCATTTACCTGTGTGTGTTCTGCCCTGATCCATCTTGATCCCTTCCTTTTCCTGCCTTTGGCCTTTCCCTTCAAGAGTGTCTAATAAGACCTGTACAATCTCCCCAAATCTTTTGTCCAGTCCCAAATTCCTCCCCCAGAAATGCATCTCAGTTTAAGTCCTATACCTCTTTATGCAATAGTCCCTGTTGTTTCGTGTAGTATTTTGGAAAGGGTTTCTTCTGTAAATCCCCTTAGTGGGTGGGTTGATTGTCCATCTTTGATGGTTTTAGGAGTAGCTGATTTGGATGGATAAGGCTGTATTCTCCCCCTTTTCATTCCAACTGTGTTTCTCTTATTGTTATCTGCTTATTTTGAATAGCCACATGATAGACATCCTTATAACTAGTCTTTCAATTGCTTTTTTTAATTTAGGAGAGGCTAACTTTCAGTTAAGTATTCAAAGACAATGATTTTTAAAAATACCTGTACCCAAGGCTGAATGTGGAAAACATTTGCTTGAAAGGTTAGACCATAGTAAAGTATCAAGTAGTAAAATATTAATTAAAAAGAAATACCACCTAACTAGACTTATTCATGTTTATTATATGTTAAAGAAATGAGAATTTTATAGGCATTTCAGAGATGACAAATGCAAACCATTCTTTCCGTGTAGTAATGCAAATTGAAAAGCTTTCATTTATCTTGGTGCGTATTTGTGGGGTTATATTTAATATCTCCTACAAGACAGTAGGGGCTACTGGATTGACTGGATTTAGTACCTTTTTTAATGATTTGTGCTACTCTTGACCTAATTTTCAGTATGTTTTTTCAGCTGCTGGTTCAGTTTGTCCAAAATACTTCTATTCCACTGGGACAAGGACTGGTGGAATCGGAACCAAAAGACATCACCTGTCTCTCTCTGCTTCCTGTTACTGAGACCTCAGAATGCAACAGACTCATGTTACCAGGTAAAATCTATGCTAAGATCTTTGTGACCCTGTCCATCATACAGCTGTCTTTACTTCACCACTGTGGCCCCACCGTCTCTTGCTGATAAGACATTCCAGGGATGGAGGAACATGTTCAGCAGAGTGACCGAATCTTCTCATTTAGTAGTGAAGTCTGACTAGTTAGAAACTTTCTTCTCCTTTCTCTCTCAAGTTCTCGGTTTGGTTTTTTTCTTCCCTAGAAAATTAACTTCATAGATATCTTTTAGTTATAGTGTATTTGTACTTTTATTTACTCTGGTTTCACTTTCCTCACTAGATGATGAAAGAGATCTCACTTCTCCAAGTCACACTAATTCTTCCAAAGATGTTTCTTCATCTGCTGTTTTGAGAAGTCTCCAGGTAAATGTAGGCCCTGATGGAGAGGAAACAAGGGCACAGAATGTACAGAAACCATCTGAACTTCTGTCAACTCCAGAAACCTCTAGTTTATTGCAAGACCTCCAGCCCAGCGACAGCACTTCATTCATTCTTCTCAACCTAACAAGAGCAGGTAATTTTACTTCTGTTTGTCGTCTGGCTGGATATGTCTCAGCAGAATGCAGGAGATACAAGTACAGCTCTGTCCTTGCTGCTTATGAAGAGGAAAGATCATGAAATTTCCTGGGCATTATTGGATATTTTAGGAGCATTTAGTCATCAACATCTTTCTACAATGTAGAGGTCAGTGGAGACTTTTTCAGGGCAGCTGTTTCATCTATGCTATGAGCACTGATCTCTGAGTAGCAAAATAAATTTCCCTCCGTTACATTATTCTGTTTCACAAATTTGTCTTCTTTTCTAGGGCTGGGGTCTCCCGCAGAGCACTTGGTGTTTGTTCAAGATGAAGCAGAAGATTCTGGCAATGACTTTCTCTCTCATGATAGCACAGACAGCAGTACCCCATGGTTCCTGCGAGTGCAAGAATTGGCCCATGACAGTTTAATTGCTGCCACTCGGGCACAGCTCGCAAAGAATGCCAAAGCAAGCAATAATGGTAGGAGATCCCCAGATTGTGTCTCAAAAGTTGAGTGTTCTAAACAAGACTCTTAGTTTCAGGTTCTTTCTTCCTCTCTTTAATTCTCTCTTGCTTTGAATCAGTTCTGACATCTTCAAATCATCAGTGACAGAATTATACGGGGCAATTATGCTTTTTTTCTTCAGTATAAATAGGCTTCTCGTTTTTTCTCAGGGAAAGAACTCTAGTGGAACCATCTGTTCATTGTAGTCTGCTAGTTCTCCAGTACATGTAAAGAATATCTTCTTTCTGACTGCAGCTGCTTGGTTTTCAACTTTCATTTTCACTTTTAAGAGCCTGTTTTTAATACAGACTGTAACTGATACTTTCTTTTTAACTCTGCTGAGTTTGGAGATCAGTTTTCTGGAGAATACATAATTGGATTTAGTCCCATGCTTTGCGACTTAATTATTTTAATAAATAATTGCAAGCAAATGCAATATCTCTTATTTTAGCTGAGGTATTTTTGAAAAGAGTTATCCTGGCTGATAGTTAAAATTGGTTGTTTGATATTGATTTAGAAACCATTTTTACAATTTGTGGTGCATTGGATTTCTATTCTTTTTGTGATAAGCCTTATCTGGTAGCAGCTGATCTGATCCACATGGCTTGTTGGGAATAGTTTATGAGCCTGGTAAGGTTTTCAAGTCTCTGGCTGATCTCTGTTATGGGCTAGGCAGCAGCATGTAAGACGTGCTAAACAGTTAGTAGCCAGACCCATACCTGCTTTGCAATCCTGTATCATATATAATGCTGGTTTTTCTATTAAATTTGACACATTATAGTAATCTGTATATTTTTTAGATTTTGGTGTTTTTTTTTCTTCCCAGGTGAAAATGTTCATCTTTGCACAGGAGATGGGCAACCAAAAGACTCAAGCCCCATTCCTCATTTATCTCGTGTGGAAAGGAAGCTGAAGTGCACGGTTGAGGGCTGTGATCGGACATTTGTGTGGCCAGCTCACTTCAAGTATCATCTGAAGACACACCGGTGAGCAGAATAAAGCTATTTGTTGTTATGACTTTGAAAAACTGTGCACTGTATTTGAGGTAATGTTAGGTTTTGACATTGGCAAGCTGTGAAAACCTGGTATTATTCTTATAAATATAAGGCCTGTTTATTTGCTTTAAGTCATTGATGCTGAAAAACTTTGATCAGATTTAGATAGTTTTTGCTGGTCCTTGTTATGTTTGGTTTAGAATTTTTGTATTTTAACAGGTGCACGTATTTAACAAAAGAAAGAAGTCAAGTGTTCATGAAAAATTGCATTGTGGTAGCTGGTAATGAAACAGCTTTTTGTTGCTTTTCAGAAATGACCGCTCCTTCACCTGCCCAGCAGAAGGCTGTGGAAAAAGTTTCTATGTCTTGCAGAGGCTGAAGGTGCACATGAGAACTCACAATGGGGAAAAACCTTTTGTGTGCACAGAACTGGGCTGTGGTAAACAGTTCACAACAGCTGGAAATCTGAAGAACCACCTACGAATTCACACTGGTGTGTTTTAGACCTCACCTATTTTTGGTTTGTTGAGGTGGGGTCTTTCCTGAGGAATAAACCACTTCCTCCTCTGTCCTCAAACTATTGAGAGTATTATGTTGTTTACCTCTGCCCTCCATTAATGTCCCTTTTCTGTCAATTCATATTGATCTATAGGTCAGATAAATGAACTGCTAATCTCTTTTACTATCCTGTATAATTTCACACCTGTTTTACCCTTCAAATACTGTGTGGTGGTGCTGTACTCTTCTCAGGCACATACTCTGAAGATTGCCTTTCCCCTTCCAGTTGTGTGATGAAGGGAGTGGTGTGTGAAACATGACTGTTACCACGGGAATAGTTAGTGAACGTGACTTCTGTAATTGTGTTTTACAAAGAGGTTATTTGAAATTCCTGAATGGTTCAATGACTTAGATATTTCTCCAGTATGGAGTCCTGGTGGACAGAGTAGGAGCTGTACTGACATCTGGCTAACTGGCTAGCTTGTGTTACCTATGCTGCTTGTAGAATGACTACATTTGGGACATGTAGGGAAATGAGGAATATAGTGGAATGAGTAGCAAAAATATAGTAGCAAAGAAAAACAGAAACAGGCATTAATTAGAAGACAGCACTTTGGCATGCAAACTGCTTTGTTTGTGCTGATGTTACGGTATGCTGGAGCCTGTTTACTCTCAATTCATGCTCAGCTTTTTATAGTAAATAAAATGAGAACCTTAATTTTATAGTGCTATATTTTATACATGGTTGGTTTATGATGTCTCCTCTGGAGAATTTGATCCTGCCTTGTCAGTATTTTTAGAAGTTCGTGTAGCAGCTTTAGGTGTTTTGTACTAGAAAGTTTGAGAGAGGCACACAAGTTACTGCTGAAATGACCAGCAATTTAATAGTTAGCAAAGTTCATAGTGAATATTCTGGTGGTTTTGTTTGTTTAGTTTTTTAAGCTTCAGGGTTATCACAACACTCAAACAAATGGCCCAATTCAAGCTTCTCAGAATATTGTTAGAGATATGCTGCTGGCCTCAGAAGGTAGCATTGGATTACAGTCAGTTAACGTTACAAAATAACCTTGACAAGTGTGAGAGAACAAGGCCTCCCTAGTAAAATGAAATTACAGATTATGTGGGTCGCCAGCAGCTGTTTGT
Source organism: Origma solitaria (assembly GCA_013397895.1). NCBI lineage: Eukaryota > Metazoa > Chordata > Aves > Passeriformes > Acanthizidae > Origma > Origma solitaria. The sequence continues at coordinate 17,371 of VZRL01004596.1, read as the reverse complement.
GCCTTCTGCCTTACTTAAACACGACCGTATGGTATGTGGTTTGTAGATACACATGGAAAAAGGCTGCTATTTTAAAGTATGTGCAGTCTAGCTAGAACACATGGTTTGGGGGCAGATGTTGGGATGTAGTTAAAAATTGTATATACCAATAATAAAATTTTGAATGTGTAGTAACAGCAGCCATATTTTTTTCAGTTTTCTTTTGCACTTAAAACTCCCAGCCAAGGTGCAGATAAAGTTAATATGCCCAGCTGATACATGCACAATCCTCCCTGATAGAGTGAGCATTCTGCAACCAACAGAGCAGTGGCTTCTGGAGGAGTAAATAATAATTTTCTAAGGTGCAAATGGATAATGTGCAATTAAGTTTGATCAGACCAAAAGCGTTATGAAGCTGCAGGTGTAAATAGCTCTAGGGTTTCTTATAGATGGAACTGTACGTTATTACTTTGGTCAATGGTACTTTTTCCAAAGTTTTAAAGATCTATAGCAAGCCAGAAAGTACAATGAGTGTTTGAGACTCTGCTACATATTTCAGCTTTGTAACACCAATTGGAACATGCTATGTTGATCCTTTTTGCTCACAGCTGTTGAATGCTATTGTAGATAAGAAGCTAATAAATGAGCTGTAGGGAGAAGACTTCTAAAGGCAAAGACACAGTAGAAACACCTTTAAACAAGTTTTCTCTAAAAGAACTACATATATGTTGTACAATAAAATAGTTAAAATAGCCTGCTTAATCTCCTGTGGTCTTGCTGTTACTCTTGTAGAGGGGTTCAGTTAAAGACTTGAAATCATAATGTTAAACATGGTATATTGAGTTCTTTAGTGGGATGTTGCAGGCAAGTTATGTCTAGCTTTATTAAGAGAGTGTTCAAAACAGATTAATTTTATTGTACTGCATTAGTATAGTAACGTCCCAGTTTTCATAATTTAAACAAATCAAAAATAGCTGTGATATAAAAATAAATTTCAGCCTATGAGAACAATTGTGCCTTGAATTACAGTTCTTCCGCACATAAACATAAATGACTTGACACATCTCTCACAGGATTTTGGCAAGTTCAGCCTGATCTGAAATAAAGTATAGAATCTGATATGAAGGGAAATGTAGTTAATGGGATTTTTGGCGCTGAGAGGCAGAAAGGGAGCAGGACCCTGTGTGTGTGTGGAACAGAGAGCTGGTTGTTGAAAACTGCATATAGAAGACACATCATAGATCAAGTAGTTTTATATTTCTTTATTGGTATTTATATACTTAGAAGATTATCTAGAAGCAGTGGTCCCTTGCTTTGCTGTCGGTGAATGATGGTCTAAGAGTATTTAAAAACAGCGCCACTGTTTCCTCTGGTGAAGAGAATGCTGTAAAAGCCTTCGGAAGCTTAGGAAGGATGTGTAATTTCTGTGGAACTCTGATACACATGAGGCCACAAGGGGCAATGGAGCAGAGATGTCCAGGCTGTTCTCAGAGATTTGGGCAATCAGATTAAGTTGTGATCCCAAAATCTAAGAACTTAATTTTCCCTTGTAGGGGAAAAACCCTTTCTGTGTCAGGCACAGGGATGTGGTCGCTCCTTTGCTGAATACTCCAGCCTTCGGAAACATTTGGTTGTCCACTCAGGTAAGAGTCTTCATCTGACATTCTGTGATCTGTCTGAGAAAAGACCTTTATTGCAGGACTTTGATTTGATTTCCTTAAGAAAAATCCTGGTTCCTACAGAACTTCTGGTCGTAGTATTTCATGACTTCCCTTTCGTGGTGCCTGGAGCCTGTACGCTTCAATCTTTTAGGTTGTTTCTATTTCTGAATTCAAATGTTGTTTTTAAAATTTGTTCTTAAATTGTTTCTAAAATGTCATGAAGTTGAATATCTTTTTCACAGCTGCTATTTGCTTATTTAAAAGAAAGACTCTAGCATTTCGGTATATTAATCACAGTCATTTGAATCTGAAATTTCTTGCTATGGGTTTCTGCCACAGGTAGGGTTTTCCTTTTTTCCTATTACATACTTTTAATTAGACAAAGGTTTTGGTGGATATGTATTTCACAAGTGTATCAAAGCTTCTGTCTTCTGTTTTGATTGATCTAGCCCAAATAATATCAGCACACAATGAATATGGTGTGTTTGGGGAATGGGAGATTTTATTGGGGTAATAACATTTGCAGTAGAGTTCTCCACCTTTTACTATTCTGTCTCCTTGGCTTCCATGTTATTGAGCTAAGAAGTATGGACAGCATACTTGGGTTGTGAAAATGATGAACTGCTCTGTAAAATGGAAATCCTTTCACAGTGACAAGTAATCGTCAAGTCTCTGCTCAGTAACGTAAACCAGATGCTGGAGTTCATTGTGTTATGGCAGGAGAGAGCTTCCTTGCCTCTGCTCATTTTATTCTGTGTGTGGGACATCAAATATTTTCATATCAGTGACTAAATGATTGCAAATAACTTGCTCGCTCTCATCAGTCAGACTTGAAGACTTTATTACTCTTCAGACTTGAGTTTTCCAACAACTGCCAATACTGAAATCTAAACCTCTTCTGTTCTAGAGGCTTATTGCCCTGCAGGAGACAGGAATATTTTTCATTTGGTTTTTAGTGATATATTAGCACCAGTGGTGTTAACAGCAATTTCAAAACTGTGTTATTAGTTTCTTGATTGATGAGGTATTTTCTCCCAATTTGATAATTCTTGGGATATTTCTTCCCCCTTTGACTCTAAGGAGTGAAGCCCCATCAGTGCCAAATTTGTGGGAAGACATTTTCCCAGAGTGGTAGCAGAAATGTGCATATGAGGAAACACCACTCCCGAGTTGGAACAGCTGGCAGCAGGGAGCGAGAACAGCCAGGTAAAGAAGGGAGCACACTCACTCTGGGGGAAAAGTGCAGGAAAAAAAACAGTGGTCAAAGAAAAGGAAAGATATTCTCAAAATATGGGACTACAAGCCAGTAAGAAATAAAAGTCTTTTCCTCTTGGAGGTGAGGATGGATTGCTTACCCTTCCCTTTTCTAGGACAGAAGACAAAGGTCTATTTTTGTATTGTGGTCAAGGGGCAGATATGTTTATTGTTTTCAAAATTAATATGAATCTAGTTGGGGGTTTTTTTACATGCATTTTTACGGGAATAGTTATATAGTCTTGGTTATATAGTCTTGCTTACATAGTCTTGTTGCAAGCAGCCTGGGTTTTTATGCAATGTAAATTGTTTAAAGAGAAAGCTAATCCTGCTAAGATTCTGCCACAGTAAGGTTCAAAACAATAAACATAGTATTTTCCATCCACTGGAGTGCCGGATGCCCAAAGAGTAGGAATGGATAAAGTAGGTGTCTAGGGAAGAAGTCAATATGGCTTGAAGTGGGGCAGGGATTGTATCTTACATTGCAGTGTCATTGCATCACAAGAATTTACTTTTACCCTTTTTTTTCACAATAGAGTCACTGATGGGCAGCAGTTTGCTGGAAGAATCGACAGTGCATAGTAAGAACCTCATCTCCATGAACTCTCAGCCCAGCCTTGGTGTTGAGTCTCTGCACCTGCCAGACACTGAGTCTATTATTGGCATAGAGGAGGGTGAGACCAGCTGCTCTTTTTTCCGCCCTCTTATATGTGGTGACTGAGATGGGATCGATCATTCCTCCTAGAGGCTCACCATATTGCAGTGGGATGAATGAACATTGCTTTAACTGTGCACAGAGGGGTGGGTAGATGGTGGATAAATCCTAAAACTGGAGTTGGAGAAGATCTGCTGGACCAAGCTTCTCTCTTGCAGAGCTTAAAAGGTGAAGTCTGCTGCTTAGGTGTCACTTAGCCCATGTTGTGGAATGCCATTTCAAAACTGCTTATGCAGTCCATCTCCTAAAGCCTAAAGTGTTTGTTTCGCTGGAGCACCTAGGAGCCCCAGCTAAGGACCAGGACCTCATTGTGCTAGACACTGTTCAAATATTCAGTATCTTGAGCAACAGGCCTTCCTTCCACCCTTTACCTACAGAGACTATATTCTAATACATCTCACTGTCAGAAGCTGACTTACTATATGAAATAAATGTACTACTTGATATCATTTGGTTACATTTGCTGTGTTATTCCTGCTTTTCCTAGTCATTTTCCTCCAAAATTTGTTTGGTATATCAAGCTCTTTAAATGAGTCTACCATGTGGTATTGAATTTGTTAAAGACTTTTTTCAGAACTGGCATTACTGAGAATGCAGAGTCCTGCTAAGGTACTATGTGTCTATGATAACTTCTGTGCAAAGAGAATGTCTGGAGTTTGTATTTCTCCCTAGCTGAATGGAAAAGTAGTGCTGCTGCTGGTACAGGTATTGTACCCTGGAGGGTCCTGCAGAAGCTCCACCAGGTACCTGGAATCGGTCTGATGCAGTTTGGCTGTCATCTCCACAATTGATAGGAGATACTCCAATGAGATGTCTTTTTTCTACAGTATTTTTATAGATTAGTTGAACAGGCTGTAAATCTTGTAACTAAATATAACAGAATATTTTCATAAAATGCAAAAATCCAGAACCATAGTTGAAACTCTTTATTTCCATACCATTTTTGAGACATATTAAGAGAGTACAGATCTCCTTCAGGATTACAGAAATGTAATCCTCCTTTCAGAACAAAACTTTGTCTAGCAAGACAGATGTGAGTTTCAGTTACTTAGTTTGATGCTTTTACTTTGTTCACATTTCAGCAATTTCTGTTTAGGGACCAGTGTTAAGACTTGAATTTATTTGTTATTATATTCATGCATATCACCTTAATATTTGTTAAAAGGATATGGCATAATATCAATATATTAAGTTAGAGTCAAACTGTTGTTCCTCCTTTCTTAGTGTTTCCCTTTATACTCCACATACTTGGAAGTTGCTTTTTTCAGCACCATTAACTATTATTACAGAAATTAGCAACCAATTTTAGTAAATACCCCTTAAAATGTATGTATTAAAGTTCCAGTCCCACTGTTCCAAATATATCCATACAAAGAGGCTTTAAACCAGACTTAGAGCATGGAAGTAATCTTCTTTCCTTCCTCTTTCAATGTGGCAAGGCGTGGTGACAATATGGTTACATCACTGCTCTTTTCCAGGGGGTACCCAGAGAGAGACCAGCCTCTCTATGTCCTACACAACTAAACCTATGTAGGAGCTGGGACACTGGTAACAGCCTTCCTGGCACCCTCCAAGGTGCTTAAACCTGTTCTTGGTGTGGAGACTGAGGCAGGAATGAGGACTGCTGCAGTCCAGGGCACTGAGCCTTTAACATAGCAGCGTGAAACCCCAGGGCCACAAATTCTTGGATTTAGTGCTTTGTTGTGATTTGAAACGTCATTATTTCAGTTTTATATCTTTGTCTATTTTGGTAGCTCTTATAGGTACTCTATTTCTGATTTGATGATAAGGTTGTTGTGGTTACAGTGTGAGGAGAAAAGGACTGAGGTGACAAAAAGAGACACAGCTTCTATTTAGGTAAGTGAAGAAAAGATGATTGATAAGGAAATTGAGCAATACAGAAACATGATATCCATTTAAAATATTTTAATCTCAAAGTGCAAAATTCTCAGAAAACATTCCAGGTGGTAAGGATTTTTATTTTTGAAATGGTTATCATTAGTGTCAGGTAAAGGGAGATCACTACAGTGTGAAATACACCATTCAAGATGCGCCAGGCATTTGAGTGCAACATGCTGGCAGGTAATACCTAATCTTTCTCCCTCCAAAATCCATCTTTGATATCACAGTAATTGTACAATTAGGACAACAGCAATTCAAAGTGGTGCACTGTTTAATTACAACCTTCTTCATAACTTTGGTTGTTTTATGGGCCACATTAATGACCTAAATTGGTAAGATGCTGAAGCACTTTCAAATCATGAGACATGGGAGATTTTTTAATATAGGAAGACTATTGCTTCTTACTAGTGGGAGGAAGAAGTAGAGCTGGTAGTGAGTGAATGAAGAACACCAGAGAAAGACTTCCCTTTGAGTCTTCTCCCAGTCCTGATAATTGTTTTTGTAGAAACACCTTATTTTAAAAGATTCTACCAAATGTGTGTCTAAAACAAGGTTTAGCACACTGGAAGGCATTCCCCCTTTCCTGTGTGCTTCTGTGGCATGAATGCAAGGAGCTGACACTAGAGGATGCACCTCTTCAATCCTTCATATCTTTTATCCAAAGATAGTGCTTCAACCTCTTCAACTTGTTTTGTTGCCCATTAAAGAATGGGAAACAGCTCACACAAGGGATGCTTTTGAAGATTAAGGGAGGCTGCAGCATTTGCTGGGTTGATCAAGACATGCTCTAAACAACAGCTGGGGTTTTTTTTTCCCTTTACTAAATTCTTCCATCACACCCCACAGCAATTCTTAGCTGTCAGCTTAAGCTATTAAGTTCCTGAGGATTAACCTGGAGAATCTTGAACTAAAAAAGTCAAAGAGCTGATCGATGGATTCTTGTGCGAGCTTTTATGTTGCCACTTCCTTTCCACTCTCTTCCTGCTGAGGTCCTCTTTCCTGTTCTGTACAGTCATCCTGTTCGCCCTGAGGCTTGGGCAGTCTGCAGAAACAATCATTGTCTAATTGCAGAAATGGTTTGCCCTGTGCATATGAAATAGGGTGCAGTCATAGGAATTCAGAGAGAAAAGGCACAATGCTTAATAAGAGCAGTGAAGGTGATTTAATTTTTCCTACACTAGATTAGAGAAACTGGCACACATTCATGAACAAGGAAAATATTTTTAGTCACAGACAAAACAGCTGTACTACACTGTTTTTATTACCTGTGAACATCAGATTTTCCTTCCAGCAAGTCAGTGGCATCTTTCCCTTTTTTCCTTACAAATTCTTCACTTAGGCCAACCTGCTGGAGGGTGTGTCTGTATCTTCGCTCTGCTCCTTGACGAGCATCATGCTATGAAATCGAAACTTAAACAGTAAATATGTAGAACTGGGGATTCCCCACAACAGTCAACTAGTTTTAAAGTGCACATCTGACACTCCTAATTGGGACAAGTGGACAGCGAAACTTCCTGTGCAAAATTTTTGTAATCCATATAGTACAGTATCAAAACTGAATACTAGGACAATGTCTAACATCTCTCAAAGCCAGAGCTCACTTTTTGCTGCTTCAGTTCCTTTTTCTCTTCCTTCTTCGGTTCTCCTCCTTCTACTGCAGTCCAGTCTTACCAGACTAGTGTACTTGTGTCTGAGTCCTAACTCTGACACTCCAATCAAAAATATGTGCAAAAAAGAGTTGTGGGAAATCCTGGAAGCATGCATGCTTGTAATTGGTAAGAACTAACAACAGTGGGGTTAATAAATGGAGAGTGCCTGTGAAATAGCTTCCTATCAGCTCAATTAAAAATCAAGCATCTTGGGTCCTATATCCTCACTGCCTCCAAATGAACCTTGCAAATCAATGTAGTCTGAGATAGGGTTTTCCAGAGGGACTGGCTAGTTCCTAAAGATAAAGGTGTTCTATATGGAAGGATAGAAACCTAGTATCAATATGAGTGAACACTATTGATAATGGTGAATTCTTACTTATCTGGTGCACAGAAAGGTTACCAATATTTATCACACTTGTGTTCTCTTGTCTCCATTATCAGAAAGCCTGACCCAGGAAGGTACTTTCTGTTGAGAAATTTTAAATCAGCATATTGTCAATGTATCATCATTATGTCTGTGATAATACATCTCTAAGCAGCTGTAATTCCTGCAAGGATGTGGAACTGAAAGAGAAAACCCAGGGAAAAAGATACAATACAGATTGTATCAACACCTCAGGTACAATACAGATTTGCAGCTGGTACTGTGTGATGGATGAGATGTGCTGAATGCAGCCCCAGACTGAAGAGCCTCCAGGTGATAAAAGTGATGTAAACATCATTAATGTTCTTCTGTAGCAGTAAGGTCCAAAGAAAAAGTGCTTAACTGGAGAAGGTTTTAAGAAAAAAGTTTTGCATCTCTAGACTGTAGTTTATGGTATTCAAGTACAGAATAGGTATTTATATAATTTCTGGTGTGATAAGGCCTTGACTTTGATCAGACCATATACTGTGACTGGAATACATATTAGGAACTGGCAAGTTCCTAGAAATAAGTTTGAATGTTTGTTTCAAATGGTAGGTAGGAATTTTAATTACATTTTGGGGGCTTTTCCATGTGGTATTTTGCGTGCAGTCAAGAGACTATGCAACTATTTGTACTTTCTTATCCATGAATTAATTTGAGACTAGATTTCTTAATGCCTGTCTTAAATGAAAGACAGTTTATCCTATTGCCCAGAAACACCCTGGGACTTTGACCAGTTACCTTGGTGACCTGTTCGAAGAGGTATGGTCTGTTCTTGACTCGCAGCTGCATTTCTTCCAGCTCCTTTCTGTATTCTTTTGTTCTCTGTTGCATATTTTGCCTGAAATGGAAAAATTGCCTGTCTGCTATAGGTTCCCTCTGACTGTAGCTGATTAGGAATGATGAATTCTCAGTGACTGTTTCATTCTTTAAATCGCTCTGGTAATTATCTTGATCCTGAATGCTGGGAAAAAAACCCCTACTGCTGACAAGTGCTGGACCTATTAGCAAAGCTCTTCTACTAGACTGTAAGCAAGGAGAGAGTGTTCAAATTTTTAGAAAACCTTGTCTCTTCTGTGTTCTTTACCAAGTTTACGCATTACAGTTGTCTGGTTTGTACAAATTAGTTTCCACGAATGTTAATCTAAAGGAAACTGTTCTGTATGGAAGGAGTAGTGTGGAATTGTCAAGAAATCCAAATGAATGTGGAATTGGTACAACAACCATAAAAGGTTAGGCTAGGAAAGTTTTTAGACCAAATTTGTTCTAAAGAATTATCTGATGATCCTCAGTTAGCAGAGCAAACATTTATTTCTGTGTAGAATAGGATACTGACCGGTTCTGTTTCAATTTCTCCTTTTGTGTTTCCTCCAGACTTTTATGAGGATCCAGTGCTTTTGCTCGGCTGTTGACAGACTTTTGCATAGCTTGACATTTCATTTTCTGCTTCTCCAGCCAATAAATTCCTTCTTTGTCCCCTTCCTTCTTGTTATCTTGGGCACATCTATGTAGAAAAAAAATTACTGATGAGCCCACTGTGGACTGTCAGGCCACATGCTAGCTGGGAATTTCACTTTTGTAGTCCTCTAAGGATGAAAAGCAAAATTTCAGCCATACAAGTGTGCAGTTTCCAAATCAACTAGGAGGCAGAGTAAGACTTAGCAAAGAAAGAAGACAGAGAAACATTTAGGAAATGTATTGTTGATGTAGTTGATGTGATGAGGGAAAACACTGATGTTTTTTCCTCTATTTTGGTCCATAGTTGTACTGTCTTGTAAACAAATTTTTCTACGTACCTAATAGCTGATTCCCTCTTTCTAGTTGCATCTGTAATATGCAGAGGAAGGGTGTTGGAAGAGAGAGAGGAAAGTCCAGGCAGAGAGTGACTTTTTTGCACTGAAACCTTGGAAAGCTTCTGAGAATCCTGAAAAAAATGAAACTTCATTCAGTGTATTTGTTCACAGAGTTGCTAGTACAGAATCTCCTCTGTTCTTTGCCTACCAAAGAGAACAGCTGGGATATGAGAATGCACTCATTCTTCTCTCTTCGATCAGCAGAGATTTACATGTGGATGGGCTGAGGGCAAGGGGAAGGAGACATGATTAGAACTATGAAAGGGTGAGCAAGCCTTAGCTGTCATAGCTCATCTCTTTGTAGAATTTTGTTCTCTGGTTTGGCCTAGAATTCTGCAGTACTCTCAATACAAGGGCAGAGGTCACAGGATGTTAACTATTCATAATTAAATGCTATAAACTTAAGAAGTTGGTATCTTGACAGGAGAAAGCAGTGTCACAGAAATATCCAGGTATCTCACCTTTATCTTTTCATTAGCCTGCCTCTGTCTGGCATGGAGACTGGAGGTTCTTAGCTTAAATGGCTTATTACGAGTTGGCTCTTTGATTTCTTGTCTTGTTACTGCTTTCCTCTGAAACGCCCAGTAAAGTTCTTCAAAATCTGGTATTGTTGGATTAATCCTTGGCTTAAAGCTGAAACTTTTGTCCTGTAAGAAGCCAAGTCTTTCCTGCTTAGTCCTGGTGGCAGTTCTGGACTGAGGCTCCCTCCGACAGTTGCTGGTATCTATAGGAGCTACGGAACTCCTGAGCAAATCCTTTGCTCTCATTTGAATACAGACTTCCCTGTAGAGTTCAGCTTCTAATGGATCAAAAGGAAAGCAATGAGAATAGTATGAATAACATAAAAAGCTGCAAAATTGCCACCACCCAAGTCTAAACTTTCCATTACGATGGCAGCTACACATACAGGAGAGACCAAACATCCCGTGCTCTCCTCCCCACCCTTTTCAGCCCCTCTCTCCTCTGCCTCCCAGGGAAAAATAATACAAAGATATCAGTAAAACCATGGTAGGGTCTCTTTCTTAGGCATTGATTTCTAGATACCTCTTTTACTTATTGGAGCAATAACTGAACAGGTCTTCTATTCTTAAGGGTACCAGGTAACTTGTGCCCTTTGTCTTGCAGAAGTGTTAATCAAGGTTCTGCTTTTTATATGGGACTTACAGTGTTGACTGTGTGGTACCAATGAGTTGTTAAAGTATACTTGTAACAGATGATGGCTTTTCTATGTGATATCCAGCAGTAATTGTCTATATTGGTAAAGCTTTCAAGTAAGGAACATTTGATGGATAGATCACGCTTTGTGATTTCTGTGACAAACTTTCCAGAGAAAGAATGTGTTTCAGATTATAGCATCAAACTGAAGCCCTTCCCTGTGCAGCACTAAATATTTGTGAAAATGCAGACAGTTGGCTGGGGGTTGGCTTTTTGCTTTTAGGAAAAAAATCAATACTGCTGTTTGCAAAATAAGATGGTTTTGAGTCTATTTATAGGTTTTCACTGACTGAAGTATGAAATGTTCATTTCTCTTCTCGTATACCAGACAGAAATAGAACAATGGTTTGTCCTTTGCTGCCTTTTATCTTTCTAATCTATTTAGGTTAATACACCCCAACAGAATGTTTTCTGATGAAAACTGAACTGGTGTATCCTCAAGTAGAAATCACTGGGAAACAGTAAAAAAAGAGAAAAGGATGAGAAGAGCCATAAGAATTATTAAGGACTGGCTTAGTTTCCACATTCAAATGTGAAGTCTGTATTGCTTACTTCAAACTTTCAACTGTGGTGGCTTAAGCCATCTGAAAGCAAGCAAGCAAGCATCACTAAGATTTCCTTGGCTGTCTTTCTGACCAGAATGGTCCTGGCAACTACTTCCGCTGTTTTAGCACTTAAGCCAGTGCAAGTGGGAAGGCAACTGGAAATGTCAGAGGATGGTGGAAGAGACCAGACTATTACACTGTCACTTAGAACCATACCAGTTGCCTGACTTGACCTCAGGAAATATTTTTCTCCTCTCCTCGGGGCTCTATGCAGTGTGGATCACTTGGGTAGGAGTAAAATTGCCAGATCTAAGATACTGCATGGACCTTGGAGACCTATGGCACTACATCTGTCTTCAGGTTTGTGCCAAAAATCATCTCAGTCCCTTTAGCATAACCAAAGGTATGGAGTCCTGTGCATGGAATCCCAAACTTTCATGATCTGCAGCAAAATGGGTACGGAAATCTGTCTGAAGAGCTCAATGTGCCCAGGTTTTCTGGGGAGTGGTACTGAACTGCTGCTGACACTGATAAAAGACTACTAAACTTAGGGTACCCTACTGCAAGAGTATCTAAACAAAATGTAATGACCAGTGACACACAGGAGACTGAACAACACCAGGGGATGTAATGACACTGGCCTTATGCTCCAAGTAATGCCCTACGGGCCATGATCTTACCTCACAGCATGGAGACAGCAAGGGACAGGCAGGGAGGTGCTTTTACACAAAGAGCCCTGGCATGTTACCTTTGAGTTTATCTCCAAGAAGTGAGTCATAAGTAGATTTAGGAACTTTTTTACTGGCTTGCTTCTGTTTGGAGCTCTCATTTGGGGTTGCTGCCAGGAATTTTTGTCTGATAGCTTCCTTCTTTTTCTCTTCCTTCTCCAGAAAACTGAAGGGCCGCTGTGTTGAAAGTAGCAGCTCCTTTCTTTTTTGTGTTGCTGCTTGCCTGCGAATCTCATTCTGCTCCATTATTTCCTGATAAAGGGGCAGAAACACATGGGCAGGTACAGGTTGTGCCCGGAATTGTTTCTGACATTCAGCTTCATCCTGGCTTTGCCTTTTGTCTCTCTGTTTGTCTAGTTCAAGAAACATGTATGACTTCATCAACTCAGACTTTTTTCGAGCTTCCCGCAGTGTCATTTTGAAAGGCTGAGGGATGGTGATGGAAGGAATCCAGGGAGATGAAGCACTTTTGGGCCTCAAGCGGGATTTAGGAAACAAGTGAGGCTTTTGCTGATCCCAGGTACTGTCCGAGGTGAGGTCGGTCAAAGAACTGGACTGCCTTTTGTTACCAGATGTATGACTAAGACAAAGACATTATGAAGGGGAAATAAGTGAAATTATTAACAAACAGAGTTAAAAGAAGGGAGACACTATTGATTAAGAGAGGGAAAGAAAGACACCGTCGGCTGAGCTGGTTGTTAAAGGACAGACTTAGGGTTTGTCATTCTCAGACTCTGTATTTTGCTTTGCTACCAAAGTTTGTGAGCAAAGCTTTGCTTGGTTTATGTTTTCCATGTATAAAATGGAAATTAGGCCTATTTGACTTTGTCATGCAATTTATTATGCTGCTAGCACTCTATTGCCAAAAAGGCCACAAGCAAACCAGGATGTTCCGACATTAGGGTTATTGTGCTAATAGCTACTCAACATAAAAGACAAATGCAGGAGAGGCAATAATTATGCACACAGATGCACAAATCCTAGCAAACAGTACTAAACACTAGCATTCCTGGGATGCTGATGGGAATGTCATTACAAGAAACTGCTTTAGTGTGATGCTTGAGAGGTTCAGTTGGAAACTTTGTAGCTGAGAAGATGACCAAATTATTGATAATAAGAAAAAAAACCCCACCTGAGACTGTCCTGGATCTCCTTAAAATAACAAACATCTCATAGGATGTCTGAGGGTAATTGTGAAAGTGAGTGAAACTTAGGAGATTTCAGGGAAGGAATAAATGCAGACAAAAGGAAGGATCAAGGTGGACCAAGAACAGGAAAAGGAAAAAAAAGGGGGGAAACAAAAGGTGCAGATCCTGTGTGAACAGACTCCTGGTCAATACACTTGCTGGTGATTGCCGCAGTCTCTTCTTCTTCATAAACTATTTTCCCTGTAAGTGCAAGTGAGTGTGACCTGCTAGTGAATGTCAAGCTAGACTCTCCACAGAGAAAGACATCTGAGACCTCTACCTTGGAAAGACCACAGCTCTGAAGTCTGGATAGAAATGTGTGTGATCTGCTGGCACATTTTAAGCATGATCAGCTGATGAGTGGGATGGGGATTTGTGCTGTTCATGTTTTATGTGAATGCTGCTTATGTGAGCATCCACTGACCCCATCCTTCCTCTGGTGAATACACTTGTGGCTAGTGCTTTGGCACTATACGCGTGCATTTTGGGACTTCATGCTCCGCCTCCTCGCTGGCCAGAGCAGCAGGAATCCTGCACCCCATCCTGCCCTCCTTACCAGGTATCATCATCCTACCTGAGAGCCTCCCTCAGCTTCTCACGGAGAACTTCCGCCTCCCTCCTGAAACCTTCCAGCTCCTCATCTTCTTCGAACACCCCGAGGTCATCCCATAACTTTGCCTGGCACGGTTCGCCCGGTTCTAACGGAGACCGCCGGCCTCCCATGCCGAGAGGATGCTCTCAGCTCCTTGCCCGGCGCTGGCAAACGCAGAACTCGGCGTATTACAGCTTAAGGGGATGTCGCCTCACCTGGAAGAAATGAAATAAATCGGGAAGTGCTCGTTTCGGGGGTGCGACTCCAACCCCCCCCGCCCGGCAGCGCCGCAGCCGCGCCCCTGCCCTCACCTGCGAGCCGCCGCCTCAGCCC
>VZRL01004594.1:1744916-1950087 GCA_013397895.1 Origma solitaria | reverse complement strand
ATTTTGGCTGGGATGGAGTTAATGCTCCNAGGTGATTTTGGCTGGGATGGAGTTAATGCTCCTCATAGTAGCTGTATGGGGCTGTGTTTTGGATTTGTGCTGGAAACAGTGTGGTAATACAGGGATGTTTTGTTACTGCTGAGCTGGGCTGACACAGAGTCAAGGCCTTTTCTGCTCCTCACCCCACCAGTGAGGAGGCTGGGGGTGCACAAGGAGCTGGGAGGGGACACAGCCAGGACAGCTGACCCCACCTGACCCAAGGGACATCCCACACAGTATGGCATCATGCTCAGCTCATAAAGCTGGGAAAGAAGGAGGAAGTGAGGACATTCTGAGTGATGGCATTTGTTTTCCAAAGTCACTGTTATGTGTGATGGAGCCCTGCTTTCCTGGGGGTGGCTGAACACCTGCTTGCCCATGGGAAGTGGTGAATGAATTCCTTGTTTTGCTTTCTTGTGTACACAGCTCTTGCTCTGCCTATTAAACTGTCTCTATCTCGGCCCACAAGTTTTCTCACTTTCACCCTTTCAATTCTCTCCCCCATCCCACCACAGGGGAGTGAGTGAGTGGCTGTGTGGGGCTGAGTTGCCAGCTGGGGTTAAATTACAACAATGCTCCATGAAGACTGTTTTTCTCTTGGTTTTTTTGCACATGTCTTTATATTGCGTATCTTAAAATAACACAACAGCAGTCTGCAGAGAAATGAGCCTGATCATGGAATTAAGAGACAAGGATTTTCTTCCCATTGCTCCCATAGTCCTATTGGCTGGCAGAATATGTCCCTCATTTACTCTGCCAGCCTCCCAATATATTTTCCTGTAGTATTCATTTACCTTTAAGTGTGCTTTACAACCTGAACATACCAGCTAAAAACACTTCATAAGAGGAAGATCTTATCACTTGATGACTCGAGATAGCATTCATGTGTTTTAACTTTGGTGTCTATCCAAGCAGGTGTTTTATCTTTCTTATAAACAGCTTTCATGATTAGAATTCATTCCCTATTTGCATGTCAGTAATGGCAAAAAAAGCCCCTTCTTCTACTTAATAGCTAGATACTGTTCACGGGAGAATGAATATTATAGATACCATTACCAAATCAAACAAGTATTTTTTTCTTTTTACATCATCACAGACGTCAAAACTGAGTTGTAGTACAAGTATTCTATTTGCTCAGACATAGAAATGTATTGAATGACAAAATCTTCACCACAACCAGAAAAAAAAAATAATTAAATGGGACATGAAGCAATTTGTCCATCTTATGTTATACCTGGTGTAAGAAAAGCAGATGATGTCACCTCAGGCATTTTCACTCACACCTCAGCTGTTGATTACTACCAAACACAGAAGACTGGCTTAATACACCAAGAAGCTGATCCAACACTGTAGCACCTAATCTCACTGGCTAATTAGAAACACTTTTATTCTTTCTGAGGGCCAGCAACAGCTGGTACATTCAAACCAGCAGAAGCAGCTCTAGTGAGCTAACTGCTGCAACTGAGAACTGACAACCGCCCCTAGAAAAATGAGCCTTTAGGTGTTAGTTTTTCTGAGCTGGTACAGCATTGTGCCATTTTAGGGGAGCCTCTAAATGTTACTGGGAATAGTGTAAAAAATGTAATAGCAATTTATGCAGAAAATAACCATAGCTACTCTGATGAGACTTCACTGATTAGAAGGATATGTTTTGCTCTGTAGCTACTCAGCAAATCTATTTCTCTCCTGCCTTGCACTTAGGTTGGGGCAAATTGCCAGCCTGCCCTTCATATGAGAGTGCCTACAAGAAAAACAAAGAAAAAAATATTTTTTATTCCTTCCACCCTCCTTCAGTATTTGTTCTGCCCGTGCTGTGTTACTGCGTAATCTTGCCTACTGCTGGTTATTTGAGTAATGTAGACATTTACAGTTTACCATTACAGAGGTATAGGATTAGATATTGTAAAGACTTAACTTTTCTTATATTATCAAATACTGATTTGTAGCAGCCTTATTGCTTTCCACTGCTGATTAGCCTTTGATGAGGTCTGGTAGCAGTGCTGCTTATATAACCTACCTGAACCCACTTGCATTTGCTTTGAGATTTGCCTCTGTTGTAGACATCGGAATTAGAACTGTGTAACTTCTCTTGTCTTAGAACTGAAAGAAACAGCACAAGAAGATGTGAGATTTCTAAATCATTAGAATTTGCTCAAAGGCAAAATTTTATTTAATTTTGGCTTGAGTTTGGCTTGGGTTACTACTTCTGTTGTTTGTACAAGCCCAAAACACTGACTACTCCTGTGATACTCTGTCTCGGTAAATGAAAAGGCAAAAAATTCACAATTGTAACTGTGCTTGTAGTGAAGGTCATGTATTAAGTCATTTACCTCAAACCATCTTTTTTTTATTTATATCTATCTTAAAACGCAGCTGGTTTAAGTATTAAGATGTATTTGAGTTCACAGTGAAGAACTGTGTGAAGAGTATAATTATGTGTTCATCCTTAACCCAGATCTTAACTCTAAGGAAAAAAAGATTCTTATATAAGAAACAGAGGAACAAAAAAGACTATTGGGTCTATTCTATTAAAGCTCACTCCATTCAGAAAACATTTCCCTGCGGTCAGAATCTAATTGCTTTCTGAATAACCATTATGTATTCGCCTTTGCCCACTGGGCCATTCCAAACGTGACATTCCTTAGAGGGGAAAAAATGACATCCAGCTGTCGTGTTTGAATTTCTTTTTGCTAGCAAATACCAATATTTCATCCAAGAAGCTGCATTAAGAAAAAAATTAGTTACAAATGCAGTAACTCTGATGATAAGTGTTAAGATTAACATTTGTCATATTCCTTTGTTTATTACTTGTCTGTGTGTTGTGATACAGGTTTTCATTGCGTCACTCTGTGCCATGTGTTCCATACGATGCTTGCTTTGGTCAGTCCGAAGGAGGGGTGACTTCTGCTCAATGATCAGCTTGTACAGTTTCACTGTGCAGCTTCAGACCATGTTCAAATGTGTTCTGCTTAATACTACACCAAAGTCACAAATGTTAATTTCCTCATAGCCTCCTCTGTGGTTCTTGGAACTAGCATCAGTATTGAATTCATTTTCATACCTTTCTGGAAATGAATATAATTCCTTGTTTTACTAAGGCAGAGCTGAAGCCTGGTTAAGCAAATATCAAAGCTATCCCGTTGTTTTGGATTTCCATTTTGGGGTCATGAGAATACTAAGTTTCTTTGGATTACTTTACATGTGCTGTAGATAAGAACATATTACCACAGAGAGAAAACACATGAGCTGAAAAGAAGTAAATGGTCCATCCAGTACAGCCCATCACAGCTGCTTTTCTTTACATAGTCCCATTCTGTTGGACCCCTTCCATGCCCTGTCCTAGTCACCTGAATACTATTTTCCTTGACTGTCAAGGTCAAGTCATGCCACTGGTGTTCTGATCTTCCTTCTGCTCAGTCTCCCCTAATTCAACATCACAGGATATGTCCAAAGTAATTGCCAGGAAAAACTATGCTGCTAACAGCATGGGAAAGGGAAGTATCCCAGTATCAAGGCCGCTGTTGCGGCAGTGTTTGAAGATCCTGATGTTTTCATGGTTGCTGGTGTCATTTGTATGGGAGTCATGAGAGGGGCATGGAGTGCCAGCAGAAATCGCAAATATAAAGTGAAGAGGTGCCTGGTGGATGAGTCAGACCAGGAGTGGTGCTGGAAGAAAGCAAGAACTGTAGTGTTTGGGTTTTTTTGGTTTTGTACTAATGAAATAGCAGCAATGGAGGGGCACAGGCAGGCAGGTGACAACAGCAGCAGTCCCAAAGGTAAGCAGATGTGGCTAAGCCAGCAGGAACTGTGCTGAGACCCGGGAGCCATACATGGATTTCCAGCAGGTCCTCCAGTTCTACAGTACCTTGGGCCAGCACGGCCTTGCTGTGGTCACAGATCTCATCCGTGGGAGCAAGCAAATCTTCAGCTGCTGAGGTTGGTATCAGATCATCCAGAAGCCAGCTGGGCACCTAAGACAGGTTTTATTGCCAAGGAAGGAGTGATGTCCTTGGAACCACAGATTTCTTTTCCAGGCAAAATCTGTTGGAGTTCACCATCTGTCACCTCTCTGTAGTGTCTTCATACTCCTGCTGGAGACAATTTCTCAAGAGATACCTGAACTGGAAGAGAGGCTGTGGTGGAGATAACTGGAGTTTTCTTAAAGGAGAGCTTGACTGATGTGTTCCAATGAATGCTATGGTCTGAGACCTGTGAGATGAGGGGCTGTCTGAGCATTTCTAGTACTGAATATCTGACCACTGTAGATACTCTGACAGCTGCTGAGATCAGTTGGTTTTCATCTCCATGCACCTCCTAAGGCTGTGGTTCCCCACTTGCAGCCAGAACCTGTGTCCTGTTGGATGAAATTAGATTGTGGGCTGCAATTGTGCTTTTGTTCAGCTCTCAAAGATTCTTGAGAAGAGGTTTATTCTGGTTTTAACCAACTACAGAAGAACAGGCAGCATACAACACAGCAATACAATACTGGTTACCCTGCCTACTCTACAAAAATGGTTTTGGTAAAAAAGAACTAGCAAATTGAGAAGGTGTTAATTGAACCAGTCATTGTCATGATGTGTGCATGATGTTTGAGGTGCAGTACAAGGACCTCAAACATAGACTTCAGCATCTCATCAAATTGTTGTCTGGATTGTACTAGAGCAGTCCCACTGAGCTAACCTGAGAAGTAAAGGTAAATAAATAAAAGTCTATATTTTATGACAGAATTTAGTGACCTCTTTTTCTTTCTCTTGAAACATATGTTTCTTTATAATGTACAATTTTTTTTCATCTGAAGTATAAGCAGCTACAAAAATAAGGTATGTAAAAATGTCAGCAGGAGATTGACCTTTTTGAAACTTCTAAATAGCCATTCTAACTTTAAATCTATTTTTTTTCTGAAAATATAGGTCTAAGTTTAAATGTTGGCTTCAGGCAAACTGTTTGAATTGTTCAACTGTCTAAAAATATACTTAAAAGCTGCATATGAGGAGACAAGAAGCTGATATAGAAGCAAAGGAAAAGACAGAAAGTCAGAGCCTTCGGGAAGCTGTAGCACAAAGACTTCACAGACCTTCCTTTCAAATAATCCCTCATCTGCCTGCTCTTAGTACAGATATTCGTGTGGAAGGAGCATGCAGAATTCTTCCATGGAAGTTACATAAAGAGAAGTAAGCTAAAAATAATATTTTTTGACCAGGAGACCTAGGGGCAATGAAGAACAGAAAGATACAAAACATTAGAAGCAAAGAAGGTAATTTGCTTCAGACAATCTTTCTAGTAAGAAACTAGGGACAAAAAAGTTAATGCTGTTTGACATAGCCCCTAAACACAGAAGACCTTGCAAACTCTTTAGATTTTTCCTTGCTAACATGACATAGTAAGACTTTTTTCTTGGGTGCTGGGTCTGCCAAATCAGGAACGGAGGAATATAAAAGCAGAAGATTGCAACAGTGACCAAAGGGGCAAGGCTGACGAAATGGGCTCTTGGATTTTGTTCTCTGAGGCGAAGAAAATTTTGCAAGGCTGATCACCTGATTCCTTGCTCCATACAGTCTCTTTTCATTCAGTCACCGGAGGTTGGAGATAGTTTATGTTTCTTTATAAATGGCTTTGAAAGATTTCTGATCTGCCTTTAATTGGGTTACCATCCTGTCTTTCCCTGCTGTTCTGCGTGAAATGTTGCTTTGTGACATACATTTCCTCTTCCTTTCTGTACAAAAGCAGAAGATGAAGATCAAGTTATTTCTGAATAACAATGTCTAGACACTATTGCTGGACTCAGTCCAAAAATGTTTAAACAGGTCATAGCTTAAGCTGGTGTAAACTGGCGCAGCTGCACTGCCTTTGTTCTAGTTATCCTGACTAAGGCAGGTGGGGATGTAGCACATGTTAGCCAGGCCCTCCTTGTTCCCGGTGCTCTGACAAAGACTTTTCTGAGCTTTACTCAGGCTTATTCATTTTTGGGTACTCTGAGTGATGGTTTAATGTGAGAAATTATGAATAGGATTTAAGTGCATGACCCAGTGTCTAGACTGTTGCTGGCACTTAATCTTCTGCCTTCCATGTAGGCATTGCTTTTGTACATTGTTTAATGTTTTACTGCTGTTCCTGCCTGTGTGTTGGACTGTGTGCTCATTTCTATGTGCAACTTAAAAATTGCACATAGGGGCGGCTCAGAATTGCAGAGATTGCTGTGCATGCACTGTGTTGCTTCTTTGTGCCTTCTCTTTTCTTCCTTCTTCCTCCTCTCAACATCCTCAAACTTTGGTTGACAACAGCTTCAACAAGTAGTTATGAATCATCCAATCTGGGAAAAAATACTTGAATTGCTTTTCATAATCACCTGTTCTGTCATCACTAACTACAGAAAAAACAAAATACTGTCAAGATTGACCTCCACACTCTTGTAAACAATCTGGTCTTGCTGTTTGCCTGCTGTTGAAATAATGAGGTAGGCATTGGGCTGTAGAGAGACAGGCCCAACCCCTTTGCCCAGAGTTTTACGACTCCTCTCACCTCAATTCGTGTTCATTGCCAGCATCATACAGGTCTCAGCACGCTGTGCTTCATGACAATCTTACTAATTCAACTTCAATCAGACTAAGAAATCCTTTCCTTGTTAGCTTTGGAAAGATTTGGGTTCTGTTTCAATGCATTTAATATTAAAACAAAAAAAAAAATTAGAGAAGTGAGACAAAATTGTTGCTGACGCAGAGCTGGAAATGAGTGTGTTATCTCACCTAGAGGCACTTTGCTCAGAAAGACTCAAAATGCAAATTTCGTAATCTTGATCGTGTTCCAGGTGATGGCCCCGGTTAAGCAAATGAGTATGTTTCAACTTTGCAAACTGCTGAAAATGCAGGAAATAAAGAGAGAAAACAGCATGAGCCAGCAGCTGCCCTGTTTCATGGGGTATGAAGCAGGAAAGGGCCACCCATGGCATCAGTGCTCGGGAGCTGGAAGCAGAATGCTGTGGGCTGGCAGGTGCAGCCTGCAGGGGTCCCAGGAGTGGCTGTGGGGCAGGGGTCACTGCTGCTGGTCAGCACAGGTGTGAGGCAGAGGAGGAGATGGCTATGGTACCATTGTCTGGGCAGCTTCACTTGTGCGGGGCCAAAGCACCCCCTGAAGAACTTGCTTCTATAGTAATGAATTTCTGGGGTTTGCCATTTGACTACCTAACTCTTTTAATGGAGGGAGAAATATTCTTTGCAGACTCAGGGATCATTTAGACAGATTGAGTTAATACTTCTGTTCACAGGCAAGCCTTGTGTAGGCAGGGAAATGATGGATCGCTCTCTGCGCTTCCTTATAGCCTAATAGATAATGTGGTGGAACTTGAGGGTATTTTTTTAAAATGTCTATAAATGATAATGTCTGGGAAGGGGCATCTGAGACATGGTCTGTAGTTTAACTGCTGATACTTTTACAGCAAGGTATAAAAAAAGGTTTCTAGTCTACTTAGCTCCCCATCAACCACCACAGCTGCCAGATCACCTTCGTCTTGTCAAAGCACAGACCTTTAGAAGGTATTTGTTCTCATTTGATTTAGCTTTTCTCTCTCTGCAGTGTCTCAGGAGGCCTCGCTCTGCCCTGGTGCCACCACGCAGTGTGCGTAGGAGACCAGGAGCTGCCTCTGTGTGTTCACCACCCTGTTTAAACTTCACAGCCCTGTCTTGCTGCTGCCAGCCTCCTCACCTGGCCTCTGTTCCAGACCTCCCCTCCCCTGTCTCCGAGCTCCTGTCACACACTCAGCTGTGCTGGAGGCCTCTGTCCCTATTTTATAGCCAGGAGGTTGAGGCTTGGGTTTCTTCAGGGCTTTCCTGCCTCACAAAGGGGACAGGAAAAAAAGGACACATGGAACTTCCTGTGACATGGGAGAGGGAGGAAGAAGTGCCTGGACCTTCTCCAGCAGACAGAAGCCCTCTGCATCCTGGCTTTCAGGGAGGGCAGCTCATGGAGGTCCAGACCAGCAGCTGCTGCATGTTCCTTTGAGCCCAGCAGCTTGCAGATGGACAGAGAAGAAAAGAACCAAAACTCTGAATTCTCTGCTTCCCGTGCACTCTAACTTTTCTGGATGGTACAGTTCACTTCTACAGACAGAGCACCCCTATGTCTCTTTGAATTAAAGGACCAGGGAGGGCTTTGCTCTAGCTGGGAAAAAAAAAAAAAATCAAGCATTTGAGGGCATGTTTGGCATAATTCAAGCTATGGCTCCTGCTAAAATTTTTACAGAGCAACTTCACTTCTTGTAAGTTGTTGATGAGTAGACTACATTTTGGTTTACTGGTCATTTTGGGGGGGGGTTGGGTTTGTTTTGTTGGTTTTTTTACATTTTGTTTGCTTATTTTCTGTCAGTTCTCTCCTTGATGTTTGTGAAAGAGTGATTACAAATATTTAGCAGTTAACATTTGAGCTGCTCCTATTAATTATATAGAGACACACAAGGTTTAAGATTTCACCTAGTCATGACTTGAGACACTTAATTTGACTATTCAGGCTGATCATATGGCCTGAGAAGTTTAAGCAAACGTTAAAATCAATTGATGGTTGAAAACAGAGGCATTAAGTTTCCTGGTAGCCTAGGTCAGTGCTTCTGCTCATTCCCAGAGGTATTGATAGGAAGTCAAATACATTCCAATCTGTATCTCATGAACCTGGGCAGCAGTGAAGTCTAGAGAAGAGGAGGAAGATTCTCCCCTTTGGCCTCATGGCAACCTGAAAGGGTATGAGCCCACTGCTTCCACTTCCTCAAAGAGTGTCTTAATTATCCCCATGTACATAGAGAGAATTACATTTTCTGCTGTCTGCTTTGGCAGGATGCTGGCTTTTGGTTTGGTAGTGCTTTGCAATATAGGCAGAAAACTTTTTGAGCACGTTCCTGGCAAACAAATCCATGGGCGAGAATATCCTTAGCAAGTAAGTTGCAGTTCTTTCTACTCTTTGTGCAGGTCCTGGCATGATGGCATGTGAGGCTGTAATCAATACTCCAAGTCAATATGACACTAGGCAGGTACCAATGATGTATCTTCTCATCATCCTGCAGCAGGAATTGCTTTTACTGTGCTGACACACTGTGTGTGTTGAAGAAAGAGAGAGCTGGGTCTGGGAAATATTTCCATCGGATGTTAAATGAAATTGTACAAGAGTTTTATAGCAAGGTCTTTAATGTATAGCAAGAAAAAAAAAAAAAAGCAAGCTAATAATTTGAACTATATTCACAATATTTTCATATGTTTTATATAGAATTTTATACAGTAGCTTCAAAGTGCAGTTGTTTTGCTTCAGTTTCTTAAGCTTCTCCCTGACCTGTCTCAGCAAATTAATTGCCTCAACACTCTTCCCTCACTGACAGGAAACATGGTTTTATTGGCACTGTCCTTCAGTAGCTAAAAGCCATGAAGCAGTGGTGCTTAGTAGGATTTTTGAAAGGTGACTAACACCACATTGCCATGGAAATCAATGGGATTTAACCAATTGGAAAATCTCTCCCCAAGATCTGTCTACCTATACAGTGAGCTCAATGCTTTGTAAAACTTGGCCAGTCACCTCTGCTCAGGGCCATCATATTCTTCCACCAGGATATTTCAATTCGGGGCACAGGGCAGGTTTCTGGCCTCGTCAGAAAAGCACAGCAGTGAGAGGGATCTGCACTGGATTATGTTATTTCCAAGCTTCCAGGTCGGAGACACCGGCGGGATGAAAGGCACTGAAGCCTCTCCCTGGCACTCACTCCCTGATTGTGATGATAAGGTTTCAGATTTCGAGGGAAGTGGGATGGTTTCACAGGGGGAAACTGCTGTGCTTAAGGTGCCTCCAACCCCTCTGCTCCCTGCAAGTTTGGGACTTCCCACAGTAGGAAGAGGATGATCACATTCTCTCCAAGGTCAACCATCACAGTGGGCAGCACGTGGGAGCAGGAGATGTAGTTTTGACTGGTGTCCTTTAGCTGGTCCCTCTAGGAGACCTCCCACTGCAGCAGGCAAAGGCTGGAAACAGCCCATGAGCCTCTTGCTAATGCTGGAGTGCAAATTCCTTTTGCCCTGACCCAGGATAAACACACCTGCATTCTCCTCTTGCCTTAGCATTTTATTTTGCCCCAGTGAATAACAGCAAAACAAAAGAGAGAGCTTTGTGGTTCAGGAAGCTGACAGTTATTAAAAGTAAATTTTACAAGAAGGCAGGATGGAGGAAGGGGAATTCTGACAAATCCCTGATATGTATGGAATGTTTTTTTTATATGGAATAAAGCAGAGTTCAGAGTTTCTTCAATTACATTTTGGGAGTTCTGTTATTTGAAAATAATTGTTTGTAGTTGCTTTATTTTTCCTGAGCCAGGGCAGCTTTGATTGATGTAACTGGAACAAACAGGATTGCATAAGTCTGCAGAGGTTTCCTGGTATGCTGGCCAGGCTTTGTACTGATTTTTATCATAGCTGTGAAATTCTTACCTGACATCTGTACTAGCACATCATGTCGTTTGCAGTAATACTAACATAAGGCATTCCCACAGAACGGTCTCCAGCATGTCACTGTGGAGGGATGGAATGCAGACAATGAAAATTTTCTGCTGGACATGGACACAGTAGCAATAAAAATAACACTCCTGATTTAGCAAAAGAAACCACAAAAGCCAGGTCAGCTTTGTGTCTACTAAAAATGGTTCAACCTGGATGACATTTTTTTCTATCACATTTGTATTTAATTCTACAGTCTTGTCATCTGGAAGCAGCATGGGAAGGTGCAAGTGAATGAAAATAGCAGCTCCACAGAGCTTTGCCTAATTTATCTTTTCTCAAAATATTGCCTGCCATTTGTATTTATAACTAATTCAAGAAATTCTGGTTTTATAAGTCAATGCCTTTTGGACGGGTCTGGGTTTTCATATCAGAAGAACTTTGTGAAGGAAAAAATGCAATATTCTACTGAAGACAAGGTTACTACCCGAAATGTTTGGTTGCATGTGAGAGAAAAACAGGTTTATAGAAACACAAAATAAACTGACATCCTGAATGTCAGCAGTAAGAAGAGAAAGGTCAGCTCTGCTTCAGACATCTTGTGACTGGGGTGGCAATAATTCATTAAAAGAATTGAGAGCTGCAGAAAATCACTTAAGGAGGACTGTCTGTGATGACCAAAATCTCCTGACATTGATGCTGGAGTGGTTCCCCTGCAGGTAATATAAAAGTCCTTCAGGACACCAACTTTCATCTACAAGACAGATTTACAAAAACTAGAAGGCTGTTTTTCATCATCCAACTGACACACTCTTATTTCTGCCTGCAAAGATATTTAGTGCTGGTCACACAGTGATGGAGAGGGACTGCCCCTGTGCCACCTCCCTTCATGCAGTGTTCTTCTGTCCCCAGGGAGCCTCCCTCCAGGCACCACAGTGCTGTCCAGAGGATCTGCAGGGTGGAACTGACAGCAGATCTTTCTCAAGAAGGGTTGGGCTTTTAGAGAGGTGGACAGTAGCTTTGGGGTTGGGGTAAACTTTTCAAAAGCAGCAAAAGCCAGAGCAAAGAAAGTTCTTAGTTGTTCTTTGGTCCTGCTGATCTATTTCACAAGGCCATATTAGGACAGCTAGAGACTCAAAGAAAGCAGCACTTTGGAATCTTTGTTCCATTTCTTACTTGTGAAACTCAAGCTCTTGGCGTGGAGTCCCAAAAGTATTTGGGCATGTTGAATCCTACGGATCCCTGTGATCAGGTAACTTGGCTGCAGCTGCCTCGCAGACTCGAGCTCAAGGGCTTCCTATCACTTCTGAGAAGAAGATTTGCACTTTTAAGAATTTTACCCATTATTTATGGAAACAAAGAACCCTTTCAAAAGAGAAGCTTCTAATTCCATAGCACGAGGCCAGCTGTGCCATCATTCCCTGGGGTGAGGGCTGCTCTTGCTTCGCTGGGAGCAGCACCAAGCTCCGTTCAGCAGGATGCTGAATCAAGGTTGGACTTTGGCACTGGAGTAGCCCTGTTGAAGGATACACCTACCTGAGGTAACAACTGATGTTTTTGTTCCTCATTCCTTCTTATTTAGAAAGCAGGCAAATAGTGATAAGCTTTAAAACAATTCCAAGAAGTTTGTAACCGCAAACAAGCTGTGGGAACTCTGATTTAAATCCAGTTTTTTGTTCTTCCACAGAACATACGTCTTTTTACACCAGGGCAAGTAATAAACTTAGCGTCAACAAGAGCCATCAGATTAATTCCTTAGGATTTGAAGAGCAGTTTGTAACTTCATCTAGTGACTGGCTTCATTCCCTCTCCCTTCTGTGTAAATTTGAGAGACAAAGGGCTCTGAAGCAGCAAGTGAGACCTGTGTCTGCATTTGGAGTCTTAGGGATTTTCATTTCATTCCTCTCTGTGAGCTCTGTATAAGCCTGTCACTGGCCTTCAGTAAAGAACAAATAAGCAGCAATAGCTTGTGTGGTGCCAAAACGATAAAACAACTGACATTAGTGGGAGCTTCCAGTGCTTGTGAGATACTCAGATATGTGAGCCCCAATGTGAATGACAAAATCCTTAAGTTCATACATTATTTTTAAGAGGCTGTAGCTAAGTTAAAATTCTTGAGGAAAGTACAGCATCGATAGGCCTGGATAATGACTTTGTGATCTGGATTCCTGCTGTGCAAGGATGATCTCACATAGGATGTCTTATGATGTAGCTGTTTCTTTTTTCTGAAAATAACATTCAGATTTTTTTTCTATTTTAGAAAGTCCAAAGCTTTGCAACACCTCTGTAAAAAATATAGAATTGCTCTGTACACAGTAAAAATAATGTAGTCTGATTTACCCTTTTGAGTCCTATCAGTGGATTTCCATTGTCTAAGAAGAGTTGAGTACTTCCTGCATCTCATTGTCCTGTCACGTTTCTGTCCATTCACTCTGCTCCCCTATGGAGACATTTTTCCATGTAAAATGTAGTAGGAACTTCGCATGCTTGAGACTGATATTTCTCTGAAATCAACTAGACACATTCAGAAGAGAGCTTCACGTGAAAGTATCGTGGCAATGCCTTTAGCTTTGCCTAGGGAGGGGTGATGAGCCAGCTGGGAATTTATGGGTGGGGATTAAAGGGCAGACCAATGTAAGCAGCTGTGGTGGGTGTCTGCTACAGATCATCTGATTGGGAAGAAGCAGCAGGCAGCTGGGAGAAGTCTCATGTTTGCAGGTCTGGCTCCTGAACCCCCTGGTAGCTGCTGGGAGAGCAGCACAGCAGGGCACAGCAACCAAGGCTGTTTCTGGAGTGCACTGAGGATAACTCTTGGCCAGACACAGGTGATGGAGGAGTCAGCAAAAAGAATCTGCTCTGCCTGACACTTAGTAACGTGGAAGAACTGGTCATTAGTGGGAAAGTCAGGGGTAGCCTTGGCTGCAGTGATGATGAGATGAGAATGGGGCAGGGAAATTGGTGGCAAAGGGCATGGAAAAGGTCAAAGGGTACTCAGTGCCTTCTTTCCCTTGTTTTTTCAGGTAAGATTTTCCTACAGAAATCCCAGGTGCCTGAAACCAGTAGGAAAGTCTGAAGCAAGGAAGACTTGCTCTTGATGGATAGGATTAATTTAAGGAACATTTAGCCTGACTAGACACATACAAGTCCCTGGAATCTGATGGGATGCACCCATTAGTACTGAGGGACCTGGACAAAGTCACTGCAAGGCCACTCTCAGTTATATTTGAAAGATTGTGGTAACTTGAAGAAATTCCTGAGGCCTGGTAGAAAGTAAATGTTGCTCCTGTCTTCAGCACAGGCAAGGAGAATCCGAGGAACTACAGCCTGATTAGCCTTACCACAATCCCTAGGGAGGGGAGAAAATAATCTCAATTGCACAAACGTATAAAAGTCAAATCATGCTTGACCAACCCAACAGCCTTTCACAATGAGATGATTGGCTCAGTGGTTGAAGGAAGAGCAGAGAATTCTGTTTACTTTGCAAGGCTCTTGACACTGTCTCCCATAACACCCTCAAGATGAAATGTCGAAGTACAGACTAGATAAGTGGACAGTGAGATGGACTGAAAACTGGCTGAACTGCTGGGCTCAGAGTGGAGATCAGCAGCTCAAAGTCCAGCTGGAGGCCAGTTACCACTGAAGTACCCCAGTGGTTGATACGGGGCCAGCACTGTTAATGGTCTTCATCAGTGACCTGGAAAATGGGGCCAAATGCACCCTCAGCATGTTTGCAGATGATAAAGCACTGGGAGCAGTGATGCAAGAGCCACAGTGTGTCCTTGTGGCAATGGTGGCCAGCAGCCTCCTGGGCTGCAGCAGCCTGAGCACTGCCAGCAGGTCAGGGCAGGTGACTCTGCCCTCTGCTCAGCCCTGGTGACACCTCCCCAGTGCAAGGCAGACATGGACTGGCTGGAAAGAGTCCAAGAAAAAGGCCACAAAGATGGTTCAGGGCCATATAAGCAGAGGTTGAGTTGAGATTATTCAGCCTGGAGAAGAAAAGGCTGCAGGGGACCTTAGCAATATTTTTTAATATCTGACTAGAGGGGAGTGGGGGAGTAAGGAAGATGGGCCAGACACTTCCCAGGGGTGGTGCACCAGAGAGACAACATGCATAAAGAGAAATACAGGAAATTCTGTGTCAACCGAAAAAATAACTTTTTTACTGTTCAGTGGTCAAACACTGGAGTAGGTTGCCCAGAGAGGCTGTGGAGTCTCCATCCTTGGAGATATTAAGAGCCTGACTGGATGCAGCCCTGAGCAAGCTGTTTTAATTGCCTCTGCTTTGACCAGGGATCAGACCACATGGTCCCTAAAAATACTCAGCTGTTTTGTGATTCTGTTGGATGGGCACATCTGTACATTTACACATGTGAGAACACACAGTATGACTGCATAAACTCTTCAGAAAATCAGGTTTACAAAGATAACAGAAATTCTGTGAGGTTTGTTTCAGGGGGAGTTAAAAAGTTTGCTGCTCATATGCAGAGCACTGTTTTAATCAGTCTGTGTTTAGGTTTGGGTCTTTTGTGCAATACAGGCCACAGAGGTTTTAGCATATAAAATCCAGAAATGTATTTAATGTATTTTGATGCAATCCTTCAAAACTAGTGGGAAATGCACATTAAATGAAACACCTTGTGTGTCAGATAAGCCAGCTGGACCAGGTTTTGATTGCCTTACAATGTCCCTCAGCAAGTCATGGTGTTCTGGATCTGTGGGGTCTTGGGCTGCCCAATCTGCCTAGCCTGTGTTTATTCAGTACAGGGAACCACACATCCATTTGGAACACCCACTACTGTCAGAGAAATACTGGGAAGGACCTTCCTGCTTAATACCTATCCAGTGCTATAATTAAAAACACCCAAACAACTTCCACACTTTGTTCCTTCCTCAGGTGACCAGGCACCAACATCTTGCTTCCATCGCTTCTTCTTTCCTCTGACAGTGTTTAAGCCCTTTTGAACAGCAGCCCATGGAAGGCAATGGGTGGACGGATTGTCTGCTAAAACAGGTAAGTTATTTATTGTGCAGTAAATAATTCAGCACAAATCATAAAGTCTAGCTAGTCTGTTACTTTGAATGTCTTTAAATCAACACATTCTATATTTTATTTTCCAATCAGTTGCAAAGATGGTGCAGAACACAAACAAAGCAAGATCAAAGGCTGCATATTATTACACTGTGTAAGTCTATAATGGAGATACAAAGGAAAACAATTTCTCTTCTTCAGTCTATCATGTCACTGTATGTCAAGGATAGTAAATGAAGGCTCCTCCCTGATGCTGAGTAAAAGATTTAACAGGAAATCCTTGAACGGAGGACAAGGCAGACCAGTTCTGGGGAAATGCTCTTACTTTCCATCACCTGCCAGAGTCTGCTGTCAATCTCCAGGAGGAGCTTGGATCTTAAATGCAGTCTTGTTTTGAACCAGTTAGTGCAGCTGAGCCAGATAAGCTTGGACAGTCAGGGGAAGCATGGATGTTATAATTGTTCTCTTGAGCAGTTCCTATTATGTGTAGTATGCTAGTTAGGGTCTGAGTCAAGGAAACATATGACCTGAGCTTTGTTCACTCAAATTCAGAAGGTCATTTTGGAGCTTTGTGCCCTTAAATATTTTTCTGGAGTGTGGTGGTTTTCCGAGGTACTATATGTAGCCATCCCAGTGGAGTTAATGGAGAAAGATCATACTGACTCTTGAAGTCAACTTTCTCTTTAGTAAAGTTGACAATGCTGAAAAACCCCAGGGATCATCCATAGTATGTACCCCTGGAAGGGGACAGGTTGAGTTGAGCCACTGCTGTTGCTTTAACTTAGACTGTCCCAGAGCTGCAGAGATTGAGACCATTTGAATGTTTCAGAGGACCAACAGTGAAGATTCAATGACAGTTCAGACACTCGTGGAGGAGGTAAAAGTCTCTTTCTCTCTGCCCTCTAGCTGAGAGAGAGCTAATATTACAGTGGTCTGGGTGATTTATGTGACTGTGGAGACTAAACCAATGAGACTGGAAGAGATGAGACCCCAGCACAGTAATTTCTTCACCACGCTCTGCTTCCCTCTGGCTAGCACCTGCCAGATCATAACAGCACAAGGTCTTTGCTGAGGAAAGGGAATACCCTGGGCTAGAAGCCTAGAACCTTCCCCAGGGGAGGCAGTGCCAGCCACCAGGCTCTTTGCAGAAACACCATCCCTGCTGCCAGGATGCCCTGCTTCTCAGAAAGCAGCTGTACAGATGGTCCACAGGAGTGCTGCCCTACCTAGGAACAAGGCTTTCAATCCCCCCTGGCACCACGCTGGCCTTTCTGCGCCGGATGAAGTGCTGTGCTGAGTTCACATCTCTCCTGTGCGTGTATTGCTGCTCAAACCAAGAAACCCCGCTAGCAACACGCAGCAAGGCCCAGCCGTGGCAACAGCGGATGTACAGTGACCTACTTTTACACAGCTTATGTAGCCTTTCTTGCTGCTTTATGCTTGAATGGCAGAATTTGCAACAAAAGGTCAATTTATGGCAGCCTTTCATTGCAAGGTTCTTTTGCTGTAGACCAAAGTTATAATGACAAAATGCTCTCTTGAGTACAGCGAGGACTGCAAAAATCAGCCCCACATTTTTACGTAAGGCTTTAAACTTTATCTGTTTTAAACAGCTTTTGGTGCTAAGTTTTTTTTTTTGTTTGTTTGCATTCTTATGAAGAGAGCTCTATTACTTGCATGGAGAGCAATAGAAGAACATGTCTGAATATGATTATAGAGACTCAGAAATGGTGGGTTTAAGTAAAATCATAAAAAATACTCTGAAGCTCAGTAAACCACACCCCTGCACAGAGGAAAAAGAGCCCAAATCACAGGAGCCCAGAAAAGGGAAAACTGCATGGCAAAAATGAAACAGGAACCTGTCCCCCGCCAAGGGAAGGCACAAAGTAAATCTGATGTGACCCAAACACACAGGGTCATAAACAAGCCGAGATAAATACAGGAGGAAGGACACTGTGACAATAGTTAGCCCAGAGGGCTGAGACACATGGCTGAGTTCCTACATGTCGACTGTGCTGCAAGAGCTGACTGATTCATGCACTTCGCCTACGGCAGCCGGGAGGTGAAACACATCATGTTCAGCCTCAGTGGGAGAGGGTTGGATGAACGTGCTCTCCTTGATTCCTGTGAGGGGTGAGAGCACATCCCTGAGCTCTTCCTGCAGCTCAGCCAACATGGGCACACAAGACTGCACTGAGCATCCATGGCTCCCATTCAGAAATAACCCCAACTCTTTCTAACGAGGCTTAGCCTGCTGCAAATTGGGGCTGTGGAGCACACTGGCATAAACCCTTTCTGCTGCCTGCTCCGGGTGGAGGAAAGGGCCCCTGACACCATCTGGGGACTCCCTAGGCTGTACAAACTCCCTTCCATGTCTGAGCCTTTAGCAGGACCATGCTGTTGGCAAACATTGCTCTTGGGGAGATGTCCTAAGGCTGTACAGTGCCTTGTTGAGCTGACAGGGTGGCTCGTCCTAAATCCTGGGTGATGGCAGCCAGTGTCATGCTCCCCTAGCAGGATGCCAAGGACTGTGCCCCCACTATGGGCAGAGCCTTGTTTTCCTCTCTACTCAGCTTTCTTCCAGATAGCAAAAGCAGCTTTGCCAAGGTTGCTCTACAGCTTCTACTGCTGCCAGTAGGGTAATCTCTTATCTCGTCTTACTTTGCTGTTTATAGCCATGACAGCTGAACCCTAGACAATGTGTAATGGGTGAGTTATGTTAGACACTGTCGAGCCAACAATGATCCGGAGCCAGGGCACTGCGAGCTGTGTACGAGAGCTCAAAGCATCAGGGGTGGAAAAATCAGTGATTTGAGAAATCACTCTGTCCTGGCTTCAGTTTACTCATTCCGTGCACAGTCTGCTCCTTGGGACTGATGGAGAGTTTTGCCTAGAGGCAGTTGAGTGTTACTAGTTATGAGAGACTCAGCCACAACCTCAAGCAAAAGGCTTGTTAGTCATCTTCCCTTCTATCTCATGGATCATCATGGTAATGAACCTCTCACAGCTGCCGTTCAGGATGCTGGGAAGTTAGGCTCTCTCAGTTTGAGCCTTCTCTGTCTCTGAGTATTCCCAGTGCTTTGTTTGGGTTTGTGTTGGTTAGGACTCTGGCTGAAGTGAATCTCCTAGAGCAGCTGGAAAACATACAAAGAAATCCTATCTTTCTGGAGTGACTCCTGAGTTTTGGCAGGACTAAGGAACCCTTCAGCCAGTATTGATGCTGCTAATGTAATAAGTTACTCCACACAGAACATCCTCTTTTGCATGTAAACATATTTGTAGAGTCCATTTCTGAGTCTTAAAGACTGGGTGGATCTAAAGGGAAAGGTCATTAAAAAAATTCACCAGTCGTGTACTGACATCCTTTTGTGCATCAAAGAAGTAGGTCCACACTTCTGTAACATAAAGAAATCTTAACACAAGCCACCACTGTAGAACTGGTGATGCTGATGGTCTTTTTTACAATACAGAGGGAACAAGAATTCTTTTAAAGACATGATCTTAAAAGATCGTGAGTCCTTTCCTGGAAAGAGCTCGGTACATTTCTGAATCAGCTTGTTGAAAGAACGATGAACTGTGAAGACAAGTGCCAGGATGTATGAGTTTTCTCAGATACAGGCATAACCACATCCTGAGTTAGGGCACCATATTTGCAGTCATCTTATCAAACCGTCCTTGCTATTATCAGCCTATCAGTGACAGCAAGGCATGAGTGTTGAAGTAGAGAGAGAGATAAGGAAAAAGGAAAATTCTCTGAGCAGCCAGATGGGAAGACAAATAATGGGGCCCCATAGCTGGGTGTTCTCTCTGTGTAGAGGGGTCCCCCCATCATGATGTCCCATAATAACCACAGTTTTCATCATGAACTGTTTTGGGGGAATTTGTGCTTTATTCCTGCTCACAATGCTGTTGGGAGAACAGTTAGACCAGGGTGAGTATTGCATGCCTGCTGATTGTTAATCTGAGTATTTTTGGGTCCCCTCATTGAAAGTTATCGCCAAGAGGAAGAGAAGGTATGGGCATGACTTTTGCCCTGGGGGTAATTGCTCCCCATGGGAACACACCTAAAGAAAAGTATTGAGTTTGCATGTTCAAGGCCACAAGAGTAACAGCACGAGAACAACAGTAGTGAGAACAATTGACAGAGGAAAGAGAGGAAACAACTGTCCCAGAAGTGCTGGGAAATACTCCTGTGGCATCTTAGGAGAAAGGGTCCAAAGCTGCAGGTGAAAAGCAGCCTTTGGAATGGCAGCCAAGGCCCTGAACATGACATGGGCTAAGGCACCTACAGCACTGCCACAATGAGGGGTCTCGCAGTTCAGAACGGGGCCCACAGCATCGAGGGTGCTGAGACATCGCTAAGACAGACTGAAACGTAAACAAGTCAATCCTGAAAATGCCATCTTTGACTTAGGTATTTAGCTGAAAGTCCAGATGTCAGCTTGTACTTGGGAACTCGCAGCTGTGTGGCTGCAGAACCCCAATGATCACAGCTCACCTCGCAGGCCTCCCTACAGACTAGCCAGGAACCGGCTGGGGCGGGTCCTGACTTCCAACCCACACACCCACGGCTTGTTCCCGTGAAACCCAAAGAGTGGGAAAGAACAGAAGGGTACTACACACCCTGGTGTCCCCTGGGCACAGTCAGGACGTGGCAAGGGCAATCACCCAGGCTGGGGATTTGCAGAACTAGTATTACCATATATCACCATAATCCTCTCCCTGGGTGGAGATGACCAGCTAGCTCTTTTTTTTTCTTCCTGAATATACCTGAAACAGGTAATTCCTTCTTTTTGTATAAAAACCTGCTCATTCAAGCACTTGCCCAGAAATGGCGAGACTTGGGTTTCACCCTCAGCCTGAGAGATTTCAATGCCACTGCTTCCCTTTCCACTTGAGGATCTTCACAGGTTTTCTGAAAGTCAATGAGAGAAGGAAATGCTCTGTAAACTTCACATCCCTAATTGTAGCTGGTCTATTGTCTGTCTTGGTCTTTCTTCGTGTGGGGATCAGCTCCAACGGAAAGGGTAGGGAAGAGTCCACCTTGTCATTGTGGTGCTCCCAAAGTTGGCAGCTTTGGGCTTTCCATTAAATTCTTCACTCTTCAGTTGTAAACTTTTCTAGACAAAGCTCAGATTTTTTGTGATGTGTCTATAAACCAGCCAGAATAACAATGCCAAGCACCTTAATATTATCTTGTTACTCTCGTTAATTACCTAATTAAAGCCAGTCATGATATGTTAATGATAAACCTTAGCCTGATTTCTGAGGAGAACAGAAAATTGGCTTAGTTTTCGTGGCTCTGGTCTCATTTAAGCCTCATGTCATTCTCATTATAATGGGATTTTCATTACTTAATCCATTATTTACTGCAGGGAGAATCTGAAATGCACAGAACATATTTACAATGCCAAAAGGCTACTTGGATACTAACCTTTGAACCAGTGGTTCTGTATGAGGAATTGCTTTACAAGTCTGTCTTGTGGCTACTTTTAAAAATTATACTGTTTAAAATAGATATTTAAAGGATGAGTAACAAGTCTTGGCTTTGCAAATGCAGACATTAGATCACAGTGACCCTCTGCCTCCTGGGAACAGCTTCCCTCTCACTTCCAAGCCATCAAATAATGTGTGTTGAGTAAAGTGATCTTAGGTCAGAGAGCTGCTCACATACACTGCTAATTGGTGAACTCCTCATTTAGTGTTTTAAGGGATCTGGCAACACGTGATGTTTCAGCCTCACTCCCCAGAGGACTCCTTGATCCTGTTGCATTTGCTCTTTATTATTTTTCATTTCAAATAGCAATGTTTTCTCCACAGAAGTCTCAGTATCCACAATCCAAGGTGGTTTTTCTGTTTCATTCAGAACACAGTACCTTGACAAGCACTGAGTTTTCCCATCTCTGATGGGCTCAGTGGTGACTCAGAGTGACACACAACGATCAGTCAGCGCTGCTTCCCACAGTGTCTGCCATTCAGAGAACTCCCTCAACACCCATACATCTTTGTGGTTTGAGAGGTCTGACAAGTCTGCCATCAAAAGAGGAAAGCTCGGGGAAGCCCAACTCTGTTTTGACATTAGCCATTGGTTTAAAATGCCAAGGCACAGAGAAAGCAAAACCACAAAGATACAGGAACTGCAGCGCAACTGTTGTCAAGGTAAATCAAAAGCACGGGGTTTGCAAGCTCAGTTTTTCCTTACAGTCTGTCACAACGTGGGGACACCGGAGGGGAAATGGCACAAGAGTTCTCTTCCCTGTGTGTCCCAGTGAATGGGCCACGAAGAGCTGTGTCTCTTGCTCTCAGGAGGAGACGAGTCTATCATGCCCAGGAGAGATGGAAGGTGCAGAAACAATGTCAAGCTCTCTGTCAAGCAGGTCCTCAGGGGACAGATGAACAGGCTCAGTCTTTCAACAATCTTAATGAACATGCTTCCTCACAGCCATTGTACTCTCCTGCCACTTGGCATCTCTGGTTAAATCCGTGGATGTCTGATATGCTCGGAACTGATCAGGAGAGTTACACAGCCTCATTTCTCTAAAGAAAACAAAAAGTCCCTTGTCTTCAAGGCATCACATATTTTCCAGTGCCTCTGTACTTGAATATCAACCTAGAAGTTTTTTTGGTCAGGTGCTTAGTTCCCCTGAACTTCACAGCTATAAAGAGTGTTACGAAGCACCATGGTGGTTCAGTGTTTGGGAAGGAACAGATGCCTGGGAGTTGAAACACACCATTTGAGGCACTCCTTTGAAATACATTGGAAAGGCAGACAGCTGTTGTCCTTAAATAAAGGGAATAGGAGAACACAGACTAAATCATATCTGGTCTTTGCCTTAAAATATAACCATTCATGATGCCTTCTTTTTACTCAAAATGCAGCATGCCTTGAGATCATGCTCTCTTTCCTCGAGGAAAAGTGTGCTTCATTTTACCTCCTTAAAAATTCACATCATAAAGAGGAACACACTTTGCTGTACTGGGTTGCAGTACACCAGGAGACAAAATGACCCAGAGGTCCATATCCTTGACCAAATTTGCAGTATCTTGGCATGGATGTATTTATAATCTCTAAAAGGTCTCCAAGTGATAGGTGGGCTGGAGCAGCAGTGCCAGGAAGCCACCTCTGTGTGCTGAAGGGTCATCTCTCTGCAGGGAGCTGGTAGTATGAGCCTTGTGGTGTGGGAACATTGAAAACTGCATGACATTATGTCTCAAGCCATTGCCTGTATTTGTATTTGGTATCCCAAAGCTGCTGCCCCTTCCTAAAGAGGAAGAAGGGATGACTTCTCTCCATCCATGGAAATTCCACCAGGAACAGTCCCAGGTTATGTGCTGAATGTCTGGATGTCCCCATCTGGCCCCCAGGTCTGCTGAAGGTTTTCAAGAGGCTGTAGCTTAGTGGCATTTGGGACAGGACCCACAGCACGGTGCAGACTGGCAAGTCACAGCCACAGCTCTGGGCTGAGGGTGACATGAAATGAAGCATGGAAACAGGAGAAAGAGAAAAGCAAATGCCAGTGTGGAAATAACCCTTCACCACCTCCTTCCTCACCCAAATTACACCACCAAGGGGATTTCAGGTAGAAAACAAACCACCTGCACTGAGGGGGCTGAAAATATAAATTGAAGCGGGGGGGGAGGGGAGGATGGGGAAAACCAGCATGGCACAGTCATGGTGAGATAAGGCCAGAGTACAGAGTTGTCTCTCAAGCTGCTGCCCAGGCAGGACACAGTGGTCAGCAAATTCTCAGGAACAACAGGACAGGGCTAAGATTTCAAGATGGATTTGAATCTCAGCCAAGTTTTTGAGGCAGAGATCATGGAGGCATCATTTCATACTCCATGTGAGCTAGAGAAAATTTACTGAGTTATTTGTATGGGATCATGCCAAATGTCCTGGACAGGACAAGAATAACCCCACTGCCAGGAGGATGAGGAAATCCAGCAGTAAAAGAGTGGTAAAATGCTCCACACCAGCCTCTGTGGAAGTGAACTGCTATTTGGTGCAGTAAAATGCAATCAAATGTTAATCCAAATGGAACTTGGGTTTCTTTTTGTAGGCCCTGATCTCGTACTGCTTAGTATAAAAAAGGGTGGTAGAGAAAAAAAAAGAAAAAAAATAGTGTTTGATTTCCTGATTAAAACTGAGCTCCATTTGTTTTGAATGAAAATTTTGTCTCTACAACAATGACTCACAAGCTGGAAATCAAGAAGAAAAGAAAAATTAATCACCAGGGAAGGGAAACACAAAAACAAAACCAAAAAACCCCAGAAGTTCTTCAGCTCTATAGGGCTGAGAGAATGAGTGTGTATCTTGTGATGCACTTGGCTGCATGCAAGTGGTTTTCCTCCTGTGCTTTCATCTCAGTAAAATTAGAGGTTGGAGTGTGGGGGATGTGAGCTCAGCTTTTGATCTGCACAGCTTCCTGTGAGGCATGGGATGAATTCTCAAATCTCTCTGGGTCTCACCTGTAAAACAGTAATAACATTCTTTGTCTATTTAAATTACTTGTTCTTCCTATGAGTTTCTACCAGGCTTAGAGTAACAGGGCCCTAATGTATCATTAGAATCTCTAGCTGCCACTGTGCAATGAATAATAATGTTTATTAATCATAATAAACATGTCAGTGCTGTCAGAGCATGTGCAAGGTGCAAGTAGAGCAGTGTCTGACAATCACATCCTGCCATGTAAGGCTTGGGGTGGAAAATGAGACTCATTTTGCAGGCAATATAAAACCCATGGATGGCCAAAGTCTTCCTGCAGAAAATGCTGTAGGAAAAAAGAAAATGTCATGTTTGTTCTAAAAAAATAATGCAGCAATACCAGTGTGACCCTCTCTAAAGTGCCAGGATAGCTCCTCACATTTCTAGACTGCAGTAGTGAGGGATTCAAGTAGCGTGTTTCCAATCGAAAATATATGCAACAGCAATAAACTCTAACTTATATACTGAAAATAACTAAATTTATTCCCTAAATCTTCCCCCCCCACACTTACTCTCCTCCTCTTCCTCCTTTATCCAAGTCACTATTTTGGTGAAGAGGCAATGGAGGGCACAATTCAAGCCATTCTATCCGATGATCTGTGTTACTAGTGCCTCCACCTGTGTGCCAGCAAGGGACAGACCAGGTCTTATTTCTGACTCACCACACCGAGAGAAAGGTGGGGTGGCAGCCCACCCAGGAGAGCCTCATACTTTGCATGCTCAAGAAGCTGATCTTGTGGTAAGGCACAACTCAAAGTGGGTCAGGTTACCCCAAATTAGACCTTGTTTGCCAGAGTGGTGTAAAAAACAGAGATCGCTCCAAAACCAGCCGGGGTAGGATCCGCCCTTGCCCATATGAAATCACTGCTGCTGCTCACAACAGGGAGGTCAGCTCAGATTTTGGATTATTTATATTAAAACAAGAGAGATAAAGCCTTTGATGCTCCTGGAGTTACTTGAGAATCCAGCTGGTGCAAAGGAGGTTAGAACCTGCTTCTAGGTCCTTTGGTTGCATCTCATTGCTTGATCTATGCTGGAGATACTTGCTGCAGGGTTAGTCATGCTTGTGTCCTGAAGAGACCTCACAGCACTTTCCATTACTCAGAAATACCTGCTGGGAGGAATTGTCTGGTGAACTACAGGATTGGAACAAAAAAGAAGTAAATTCCCTATATTAAGAAGGAAGATAACCAACACAAACTCTGTAAAAATGGTGTGTTGTGCAATGGGGAAACAGTCTCCGTCCTCTCTTGATTGCCTATGGGCAATTGCAGTGGCTGATCTATTCTCCTGTAGAGCACTCCTGGTGCCTTGCTCTGGTGTAATCCATCCCTGGCCATTCCTCCCAGCCTCATCACCTGGGAGCCAGACAGGTCA
This sequence comes from Origma solitaria, assembly GCA_013397895.1. Lineage (NCBI taxonomy): Eukaryota > Metazoa > Chordata > Aves > Passeriformes > Acanthizidae > Origma > Origma solitaria. The sequence continues at coordinate 1,924,700 of VZRL01004594.1, read as the reverse complement.
CCGCCACCCAGCATCTACCGACATCAACCTTTGATTTTATTGACAGCATCTCCTCAACTCTGCAGCCCAAGCCAAGAGTCACTGGTCTGAGCTGAGGAAAGGGCATCAACGCCCATTTTTTTATTAAATTCAAGTATCAAGTGTTTGTTATTTTAAATGCTGAAAGGTGCCAGGCACTCAAAACCCACTGAAAAACTGTTGGATCTGAAGACCTAGCTCTCTTCTGTTTTTTCGCAAATTCGAGCTTCAGAGGTGTCCTGGTATGTGAACTCGGTCAACACGTCACGTGTGACTGCCTTTATAATTTTCTCATTGTGGCCCTGCCAATACCTTTGTGCTTTTCAATCACTCCCTGTTTGTTCTGAAACAAAACAAACATTATTTGCAAAGTGTGTCTGCTCAAAGCAGTTCTCTGAACTGTTCACATTGTGTGCATCACCCACGCCAGGTAAATGTGTCGCCATGTAAAAACCAACACTGCACCCTATCTTTGTCAACTTCCCGTTCTCAGCCTGTGGCCCAACACCTCCATTGCACCAGAGGACAGTGATGATGTGCTCGCTGCTGTGTTCCAGTGCTGCTGACACACAGCAACAACCACAACGAAACAAAAATAGCGCTTTTACTTAACTCATGTCCTTGCAGTGAACAGTCCCTGGAATTTCCAACAGTGACCACATCATGCCAGGCTCTTGGTATGCCTTGTTAATTTTCGAGGACCAGCATTTCTTGCAAGGCAGGAAATACTGTTTGGTGCAGGGAGAACAGCAAGAAAAACAAAGCCTTGCCCTAAGCCCCCATTTCAAATCAGTGGTGGAAACTAACAAATGCCAGGAGATTCCCAGTCCCTTGTTTCAGCCACGAGGTAAATCCTATTTTTGCAGTGACATCAGTAGCTCACTAAGACCAATTGACTGTAGCGTCCAATTCATTTTTACAAGCTTTGTGGCACTATGGTTTGCCAAGGAATCCAGAGTGAGCAATACATTCAATTGAACCATTTTTCAGCTGTGGATATTAGAGATATAGGTAGATGGAAATAACCCCACATGGAGGATCTGTCATTTTCCCACCTTTCTCATTGTCTTTGATGTGGGAGCTGCACCACTGTACCCTCCATGTCACTCCATCACCTAATACATTGTTTAAAGGGTTGATGAAATATCTATACGACAGAGTGAAAACATGTCAGCTTATGTTTTATTTAGACTGAGAGCATGAATGTTTATGCTGCATTGCCTTTGGGAGAAGTGGCCATGCCCAGGACTGAAGCCGTGGTGCCAGCCAAACCTCTGCTGATCCTGAGATGTCACCCCTGACATACAGGTTTGAAGATGCTATTTCCCAAATGCAAATGTCAAAAGGGTGACATGTTCGAAAATCAGCCCCCTGCTGTGAATGTGTTTAGAAGCAGGCTGGGTCTCTTACAGCAGCTTTTAAAACAGAAACTCTAGGGTAGGGAGCAAACAATTTAGAAAGAGGTGAAGAGGACTGAGAGAGGGAGAAGCCCCCTGCCAGCTGTGCCAGCGGCTGTGTGTCAATATGGTATCACCACGAGATGAACTCTCTTCCTAAAGCAGCCTTATTTGAGGATTAGCCCTGGAACAACATCATCTGTTCTTGAGCCTTTGCAACCTCGCTCAGCTGCCATTTGGCTCCTGCTCCCAACATGCTTAGAGCATCCGAGAGCCACGCAGATGGAACGGGAGCACTGACACTGGCACCTCACAGACCACGTTACAGGGGCAGAGAAGGCCTGACAGCACATGTCAGCAGCCTTGCAGCAACGTGGGCCCCCTTCCTCTCAGTTCTTCACCAGCATGTACCCAGAAAACACCAGCCATCCCTGACACTCTTCTAAATATCACGGAGGGAGGGTCTGTTCTGAAAGCCCATCCAGATCCCAGCTTTCTGACCAAATGAATGACAAGCATGAAGCACTGGGTTAGTCCCCCCTCCTCTTGGAAGCATCACCCCACTTGGCCTGTGGAATGGGAGGACACAATAAGATCTATTCTGGATAATCTGTATGACAATATTAAGCACTTGTTTTTTCTTTTTTCCTTTTTTTTTTTTTTCAGTTTGCTGCTGGATGAGATTGCTTTGGAGATGCTTCTGTAGCTTTTGGCTCTGGCTAAATAGCAGAACTCCCAATAGCAGGAGTCATATGACCACGTTCTTGTGCACTTGTGAATGGAAAATCATGTGTCTTCATAAATCACAGGAATATAAAGACCAGATGTGATGTTCAGAGCTCCCACATATTCACATGAGAATGGGCCAATGCTAGCAAAGAAATACGAAAGGAGAATTATCTGCACTATGCATTTTACTTTGCTTTAATACTGAATTTAAGTAGAGAAGGAAAAAAATACAAATAAAAGAGAACGTCAAGAATAATGAAAAAAATGTGTGTTCCAGGCTCAGAGAAATTATTTTGACACCAGCTTTCACATTTTTTTATTATCACCCCTTTGGGCAAAGTCATTCAAAAGAACAAACAGAAAATCATACCTCAGACTAAGATATAGAACCTACCTCTCTTAGCAGACTGGATGTGACAGCAGAAATAAGACCCCAGGATCCAAGCATGGTGGAAAATAGAAAGGTTATTTAAAAATATTTAAAAGATCCCAGGATCCAAGCATGGTAGCAAATAAAAATGTTATTTTTAAATATTGCTGTTTTAGTAAGTGGGAAGTGAGGAGTGAACCGTGTGTTATTAAGAAGGTGACTGCCTTACCATAATCTTATCCTAATTTTTCCCCAGTTTTAATACAGGCAGATTGAACCACCACATCCTGAATGTGATAAAGATGTGCCAGGATTTGCTCCAAGACTCACCAGGGCTGTCCCTAAAGAGACCTGATCTTCCCCTGAGTGTGTCTGTCCCCTGTGGATGCTGGAGAGCCACCCAGAGTTGGTGCAAAGGGTGCTTTTGTGTCTGGAGCTACGTGTGCTACTTCTCATCTTCACAGGGAGTACCCACCTACCTACCTACCGATCTGCCGGACTAGAGTTAGCAAAAATTGGTTGGACTTCCCCTTGTAGCAGCTCTTTGCAGACACCATGGTGCATAGCTGGCCTCCCTTGCTCTTTTCCATTCATTCTTTCTGTTTTATAGGGTTTTTATTTTTTTTCAGCCTTCTCCAGTATATCAATGTCATGGAAATTGTTTTACTCACCTTTGAGTTATAATATATGAACATACATACAACCAAGACCTTTGGACCATTGAAGCAGCATTTCTCTGCCCTATGGGGCTCCATCTTTTCCCTTGGGATTTGCTTTCTGACTGCTCCTGGAGCTATGACTCTGGCCTATATGAACTAAGGTTGTTCCCACATGTTTTTACAGAAGGAAAAAAATTTAAGGGACATAAACATGGAATAGTTTGGGTTGAAAGGGACCTCAAAGATCATCTACTTCTAACCCCCCTGACATGGGCAGGGACACCTTCCACTAGACCAGGTTGCTCCAAGCTTTGTCCAACCTTGAACACTTCCAGGGATGGAGTACCCACAGCTCCTCTGGGCAACCTGTGCCTCACCACCCTCACAGTAAAGAATTTCTTACTAACATCTAATCTGAATCTACCCTCTTCCAGTTTAAAACCCTTCCCCCTTATCCTATGTCTTTGTTAAAATGTCCCTCTCCAGCCTTCTTCTAGCCCCTTTACAGACTGCAATATTTTCTAAGGTCTCCCTGAAGCCTTCATTTCTCCAGGCTGTGCAACCCCAACTCTCTCAGCCTGTCTTCATACAAGAGGAGCTCAAGCCCACTGATCATGACCCTCCTCTGAACTCACGGTGACAGGTTCAGGTCCTTCTCGTGCTGAGAGCCCCAGAGCTGGATGCAGTACTCCAGGTGGAATCTCATGAGGCCATCACCGCATGAGGTCCCATCACCTATTAAATTTGAGACAAATATGCTCCAGGGGCTGCTGTGCTGACTTGTCTCTTGGAAGGGCTGTTTCCACATCTTGTTCAGACTTTCCTCATGACCTTTAGTGAGCTATTTAGGACCTGATCCTCCAGGCTCTTCAAACCTTGGAAGGCCTGGGGCATAGGATGTTTTTATCCTGCAGAAATACCAGCTGGATGTGCAGCCTGGGATTTGGCAGGGATTAGTTTAGCTTGCTGCAAATAAGTAAGGCAAGTTGTGAACGATGGCTTATGATTAGTTTAAATCAGAGATTTCTGTTGTATCTATACAATATTGCTGCCACTTTTTAATTGTAGTGAAGACACACAAATAGTGTTGCTGCAGATATGCCAAGGGACACATGCACTGAAAACTGGGAGACAATGAGGAGATTCACAGAAATTAGCACCAACCAAGCAGGGAAAGAAATCCTTCATGCCTGGAAATAAGATACTGCTAAACCACAAAGCAAATCAGCATTCTTTTGGGATGAAGAGTACTGGGGAGCAGGGTCAAATACTGGAACATCAACACTGTGAAGCTCTGGCATGGTCTTGGTCATGATTATGGCCAGGGGTAATCAGCAGTCTCCTCAGCAAAGGTTCAGGAGTTAGCTTGAACCAGGGACTAACAGTAGGAAGTTTGCAAACCTGTTTTGGAAGCGAAGCTAAAAGCAGGGAGATGGCCAGACAATGCCAGCTGGCCCCAGGACCCAAGGGTGGGCACTGGCACCAGCTCCTCAGCACAGCTGTAGCCAGGAGAGGCCAACAGGCCCCGCAGTCATCAGTGACTTGGCACCCACCACTGCTATTCATCAGCTACTTGGCCTCGTTCTGGGCCATAATTTTTTTATGCCCTAAAGAGCAGCTGGCACCTCCACAGAGCCAACAGGTTTCTGCTCCAACGAGGATCTGCTAAGGTGTGAAGGAGATGTATCTGGGCCAAGGATGGAGGATGAGACACAGAAGGATATCACAAAGCTCTGAATGCTCAGTCTGTGTGTAGGCATATTTCAGGTGAATAAAAAGTGGTGGTGAACATGCTGTGGGCAAAGACATTTAAACACAGCCCAGTGAACACAAGGAAGAATATTAAAGAATCTCAGTAAGTCTTTTTGCCAAGTCCATCATGGTTTTAAAGTGATTGCACCCTGCACAAACAAACCGAAAGAGTAAAAGATAAGAGGGTTTTTAATCCATTTCATTACATGAGCTGTGAGAAGACCACCCAGGTCAAGCTTCACACATGAGTAGAAGAAAACCTCTGTGGAACCTGACGAGGTTTAGACATGCACTTGATGTCTACAGAGACATTTCTGGTCTCACCCCAAGTCATACCTCGTGATGCATTAAAGAAGTGTGGTTCAAGGTCCTATCCCCACCCTTTACCTCACTCCCTGTGTCCCCACTTTATCACTATCTTACAGCCCTCACCCAGAAAATACCTAAAAACAGCAATACACTTGAATCCTCATAGCCGAGGCCTAATATTTTGACTCGGATTAAAATGTCCCTCATAAACAGAGCTAATTTTTGCCTTTTTTTCCGGCGGACATATCACTGAGGTGTATCTTTTAGGCACACCTCTGGGTACAAAGGATCTATGTAATAATCTGTGTAACAGAGGAGTTCTGAACTCACAGCACTGCCCAAGCATAGCCAGCAGTCTTCAGAATGAAGCCTCTGATCTGCATATTGATGATTGCCCAGGGAAAATTGAATGGACTTTGAAACATTTGTCAAGACTCACAGTAAAGATTCAAGGAAAAGGAAGACTCACGGCAAGAATAAATTTTCCCAAGCAAATCAACCCTTCCACCAAAAGACACTTTTTGGGAACAGGGGCTTGAAGTTTAAATGAAATACCTTGTGAAAAACAGTTATGAAAGCATTCATCTAGTGCTTCAAATGCCTGGCCTTGCTCTACTTTGAACAACTGTTGGGCTGTATCAGGTGCAGGTGGATAGTTTTGCTTGGTTAAATCAACGTGATTGTCCTTGTAACAATGGCCTCCATGGAAAGAAACTGTGAACAGGCCCACAACAGAGCTGAGCTTTCTTGAACAGCAGCAAAGTGACACTTAGGTCTGAAGGCAGACAGGGAAATGGAAAAATATTAATTTGAGGATAAAAAAGTCATTATAAGCTCATGTGGCTGTGTTCTTAGTTTGAGTCCTGTTTGGGGTTTGTCATTGTTAACTTAAGTCCTGATTTCTCTGTGTAGAAATATGATCCAGAAGAGAAATTCTGGTTTTGAAGTTCAGTCCCATGAGTAATGTATGAACTTTTCAACTTAGCACTGGTTTGCAAGCACTAACTGCAAGTTTGCAGTTTTTCATCAGAACCGAAGGAAAACAGCAAAACATAATTTGCACAAAAAATGTACTCAGGCTGTCACAGCAGAGCACACTGGGATGGAGCTCCTTAGCCCCCCACTCACAATGTGAATTACGTTCACATTACATTAATAGTGAAGGGAAATGAAGAAATAGGGAAAAAATAATCTCTCTGCATCAGTGTGTAACTGTGCTGTATTTTATAGATGAACGATGATGCTTAATGGCTTAGAATAAAGGAAGGAGCTCAGGGTCTCCATTCAATGTCACCATTTAGGGCCATAGTGCTATATTTTTGATGTAATTCGAATCTGTGAAGGTCTAATTCACCCATGCTTCAGGCCTCTGAAGTGAGGAGGAGCATGAGTGGGGTCGCAGACAGAGTAAGAGCAAGTCAGTGAATTTAAAAGAAAAATAACATCAGTGGATCAGAGCATGGTGTCAGTCTAAGACCCTCATGAACTCCTCTCTCTACAGCACTCAGGCTCAAAGTGGCTCAATGGATTCATAGATGTAAACTGATTTGAGATTTCAATGGGAGAGGAAAGCAGGTGTCAAACACTGTTATTTACACTAAGTAATTCCATAAAGAAAATCCCAGAATCAGATCTTTGTTCTACATTCACAAATGTATTCCCTTAATGAACTCTTTTCAAGCCTTTTGAGCTATAAATAGGTTTGAAAGTTTAAGAGCTGGAAATAAGCCACCAGTAACTGTGACTGGGTATTGTGAGAAAGGTTATTAGTTTTGGGTTGGAGGAAGAGGCTAGGCTAAATCAGAGTGGAGCAGACATGCTGAAACCAGCCTGTGCCTCTTGGGAAGGAGACCATGGGCCAGGGTCCACCAAGGAGAGGGGGCAAGGAATGAAGGGAATAGGGAAGAAAATCAACACAAAATAATTGGGACTAATATGATACTGCATGTTAAGGTTTTTGAAAATAAGCAGAGATAACAATGAAAAATTCTTGCCTAGCTAAAAATAGTTATAGGTTATGTAAACAGAGGAAAAACACAAGCACATAGACTTATGCTGTAGGAATTTCTTGATGCAAATGGCAAGGGATTGTGTTTCTCACAGCTAAAAAAATGTTACACCACCAGTTGCTGTCTTTGTAATAATGGGCCAGCGTGACCAAGCAGCAGCAGCAGCGCGTGAGGAGTGAGTGGCTGTGATGGAAATCAGGGGAAGAGGGTCTCCTGAAGGATCTCTTCCATCCCCAAAAAGTTTGGAAGTGCTCTGCTTACCTTGCCAACCCTACAGATTCCAGGTACTAAACTCAGGACATCATCTGCTGGAGACCAGGCAGAGGAAGCCAGCCCTTGGAAGGAATGCAGCACCATCCTGAAGCATACAGCATACTACTGGTGTTTCTCCCAGGAGCGGAGGTCAGGCTTTAGACTTTGGGCCAATTTACCCCTATTTGACAAAAGCTTTGTAGCTTCTCAAGGCCACAATTTTGGTGCTACTCATTATGAATTTAGTAGAGACTAATCAGCCTTTCCCTATGCAGGGAAATGTTTATTCTCATGTTGTAACTCACAGAACAAAGAACTGAGTAACTGTATCACCAAGGACATTTTTTAATGAACTGTGCTAACAAAAATAATTCTAATCATCTCCAGCATCTTGGATACATACATTTCTCTGGCCCAAAACTGTCTGAAAGGGACTTCAAAACCACCCTCCTCCAGCACTGCTCACAACAGTTAGAGGACTGAGGTCTACACAATGTCCCAGACTCCACACCCAGTCTGACTCCTGTTGAAGACACTGAAGTAGTTGTAGTGATGTCAGCAGGAGCACATCTGTTCTAGCCTTTGGTTCATCATCCACCTTCTCTGTCTTTCAACAGTATTTTGTATGAAAGTTGCACTTAACTATCAGCTACATGATAGGGTTCCCTGTGCATTGCACCAGGATTCTCTCTCAGTGGGACAATCAAGTCTGCTGCTTGCGCTAAGTGATATACAAGGGCCCAGGAAGGCAGGTAGAGGTTGTGGGAATTAGACAGCAGTGGGATAAAGCAAGTGAAAGAGGTTTTTTGCAGCTTATTTTTTCTCTTGCTTTCTGGCAATGATCAGTTAATAACACACAGACCAGGCTCTTAAGTTATTTTAATCTTGGTAGGTCAGAGTTGCTTTTTTAGCCTTTAAATATAGAGAACAGAGAAGATACCTGCCCTTACAGCCTCATGCAGTGCAGCCACAGCAGAGGTGGGAATGTCTCTGAGCATCCTGCTCCTGCACAACCAGTCTGTTCCCAGTCCCACTGTGGTCTTGTCCCACAGGACACAGCCAAACCAACCTGAGGCTGGGTTTGGGGGTGACAAAGTACTGCAGAGGGAAACCTCACTTCATTATACCATTTTGGCGTATAAAATGTATAAAAGCTGCAGTCCCATCTTCTCTCTGGGGCTTCCCAAAGTGCTGCTGTCCCCTACTAAAGCTGAGGTCTGCAGAGAGACACAGGTGCCAGGCAAGCTGTGAGACAGGAAAGAGGCAGGCGAGGGATCCTCTGCTGCAGGCTGGGAAAGGATTGCAAGGGGAGATCTACTCTGGGCGCCTGGCTGTGAGGATGGTGCTGTGTGGGCACACATGGGAGACTGGCAGAGGAAGCAGATGTTGTGTGAGGAGCAGTGCCATCCATCCCTCTCGCCAAGCCGACGTGTTTGCACACACGGGCTGGGCCCTCCCTCCCAGAGCCGCCGTGGGAGGCAGGTTTGGCTAGGAACCACTTCTCACTGCTGAGTCACCCCTGGCTGCTGATACACTCCCCTTCGAGGATGGTGAAACAAAGGTTCCAGAAGTGCTTTCGAAAGGTAGACTGCAAATGAAGAAATCACTCCGAGTTCTTCTCGGAATGGGAAAGGAAAAAGATAAAGCCATTGGACGTCACAAATTTGGGTGGCTCCTTCTTTGGATCTAGCTTTTGAATCACCAGTGTCTGGTCTCATTTGCTGAGAAGTCAAAGACCACCAGCTTAAGATCCTCAGATGTTCAACTACCTTGGAAAATCAGGGCAATCACATCAAAATTGCTGTAGATTTGAGGAAACATGGGCTCTGCACATTACATTAGAAGCCTGTTGTCAATAGCCCCAGACTTACTGAAAAGAAAATGCTTGTGCTTTTTCAATCATCAGAATTATATTGTGGATTCAGAGCTACACTGCTGTTGGAAAGAGCACAGAAAGTGAAATATAGTGTAGATCCCACTGGGTAACACATTCCTTAATGGCATTTTTAAAGCATTCCACATTGGCAGTAAAATACAGAAAGAGAGAGAAAAGAGCACAGCCTTCATTGAAAATGGAAGACAAAAAAAATAATAATCACAAGAGCTTTTCACTGATGTGGGCTGTGGCATTGTGCTATCTGCTGCTCAGAGCAGACAGTGTTTCCAAAATATACACAGCACAAATCCAGCAGAGCAAAACTTGAATAACTAGTCATGATCCCCTCGATTTAAATAGGTTGCCAACTCCCTATGGAAAGGGACACCAAAAATAACTAAATCTGGATCACTGGAATATTCCAGTTGTCCCTCAAATAAACAACCTCTCTAGTAACATGGGATTTCCAACAGTTTCCCACTGAAACTACAAAGGTCTGGTCATGGTGTCCAGTGATATATGACACTGTTGATCCAATTTTGGGGATTATTAGGGGGTATTTATTTGTTGTTACCCCTTGAGAGAAGGATGTGATTTATCACAAAAGAATGGTGAATTTCACAGGAGGGTACCAGGCTCCATTCAGCTGTGATAGAAAGGTCAGCATCAAGCAGGCAGTGTTCTTTTTACAGCCCTGGGAATGTTTTAGGACAATATTACAGCAAGGTGAAATTCAGGCACCATTGAAGTTGATTCCAAAACTCCTGTTGATTTCACCAGAGCCAAGATTTCCTCAAAAGAATGCCTAAAAATATTTAAGTCCCTGGAGCTTTACTTCAATAGCAATGTTTTCCCCATGGAACTAGAAATAGAGAGAAAAAAAAGGGAAGCGAAGGTATGGGGGAGAAAGAGGAATCAAAGCATCCTTTCCCTATCCCTTTCATGGGAAGATGCTTCTGATTACTCTCAGACGTCCACATGCCTCTGCTCTTCTCTACCTTTTGCTCCTACAGGTCTCATCCCATCAGAGCAAAAGAGCCCATGGGCAGCCTAAGCATGGAAATGCTTCACTGCTAGCACTTCTTACTGTGTGGGATCAGGCAACAGCTGATCTTTAACAGCATCTTAACATGGTTTCTTGTTTGCCTTTATACCTGGTTGTAAAAGTTTGACAAGACTGAAAAGTGATGGCTTCACTGCGCCCACAAGTGAAGGAAAGTTGACTTCTTTCAAGTGAGTCCTGCTGAAGGTCCAGCTTACAAATGGGCTGAAGTGGGGCTTTAGCTGAGGAACCTAAGACTCATCACCAAATCCCTCAGCGTGTTGTAGGCAATCAGTGCTGCAGAGGGAAGAACCATGACAAATTGCATCTATGACAGTCTGTTTCTCATGAATGTCTTAACTTTTATTACAAATAATCAGAGCCTTAGTGCCCAAACAGGAAACTTCTCTCTTTTTCAAAATGTTATTGATTACAAACTGTCATTAGATGGCATTGCTACCTATAGAATTGGCAAAGTCTCTAATTTGATTCCAGAGTAAACCTACAGCCAAGTTGTCCACAGCCAAACTGTATGTGAAATAAATGCAGTTTTCTTATTTTGATGAAAGCTATTTGCTATTTCAGTTACATGAGTGATAGTGCTTTGGGAGGATGTGGTGTCTGGAGTTTCAGAAAATGTTTTGCCAAGAAATTACCCCTTGGAGAAAGCTGCTTGCAGCAGTACACCTTGCCTCTCCTCCCTTTTAATCTGTTTTTTTAATCTATTTTTTTCCAGGAAATCATCATTCCTCCAGTCTGGGGAAGGAGGGAATGCTGCATTCATAAGACCAGCAAAGAAAGCTGCTGCTCCCAGGGAACTCCTGCAAACACATTGCAGTAGGTGAGGAGCAGTACCGTCTGTCATTGTGACCAGATCCCACCAGCCAGCTGATGGTGCTTTCCTGCTTCTGGGACAGGCTGGAGCAATTGGTTTGTAATCCAATTGAATTTTGGCCAGAACACAGCCTGGGAGACTCACTGCTGAACCAGATCACTTTGACAGCTGGCAACGATTTGTGGACCACAGCAAGGCCTGCTGAGCTCTGTGCTCAGAGGTGGATGCAGGCTTTCACTGAGCTTGCCAGGGTGAGAGACACCTGCTCCTGCCTCCTAGCTCCCACCTGGAGATAAAACCCTCAGTGTCTCTCGAGACAGAAATTTTCCTATCATTTGTGAAATGCAGGAGCCCCTGGTATATAAACCATTCCTCTTTCTTCTTTCTTTCTCTACTTTGACCATTGCAGAAAATAATTTTATAAAAGCCTGCTTTACTTTCAAGGACTAAGTTAAGTACAGAGACTTGCTCCAGATCAAGGCATGGACATTAAATCAATTATATAATGCACTGCCATATCTACAAAATCCTCAATAACAGATTTCACATACAATATGCCATTATCACAACAGACAGTTCCTCCTCCCAGCATTGTAAGTGGGAGATTTGCCATTAGCATCAATAGAAAGAGCACTGAATACTGAAGAAATAAAATAGCAACCTGGCAAAATAAGGCTCAGGAATTACATAGACTGCAATGATATAAATAAACACCCACATCTTGAAAAATTAATGCTCCAAAAGCTCTGTTTTATTGGGGTATCAGAGAGACAAGCTGACACAGTGTTTCAATGAGCTTATGCTGCAGCAGCTGTGCACCTAATGTGCCCTCTGTGTTTGGTCCACATGGGAGCAGGAGCAGGATTCACTCAAAAACATGGCACAACACAGACACAAACCATCATTCCTCCTCAGCACACTCAGCTTCTTGCCTGTGATGGATGCCTGGGATGGAGAAGGAAAGCAAGCCCAATGAGTGATCACAGTGGGAGAGAAATAACAAAAGCTGGAAGCGTATTTCCTATTTGATACCTCTCTCTCAGTTTGCATTGGCAATCAATGAGTGATTAATGCAAGGAAATATTACTGTGCTCCTTGTAAAATTACTTCATCTAGCTGCATTAAAGTAAATTCATAAATAAAAATGGGAGAATGGAATATATCTATTGTGCTAGCCCTGATAAATATTTTAAAAGCAATGCTTGCCATTTTTGCATTTACTTTATTACTTGGAAAGCTCAGTGCCTTTAAGGGTAAAGTTGCTGAATTCAACTGAAAGTCAAACTCTTGGCAGGTGACAGACAAATCAGCTCACTGACTTTTCATATTACCTTATTTTTAATCCACTGGTGCCTCTGCAATGCTATGCAGTGTATTTTGTATACAGAAATAAACCATCTACGCTTTTCAATCAGGTACTCAAATTAATTCAACAATTTAAATACAAGAGCTTCTAATAACAGTCTAACAAAAAGATTCCCAAATATAGTCTATACTGTCAGATCATATATGTCTGCTTAAAACAGCCTCCAGACTTACATCTCTGATCACATCACACTGTCTGCCTTTGCAGCCTGGGGAAGAAGTGCCTTGCAATGTGCACTGAGAAGGGGACGGCAAGTCAATTCCCAGCTTCAGGAGCCCTTTGTGGGAAAGATGGAAACAAAAGGTTTGACTTGTTTGTCCTGGGGCAAGCTTCACCTCCGTTTGGTTCTGCTCAGCTGAAGGAAAGTTGTGTGGCACTGGGCAACGTGAAGCCTTTCCCCAGAGTAGTGGAGCACCAAACTTTTAGGGTGGTGGGTCCTCTGTCACCTGACAAACTCCACAAAAGTCAGCTGGGCTGACTTCCTTTGAAGGCTGGCAGTCTTCCTTTGATGAAGTCCGCCTCTGTCCCTAAACACACAAGTGCTCTGAAGTTTTTAGGGAGTGGGCAAACATCCTGTAAACACTTGTTCCTTGGGGATCTGTTCTCAAAACCCAGTCCTATTTCCACACAGCTTCTCCATCACTCTCTTCTGCCACCCGGCTTTGTTACTCTGACTTCACTGTGCATTTGAGGATTTGGCCCTGGCAAGATTGTGGATATAGAAGAAAGATGAGAGGTTAATCAGAGGTTAGTGAGAGAGGAAAAAGAAGTGGCTTGAGGTATAAATGGGGCTGACATTTCCCCAGACAAGCCCTTGTCACAGTCCCTCCAACAGCAAGAGCACTTCAGGAAACACCGTTATTTTTATTATCTCAAGAAGAAAAGCAGCAGACAAAGATCACAGGGCAGGGCTTTCAGAACTCATTTCCTTTTGGCTTCCCCCTTCTTTAGGAAAAGATGTCTTCTGAATTCAGGGAATCCCTCACTTCTCTCAAGATGCCCACCTTTACAGCATTTTTTTTTTAATTATTCTAAGAAATTGTTGGGCTCCGAAGTTGTATTTTTATATATCTTGGAATAAAGCCGCATGGTTTCCCCTGGCTTCTGCATTATTCACCTTGCCCTGCAAATCCTGCTGAGTGAATGACAATGTTTATTGCTCTGCCCCGCAGTATTTTCTTCCCACTTATCTGAACAATCTGCAAGAAAACCTGTCACTAGTGGTCTTTTCTGTCATATGTGGCTGAACAACCAGTCCATCGCTTCATCCCACCAAACACCAAGCCAAAACCACATCATCCATGCCTCTGGACAGACACCACCACAGCCTTGGTGCAGCACACAGTGGCAGCCGGTCCCTCTGAGGCTGCAGCAGCATTCTAATGAAGATAGGAAACCAAGGGATGGAGTTTGAGCACTCTGGTCTGAATGATTCATTTCAGGATGCACAGAAGTGGCATAGAGGAGCAGAGAACCAAGCCTATGGCTCCACGTAGTTCAGAGCAGAGAGTGCAGGGATTTTATTCAGAGCAGTCAGTAGTGCACCAGGTTCAACCAAGGAGTCTCCAGGTCCAGGCAGCTCTTCTCCTTGCGCTACCAAGGTGGTAAGGGAGTACAGCACTGTGCTTCATCCTGCTGCAGGATGCTGTGTCTTCTTAAGGCCTCGTGCTGTCACACGAAGCCAACCAGGAGGAGGAAGTTTGCCTTCTGGGATCTTCTGCTGGTGTTGCCCTGTAGTCCTCTACAGGAAGACTGCAAAGATGAACATTCCCCTTTACTGGTGTTCCCAGATATAGCTTTATGCCTGTTAATTTTTTTAGAGAAAAAATTAAACTTGACAATGTAATTTGATTTTGAAATTTTAGAGGCAATTAAGTTTTGCTTTTTGGCTTTTTAAAATTCCTCTCTAGTAGAGACCAGCAGCTACAAAGACACTTTTGTATTATCCACTATACTTCTTAGAAGGACAGAAGCATAAAGGTTGGAAAAGACCTCCAAGATCATCGAGTCCAACCTTTAACCGATCACCATCTTGCCAACTAAACCATGGCACTAAGTGCCACATCCATTCAATTCTTGAACACTTCTAGCAATGGTGCCTCCACCACTTTCCTGGGCAGCCCATTCCAATGTTCAACAACCCTTCCCATGAAGTTCTTCCTGCTGCCCAACCTCAATCTCCCCTGACACAGCGTGAGGCCATGTCCTCTTATCCTGACACCTGTGGCCTGGAAGAAGAGACCTACCACTGCCTGGCTACTCCTCCAGGTAGTTGTAGCAATAAGGTCTCCACTGAGCCTCCTTTTCTCCAGGCTAAACACCCCCATCTCCCTCAGCTGCTCCTGGTGTGACTTGCTCTCCAGACCCCTCACCAGCTCTGTTGCCCTTCTCTGGACACACTCCAGCACCTCAATGTCTTTCTTGAAGTGAGTGGCCCAGAACTGGAGACAGGACTCCAGGGGCAGCCTCACATGCTGAACAATACACTAACAATACACCACTGGAATGCAATGTGAACATCTCAGGTGGTGGCTGCTAGGGGCCCAGGCTTGCCCTTGCTCTGGGCTCCCCTCTTTAGCTCATAAATTGCCCTCCCTACTCTCTGTTGACATACTATGGCACACATGGAGGAGATGCAAGTAAAGCAGAGAATGGAGATGGCACACTTCTCTTAAGGACAGCATATATTAGAAATGTGTCAGGATTTCTGAGTTAAAGCAGCATAATGAGATGTCAGGGAAGGCAAACAGAAGTGGAAAATTAAGGCAACAGATTTCCCTGGGAAACTCTGTTTTGCAGAAGAGTCATTGGAGGAAAATGCTATTCAGATTAACATTAATTTGGCCCTCTTGGTTTTTTTTTTTTTTGTTTTTTTTGGTTGGTTTTTTTGTTTTTTTTTTTAATTATTTTTACTTTAATCTCCAAGGCAGGATATAGGGCAGAACAGAGACCAGGGAAATGGCAGCCTCATTGCTGAGCCAGTGCTGCAGCAGAGCTGATGGAGTATCTGGGTCAGCGTGCAGCAATTCTTTGCAGATGACTGAGATCTACAGAGCCGAAGGCCAGCCTTGGCAGTAGAGCCAAGGGCTCCCTTTGTAACTGAAGGGACATAAAATCTGCTCCCCCTTTCAAGCAGCATTTGCAGGAGGGAACCCCATGCTGCAGCCTCCGTCAGCTGGAACTAACGCCCGTCGGCTCTGCTCACCCATCCCTGCTCAGCAGAGCACAGGCTGGGAAATCAGCGTTGCCATGGGATTCGGATACAAAAGGCCAAAAGATGTGGATGTCAACCAAGTATCCAGATAAACAGGGAGGGTATTTTCCGCCCTAAAACTAAAACTGATGTGGAGGCTCTTCTCTAAGAAACAACATTTTGCTTTCTCATGCATGAGAGCAACGTCAAAGGCTACCCAGAGACAATTTGTTGTATTTTAAATGTCCTCACATAGCTTTGAAGATCTTTGCATTTCAGGCAGGTTTTTAGGAAAAGCTCATGCATTCAAGCATTTGGCTACTTTTTCCAAACATCCCGCTTGGCCGAATGAGAGACATTACCTTTGCTGACAGCCGTAGTGCCCTCAGAAGAGATACAGCTTTGGAGACCAGCACACTGCCCATTGGGCATACACAGATAATGTATCATGGGATCTTTCTCCTTTCTGCTTCCATGCCTCAACCCACTGGGACAGGAGCATGAAAGGATCAGTGCTTTTCTTATATATCATCCCTGATCATCAGTAAGACTGGCAGCTGTCTCTCGAGATTTGTGCTAAACCCTTTGTTGGAGGTTGATTCACACAGCCATAGCCTTCAAAGTCAAATGGCAGTGTTAGATCATCCTGTCATGTAGCACAGGCCATCAGGATTTGTGCTGATTTGTGTTTTGTTAAAACATGTCCTTCAAAAAAGGGTAGCCCACTCTTGATCTGACAGCCATAGAAGAGGGAAGATCTGTTATTTCCTTGTACTGACCAAAGTTTAGAAAGTCATTCAGGAGGGTTTTTTTCAGCTATTGAAAGCACCAGGAGAATTTTTCTGATTATCTTGATTCCTGGTAGAAGTATACATCAAGTTTTGTGCTCAGGATCTAAACTGGCAAAATGTGATGCCAACCAGCTAACTAACCTGTGTTGCCACTGAAGGTTTGCAGACACAATATAGATGAAGTGCCTGATTTGCAGCAGTAATAGTGAGGAAAGAGCAAGGCCAGAAGAAATGTTTGTGTTTCTAGAATAAAGGCAGCTCCTTCTGCATATGCTGAGAAAGGAGGGTAGATACTAACATAAGGATTTTGAGGCAGTAGCTATCTACTGCTGAAATTTTGGATGATAGCTACCACATTATAGATGTTTATCTCATAATATTCACCCTAATACTGGTATGCTTTGTCTGAACTAGTCAGCCTAATGCAGATCACTCCTTTGTTTCTGCCATAGCAGAACTTGCTAGAACAGCATTTTTTATTATGAACATTTCTGCTTAAATCCTTCATGTTCTGATGCTGGATAATTTCCTCTTCAAACTGGCATATAGGGCAAAGGACAAAAAGATCTGGAGCAGAAAACACTTAATTTGTGATTAAATAACTCTTTTAATGTGGACACACAGAGGTACAGCATTTTACAAGGCATAAGGATTCACACCAATCTCAGACCTGTCCAGGCCCTTTTGCCTCGGTCCATAGAAATTACCTCATAAATTAAGTGCAGGGATGGTTGTTCACAGTCTGAGTGATGCAGAGACGTGTTCTGAACAGCATATAACACACATTTAATTGTATTTATTTAGTGGCCATGGTTACAGAGATGTGACTTTTGCACTTTTTTCACATTGTAGATATGTCACGTTGAAAAACTGTCTGTCCATCACTAGCTCCTGCACAGGTATATACTCAGGAGGGGTTAGCAGAGAATAAGAAAGCAGGAAGGACCTCCTGTAATCTCTGCATACTGCTGAGGCTTCACACATTTGCTTACTAAGAAGACAAAAATAAAGGCTATTATGTTCCCACACAGGTTAACTCAGAGTCTTGTGGAGTCAGGAGTATCACAATCCACGTGGTAAAACTGGTACAAAATGTTGCTAATCAAAGGCTTGGAAAAAAGATGAAGGGAATAGGGAAGGAAGCTGTCATTACCCACTATTTTGACTGTTGAATATGGACTATTCATAGTAACACACCAACTGTATCTATCCAATTGCAGTAACAACTGATAGCTCACTACGCAACAATTAGGTTTTCCTTCCCCACCTCTGAAATTAAGGTCATAGCCTTTTCTATTTACTTTTGGGATGTGGTAAATTAGAGCTTTGGCTTCATTACAAAAATTAATTAAAAGAGTCACACAATGGCACCATTCATGGCTGTGCTTGTCCTTCCCTGCAGTATGTCCTCATGTCAGCTCCCTTTGGTTTTAGTCCCAAATTCCAGTACGTGCTAGTCTGCCTGTATTATCTGGATCAGTAGACTAGATTTTTATTTTTGTCCATCTTCTTTGATTCATTGGAAAGGCTCCTCTTGTTTCTAATCCTTCTGTTTCTTTTTTTTTTCCCTTCTTCTTTTAAGAACCTGTACACTAGCAGGCTCTCAGCATGATCTGATGTCCCCCAAATGCTTTCTGGCCACAGAGTTTGCAGTAGAACTTTAACCTGGACTCACAGCAGAAACCTCTGCCTAACAATTTCTCCTTATTGACATCACAGATGTCTAGGTCTGGAAAAGAGGATTAGTGTTCTCTTCCTCAGAATTTCAAAAACTAAACAGAACTAAAGAGATAGGGGGAAAAAAAGCCTGACTATTCCCCAGTTACATAGAGTTGGGAGTCTGCCCATTGAAATATGTTTTTTTTTTCTAAACCATTTCTTTGTGAATGCAGTGCTTGTTTTAAAAGCTGGATTTATGAACTGGCAAAAAATAATATTTTCTTTTGTAGGAGAAAGTGTTGCATTATGTTTCACATGACCATGTCCTGAGGTAGTTCAACATACTGAGTTCTGTGCATATCAATAAACACAAATCTCAGAGATTTCAGGAATAGTGATTTACTAAAAATTATTGCTTGATGGGAAGTACCAAAGAGCTCAGATTCATTTATACAACACCTAAATGTAGAAATGGCCGACAAAGGCTTGGACTAGTATACGTGCTGGTGACAGAGCCCAACAGGCAATTTTTATACGTATGTGTAATTATATTGAAGTAAAAGTTGATATTGCTCAGAAGATGAGAACATGAGATATTTGCAAAAGTGACACTTACTGTAGGCTTTATTTCTTCAGAGCATTTAAACATGTATGTAACTGCTAGTTTAAGGTGATTTTTTTTTTTAACTTACTGCTTGACTACACAGGTGCAATCAGGAAATTTTATCCAAGTTAATTTAGGGCATGACTTCAAGGTCCGTCAGCTGAACAGCTTTAAAATGTAAAAGTGAGGCCTGGTTTTGTGGAGTGAATGTGTCCACACCAGAACCTGATACAAGGTAATGAAGCCAGTTTGAACAAGGGCTCAGACCAACAGCTCTGTTTCTAAACCTCTGTTGGCTGCAGATGAGAAACAAGAAGGTATTTAGTGGGGAATGAGCATGGGAAGGGTTATACAAGCTACCCCTACTTTGTGAAACACACTACTGAAAAATGTGGCCTCTCTATAAAGCCCTTGATATAATACACAAACCCCTATTTTCAATTTTGTGCCTTGTGCATGGAGATACCTGGGGCAGGACTTTTTTTCCCTATTTGTTGGTGAGGGGGAAATGGAAGACAAGTTTAGTCCCTTAAAAATAAGCATCCTGTCCTCTATGTGCCCTGAATAAATGACATCCCATGTTGAACTTTGCTGAAAATGCTTTTTTTTTCCTTTCTGAGAAAAGCCAAAAATGAGACTGCATTGATATTTTGCTGCAGAGTTGTTGCCTGTAGGTAGGCTTTAGATGGAGCTGTTCTATGGAAATCAATCCTGGTAAAGCAATAACAGCTGTTATTTTGCCAGCACGCAGCAAGCAGAAACAATTGCAGAGGTACCCCCACTACAGCAATGCTACTTGGTGATTTAAAAACAATGAAGGACATAAAATAACCTCGACAAAGCTGGGGAACAACAACGCTGTTATTTCTCCTATTCTGAAACCACAGACTGTAAACACACACTCATGAAAAAAGGGAATTCTCCTTTGCCAGGTTTCCTTCGCCTCTATGTATGGCCAGTGAATCATATAATATTTATAATGCTGCTGGGACTGCTGTGTGAAATGGATTCTGTTTGGTTTGCTCGATTTTTCATCAATTCCTTTTGTCATCTTTCTGTCTGTGTTGCCTGCTATCCTACCTCTCAGTCCAATTAGGCACTGTAAAGTGAGCTCATCTGCTTTCACGAACATTATTGTACGCTGTGAGCACCTTGAGGACTGGAGGGATGCAAGAAACTCCATCTCTTGGAAGCTCTTGTGCTCTTTTTTCTTAATCTATAAATCGGAAAACATCATCATCCTTCAAAATATAAATCATTATTAGAAAGCCTCAAATGGGGACAAAATATACCAGTTTCAGAAAAAAAGAAAGTATTCATTTTCTTACAAGTTTATTGATGTATTTTATGGAGGCTCAAGGATGAAAGATGCTGTGGCAATATAATGGAGTACTATAATATTAATTTGCATCAATTTCTTAAAGAGATAATTCAATTAAATAGTTCAGCCTTTAGCAACCTATTCTTTTAAAACCATATCTCTTTTTGAACTGTCAACCACTTGAAGGAACAGCCCTTGATTCTTTCTTGATTGTATGCTAGATGAGGCAATTTTTCCTTGGGGAATAACATTAGCTAAATTAGGAACACTGTAATTTAAAGGTGATTAAGTACCTTTTGTGATTGTTGTTCTACGACTTCAATCTGATAACACTTAAGTGCATGTGTAATCCAGTCTTCCACAGGGCTACTCTCATTCATAAGTGGACTTAAATCCTTACAAGATCAGGGGCTAAATAAGTACCACAGTTAAACCTTTCATGGCACATTGACAGAGCATGTATTTGTTCTGATTGCAATGACATTTCACACTTGTGCTTGGTGCATAAACAGTAGGAATGCTTTTTAAATTTGGGATTTTCATTTTACAGGAGGAGAAAGCAAAGAACAGGAATGTGAATGGAAAAATTCTGGTCATAAGGCATGTCTGCTGGAACACCTGGGAACACGCTGTGGACTCCTGACCGTCATGCATTTGTGTCTGGCTTCACTCTGGCTGTACTTTGTGCCTTGGTGCTCAGCATGGGAGGAGCAGCAGGGACCATCTAGGCCAGGCGAAGTGACCAAGTCATTGCTCAACCTGCCCAATTACGCCTGGAGAAATTCCATCCTAACCACCAGCCTTCTTGGGGTTTCAGTGGAATTTTTGTCAGCAGAGCACCCAACGTGTTGAAGGATGTCAGAACATGGGCTACTATTGTACCGTTGACAAATTTAGGGTTGACATCTGTTGGGGGCTGCTGAGCAAGATGCACTCAGCTGACCCATTGTCAAGAAGTGGTGCTGGCAGTTGTCCATGCACCAGGATATTTTACAGAATGTCATCACTTGGTAATGAAATGCTCCCCAGTAACGATGGCTCACGAACACAGAAATAGCCTTTGCCCATAATAAAGTTTTGCAAATAATGCTTGCAGGAAGTGATTTGCTAGGAATCAATCAAGCAGATCCCAGAAATAATGTGGCAGATGGTAAGTCGACATTACTGCAACATCACCAAACTACTTCTTACTCGCACTTTAAACAACCATTTGGACTCAGGTCTTTAATGAAAAATGTTCACTCTCACTCTACAGCTGGTTGAAGCTGAATTGTCACCCCACAGAAAATTCGATCCTTAGAAGTCACTAAAAGGCAGAATAAAATTAAAAATGTGAAGTGCCCTTCAATGTGAAAGAAAAAAAACCCTCCAGTTATCAAGACTCTATTTTGATGCCTTCAGGCTATATGCCCTTTCTTTATTTTTAGCTATGTTAGGCTGCAAACAAAAATTTTAAAATATAAAATTAACACAATCTTTGTTCTAAGTGATATATACAAAAAAAATTAACAAAATAGATTTGAAATAGAAAATGCTGGAAAGAACAAATACTTTCCTGTTTGTATTTTGATTGTTCATCCTATGAACATTAAAGTTTTTTGAAATCATCATGTTTCCATTTTTCACATCCTAGCACCTTCTGACAGAAAAATATTCCACCTGAGCAGTTTCGAAAAGGTCTCTCTAGGTTGTGACTGGGTACACTTGAGTTACAGTGGTTTAAATAGTTACTCATTATAACCAGTGAGGTGCACTTTCTTACTTGCAAGGTAAAACCCATTATCTTACATTGTATGCCGAACTTACTTGTTATAACTGATTGAGGTTTGAAATTATTACTTCATTTTTCTGTTGTATACCTGCATACTCTTTCATGACTATATGAAGACTTGTTGCATGCCACAGAGCAGGCAGCCCTGACTTATTTAATAAAGCATCAATGCAGTCCTTAAACAACAGCTTTTCCTACAGATGGAGATTTTTCACCCTCCTCTGCCATGCGCATCTTTGCACTCTGAAACCCTTCCAGAAATGAGGTTAGCCAAGCCACTGTTTGCACTAAAACAAGGATCATCCCAGAAATGGGGTGGCTGAAGAAAGCAAAGTAGACCACCAACTTTCCCTGCCGGATTGCTGGCTGTGGCTCTGTCCCAGAGGAACACTGTCACACTGGTTTTGTGACGGCACCTGAAGCTCGGCATGAGATGAACAGGTGTCATTATCACAAGCCTCTGGGGACATTTGCTGGGCTCGTCTTTGGGAGCGAGGGTCATGCAGAGCTCCAAAATGAATCACCCGGTCAGAGCCATGAAGGTGAGAGCAGAGGGAAATTGCTGCCATGGCCCTGCTGGAGACAGGGCACCTGTCCAGCCTTTTCCCTCAGAGATAAACTAACGCGAAGGACACAACCCCTCGTGTGCACCTACCCAGATCCTGGCTGAAAGGGAGCAAAACACAGTGGCACACAACCCTGGATCTTCTCGGGTAGAGTTTGTAGGATAAATTTTAATAACTCAAATTTCTAAATTTCCCTCTCAGCCATGGTTGTTCACGTCTTTCCATACATGCACTGTGTGTATGTATGGAAAGACAGACCCCCTTGCACCCCCCTCAAGGTCTAAGGCTTTTTCTTGCGTACGTACATGTTCCTGGTTTTACAGCAAGTTCTTACTAAAACGTGTAAAAACACAGCCTCTCTCCCTGGGCGTGCTGTGTGAGCAGCAGCAGCGGGAATTTTGGAGCTCTGCGCCCCAAACCATCCGGACATGGCTCCACTAACACCGACGGAGGGTCTCGGCGTGTGGCTGCCGTGTGCCCGTGTCACCCAAGGGCACCATGAGAGCCACCGCCTGTCTGCGTGCAGAAACTGAGGATTTCGACCACAATGTTTTGCAAAATTTGGCACAGTTCATGTGCAAACTGAATTACTTTAAACCCCCGCGTTTTATACAACCCACAGTCACACTCTTGCCTATCGTCTGGCGTTTGTGGGAGAGGATGAATGAGCAGCCCCACGGCAGCTGCCGGCTCTACTCCCCCGGCTGGAGCTTTGCTGAGGGCTCCCAGCTCAGTATCGGGGAGCGAAGGCAGACGCTTGTCACCAGAAACAGCTAAACTTCGGCCATTTCGGCCAATGTCACCAGAAAAAACAGTTCCTTCGCCCAATGCCAAACATGCAAGTCAGCTCCTGCCCTGAAGCACGAACCCAGGTCCGAGACCAGCGGAGCGCTCGGGACCGCCCCGTCGGCAGCGGGGCGCGAACCCGCAGCCCTCAGGCCCGGCCCGCGCGGGGCCAATCGGCGGCCGCGCTNAGCGGGTCGGGTGTTTTGGCTGTAGCTTGGTCCGCTGGGGTTGGCAGAGACCCCTCCCCCCCGGCTGCTCCACGAGGACCGGCTTAAGGCGTGATCCCTTTTTTTAGAGACCGATTTTTTCCCCCCTTGTTTTTTTTGGGGTGCGCTTCGCCTAGTGTCGCGGGCGCCCGCTGCCCTGAGCGCTGCCGTGCCGGGAGGCGCGGGGGGCCGGGGCCGCGATGCGCAGAGATGGGGCCTGTGGCTGCTCCCGCACGGGCGCGTAGTGCCCGCTCGGCGCTGAGTGCCCCGGTGCCGGGGAGGTGCGTGTAGGAGAGAGGCGCCGGTAGCGCTGGATTTTATCCCGTAGTAGAGGTGCAGACAGACAGGGGTTCAGGTGTGTTGGGGTGGGTTTTTTTTCCTCTCATTGCCTACATCAGCTTGTTTGCCCATTCCCCCCTCCTTTTTTTTTCTTTTTTTTTGGGGGGGGGGTGAGGTGGGAGCCCGGGGTGTCTGATTTTCCTTCAGCTGAGCAGTGCAGTTGCAGCGGTAGCGGTGAAATCCTGCTCCTCCAGTGAGCTCGAGCCAGGAAAATGGAGGCTGTGATAGAGAAGGAATGTAGTGCGCTCGGAGGGCTCTTCCAGACCATCATAAGCGACATGAAGGTAAGAGGCTGAGGGGTGTGGGGGAGCACAGGGGAGGGAAAGCCTCTTCCCACCTGGCCCGGCGAAACTTCGCCGCGGGCGGTGCAGCCGCATCGGTGCTGGTGGCGGCGCGACCTCCCCCGCGGCGCTGGGGACGCTGCCCCGGGGCTGGCTCCGCGGCCCCGCCGGAGGGGCCAGCCTGGCAGAGAGGCTCCCTGCCTTCACACCCAGGGCTCGGGGCTTGCGAGTTGGTTGCTGGACACCACCTCTCCCCCCTCCTCCTTCCCTCTTTTTTTCTGCGTGTCCTGCTCAAACATGCAAGCTGTTACCTTGCGACCAGGGTCAGCGATTTCCAAGCCTGCCTCTTTATTTTACAAATATTTTCCTTTTCCTTCCCCTTTTTTCTCCGCTGGTGCGGGCTGTCAGATCGGTAGCAGAATGAATGCAGCGGGGCGGGAGCGTGGTGCGGAGGAGCAGGACACGGAGCATGTCAGCCGTGGGGTGGGGCTGGGAAGGGCAGTGTGAGCATTTCGGTGCCTGGCTGATGGGCGCGATGGAAAAAATCTCTGCCTGGAGATGCTCAAAGTTGATGTGTGCCTGAATTAAAATTGCAGTTCAGTCGGTTATGTAGTACCGTTTTCACGCTGTGTGTGCTCGTGGAGGTGGCATTTCCTTCTTTCTGTGAATGGATGCAAAGGTTTCGAGTCGCCGGGTCTCTCCGCCAGCCCCCAGAAACCTGACTGTGCCGATCCCGCCTCTGCTAAAGGGTCCCTTTGAGAGAGACGATCCCAATCTATCCTTGGCAGCCAAGGGCACTTGTGCAGGGTTTTCTCTGGGTGAGCGGGTGCCTCCCGCCCTTCTCTCGTGGGAATCAATAGCGTAAAAGCGTTGCTGTGTTCTGCCCGTCATGTCTCCCCCAAACCTCAGGGCTCGAGGCGCCCAGCCTCCGGCGCACGGCCGGACTGCAGAATACTGCAGTGTTCCCCTGGACAAGGGCAGCTTGTCTTCCTGCCAGGGCTGTCTGGGAAGGATGCAGTTGTCGGGGGATGCTGAGGGACATGTCACATAATGGGGGACTGCCGTAGTTTAAAGGCGGCAACCGTGCACGCTGTGCTTCTGCCAGCCAGGAGCTCGGGATTTCTCTGGGTGTTTCAATCTATGCAGGGCTGGTGAGCAGTGAGGGCTGCGGGAGAAAGAGCTGCCAGGTACTGTTGGAGGACAGGGTCTGTTCTAGGAGGGAGCCTGGCAGAGGTGAATGGCTTCTAGTGTATTTTTTTGGGGGGGGTGGAGAAGCTGTTTGCACTAGAAGTTATTTTTTGGCAAGTGTTCGTATGCACTTTTCTCTCAACAGATCTTAGGAGACATTAAATTAAAAGCGTCGCTTGTCAAGAGCAGACAGATTGCAAAGAGGAGGGGGGAGTGTATGTGTATCTGTCAAGACAATGCTGCAGACCTGGCAGTCGTGGTCCTCAGGCTCTCAACCCCCTTGGA
The DNA here is from genome assembly GCA_013397895.1 of Origma solitaria. Lineage (NCBI taxonomy): Eukaryota > Metazoa > Chordata > Aves > Passeriformes > Acanthizidae > Origma > Origma solitaria. The sequence continues at coordinate 1,899,096 of VZRL01004594.1, read as the reverse complement.
TTTTTAATAATGACTGCACTTTAAAATAAAAGAAACCCCCCAAAAAGCAGGAAATTATCACAAATCCTGGAATCATTTTAGTGGGCAGTGCAGGGAACACGCAGGAGATGTTCTGTTCCAGATGCCGTGTGGTTTTGGGTTTCATCACAGAGGGACACTAAGTATGTTTATTCTTTGCTTCTTTCCCTAAGTGATGCATTTGGTTTTTCTTGCTCTTAAGCCAATGGGCCTCTGTGTGGATTCATTTTTTTTTTCTTCTACACATTGCTACTTGCATGGGAATGCTGCTCATCAGAAAACATGTTGACATGAGCTTATGGAGATGGGCACAGGTGTGAATCTGTTTTTTCTTAATGCTCCATAGTAGTGGAACCTGTTTTGTGAACTGGCAATTACTATGGGGGGGAAGGTTTGGAAGGAATTGCTGCAGATCTTTAGCGGCACAGTAGTTGTTATGGTTTAAAGAATCTGCTCATTATTTAGCATGAGTAGAACAAAGAATTTTTACCTGTAGTTCAGTTTGATGCAGCTGATGCCGTACTACTGATGAGATGCACTAGAATTCTTTGTGAATTGTGCACAAAGGAGCACAACAATTTCTAAGGAAAAGTACCTATTTTTTGATAGTTAACCAGAACCTTTCAACTAATCCTACCTTTAGTAGTAAAGTGAAAATTAGCATTTTAAGTGCTGTTTCACGTAGTCAGATCTGTGTGGGCAGGCTTCTGGCAGGATCTTGGAGATGTTGCGTAGGGGTCTGCCCACGCATACCCGACTGCACTATCTGTGCCTATTTCTCATCGCAGGCTGTGATCAAGGCCCCACATGCCCTGCAGTGCTGAGGGATTTGATGCAGCATCTGCCTTTTTTTTAACTAAATAGTTCACAGGTTCTTTTATCATATGTATTGCTCTACCTTAAAGTTTGTTGTAAAGATGGTAGGGTTAATCAACAGCTTAAATTACTCTGAAGTCTTGCCAGTGGATGCAGATGGGTGCTGCAGCTGAGGTGATGAAGATACAGTACATGTGGACTGATTTTTCTCTTTGTTCACAGTAACACAGAGCTAGCTCAGGTGTACCTGTTGTTAATTTTGAGCTTGGCCTGATCTTGACACGGTTATAGAAACCAGAATTACAATTCTGAGCAATGTGATTGTTTCCATTTGCCTCTGTATACTGTGTTAGATTTGAAAATTCATATGGGCAATATATGTCAATGTGACATCATATTTTTTGTCTCTTGTTGGCCGAGGTCTCTTGAATGGCATTTAATGTTTTCTCCATACACCCCAAACTTCTCTCCACCCTCTATCAAAAATATTTTTGTGGCTAATACTCAACAAAACCTGCTCCAAAACTACTCAGCGTAAAGCTAAGTGATTTGGAGAAGTGGTGTTACTGAGTAAATATAAGAAAAGTTAATAAACATCCCATTTGTACAGCACATTATTGGACATCACAGAGTCAGAGAGTATTCTGAGTTGGAAGGGACTCACAAGGATCGTTAAGTCCAGCTCTTAGCACTGTGCAGGATGCCCCAACAATCACACCGTGTTCCTGAGAGCTTTGTCCAAACGCTTTTTGAAATCCGTCAGGTTTGGTGCTGTGACTGCTTCCCTGCGGAGCCTGTTCCAGTGTCCAAACGTGCCCTGAGTGAAGACACTTTTCCTAATATCCAATCTAAACCTCCCCTGGTGCAGCTTCATGCTGTTTCCTTGGGTCCTGTAACTTGTCACCAGAGAGAAGAGATCAGTGCCTGCCCCTTCACTTTCCCTGGTGAGGAAGCTGTAAACTGCAGTGAAGTCTTCCCTCAGTCTCCTCTTCTCCAGGCTGAACGGAACATCTGGAACTTCAATCCCCTGACAAGGGAAGTCCATTTTTTCCATGCAAAACAAGGGTCAGATTTGTTGAGTAATATGGTGGTGTACATGATGACAGGGTTGTTTGTGGAAAGTCCACAATGGGAATTTTACTTGGCCGTTGTACTCGAGAATTGGATTTCTATGCTTTGAGATTTCAGGATCTGATTAAAGAATCATAAAGGTGGGAGCATGTCTGCCCATCCCATCCTTATTTTGATCCATTGTCACAGCCCTGGTGTTTCCTACGATTCGTCACTGAGTATGTGGCACTTATGATTTGTTATACTCTTATGCAAGATCTTTTTCAAAGCAATCAAAGTTTATAAAAGCAAAAACAAAATGTGCATGTCCCCTCAGAGGAGGAGTCCTGTGTGCTATGTGTAAACACTGTGCGGCTTGTTTCTGAATGTGGCGTGTTTTCTGTAGCTCCCTGTGGGAAGGGAGTATTTGATCTGAATGGTTTGTAACTCATTTCTGGCAATTGAGAAATGAGATGCTGCAATGTGCTGTTAATTTCACTATCTCTTTTAGTGCAAAGCAAATCATTGTAGTTAATTTTTGGGAGGGCCTGTTGCAGACGGGTTTCAAAAGAACTTGTCTTCTCATGCAGAGCAGATCTGCTTTTCCTTCTGAGTTGATTTTACATTCCTTTTAATCGCATTGTTCTCCGCTATCCTGAAGAAAAAAGACAACACCTCTGAAAACATTGAAATTGGCTGTGTTTGTAGTTCATCGCTTGCTTGATGGTGTTTCTTTGGCTTTTAGCATGTTCTTTATTTTTCTTGCCTCTTCTGCCAGCATGTGTTTTGACAGAGCAGGGGCTTGCTGTGTATGTACAGCACCTGACACCTGTGGGGTGGGCATGGGAGGAAGATGAGTAATGAGCAGTTGGATGAACATAGGTTGTCTGTGACTTTATTTATACCAAGTGAGAGGATTTACCAAATTTTTATGGTCAGATGTGGTTTACCGATTAGTCTCATTCATCTCCCTGCATGTGAGGGATGCACAGGTATTGTCTTGTTAATGAACAAAAGCAAGGTTCCCAAAGGAGGTGTGAGTTTCTGGAAAATTTTAGAAGCTCTTTTCTTATATGTTTATGTGCCTTATTTATAGTTGTGAGCCTGAAAGCTCAATAAAATCAACCTTTTGCTTCTGGCAGTAATCTCTAATACTCTAGAGAAGGTGAACCCATCTCTCCATTGCTGCTGCTGGGACTCCTGGACAAGGCTGTGGTGCACCTTTGCTTTCAGCCACGCAAAGCTCTTGGTCAAAGCAAGAGAGAGATGTGAACATATGGGCATGAGAAACATTTATGTTTTTACAGCCTCTTATCTCCTTTTAGGAAGTGACCAGTGAGAAGGAGCATTTTAATCCTTCTTTTGTAGAAGCTGGGACCAGGGGGTGGCCACATCAAGGATTAGGAGTTGTTTGTTAAGTAGCCCTGATTGCTTGCAAGGGCCTCGTGATATTCACACAAATAATATAAACTGAGTGGAAAAATATACTTGATGGAACAAATAGAACTGCTGAGACAGTTACTACAGCAAGGACAGCTGCAAGCCCTCAGCCCTTGTGTTAATCCAAGGGACAGCACACATGTACCAGAGAACCTGGGCAAATTTATTTTACCGTGACATATCGTAGTGTAACAGCTCTTCCCCAGCTGTGCTTTATTTGAAGCTTGAGATCTCTGTGGAGATTAGGAATGTTCAATTGAATGATTTTAAGGGCTAGTTTCAATCCAGCTGTTAAGGATGATAACTATTGTTTGGAAAAACAAATGTGTCATGTATTGGAATCAGCACTGTTTAACATCTTTGTTGGTGACATTGACAGTGAGATTGAGTGTTCCCTAAGGAGGTTTGATGATGACACTCAGCTGTGTGGTGTAGTCACCATGCTGGAGGGGAGCAATGCCCTAAAGAGGGACTTTTGACGGGCGTGAGAGGTGGGGCTGTGTGAACCAGGGAGACCTTATTGCGCCTTGAGTACCAAAAGGGGTCTACAAGAGAGTGGAGAAAGACTTATGAGGGCCTGTAGTGACAGGACAAGGGAAAACAGCTTCAATGAAGAGGGCAGGGTTAGATTAGACATAAGTAAGAAATTTTTTTACAGTGAGTGTGTTGAGAACAGCTTGTCCAGAGAAGTTGTGGGTGCCCATCCCTGGAAGAGTTCAAGGACAAGTTGGATGGAGCCCTGAGCAACCTGGTCTAGTGGAAGGTGACCCTGCCCATGGCAGGGGGGTTGGAAACAGATCATCTGTAAGGTCCCTTCCAATCCAAACCATTCTATGATTTTATGTGCAGCAGACAGGTAGGTACAGGCTTGGAGACGAAACACACCTGCCATGTTGCACTGGCATGTCCCTTACACGACAGTCTTTAGGACAGCTGTCTATTTCAAACCTAGCAAACTGGTGTTTCTTCCCTTTCACAAAAAGTCTGAACTTCATTAATTTGCAGCTTTTCTTCCCCCTTTTTTTTATTCCTCTAAGGTTTTACCATCAAGGCATTTGGAGCATAGCTAGCTGCTCTGATTTCTTGCCCCCTCTGCCTCCCAGCAACCTGCTTGCTCAGGCAGTTGGTTTGCATACTCTGAAATTCCTTGCCTTTTCCAAGCAGCTGCAGTATCTTTCTGTAAACGTGTTGTAGGGGGAGGGATTGACAGAGAAGGCTGAAAGATGGTGCAGGAAGAGAGCTACTGCGTGCCTGCCTAAACACTGGGGTTCAAGCAGCAGGGCATAGCTGGGAACATACTTACTCACAAGTAGTTTAGTTTTTAAGGACACATGCTTTCTTGGTCCAAATACTCTTGTGTCAGTGTTAACAATTTATACAACTGCTGAACATTTGCTACATAACTGTGTATGGGGCTGGCTTATCCTGTGACATACCCAGGGTAAGGATTTTTAATATCTCTTAAGAGTATGCCTTTTGGACCTGGAAGCATGCCAAGACCTGCACAAAAGGTTTGTGAGGTTGTAAGTGTGGAAGGAGTTGTGCAGTGCTGCATGAAACACAATTGACTGAACAAATGTTGGAGAACAAGAAGTCTGTGTAATTACAGGCTTAGTGCTGGTTAATACCTAACAGAGGGTGATATTCAATGGAGGTTGCTGCTTCCTTCCTGAGTTCTGAGTGTGCATGAACTGAACCCAAATCTTCGTTATAAGATACCTGAAAAAATCAATTTTTTTTGCTACGTTGTTTCATTTTGGAAGTACAGAAGTTGCAAGAGTTGATGGAGTATTCTTGTGAATCTGTGAACAGCATCTACTGCATAGCAGCTTATGTGTTTTCAGCTTCTGAAGAACACTTTTAAGGTTCATGGTCTACCCAAAGACGGTGTGGTCTTGAAGATAAGCAGAGAGCAAAATAGGAACTGTATCCAGAAAGGCTTTTTGGTCTACTTCAGAGCATGCAAAGATGAGTACAGAGAAGTTTGAGTTAGTATCGTAAAGAGGCTACTCTTCAGAGTAAAGTAGCCTCTTTAGGCAACATATATAGAAATGCATTTTCCTCTTCACAGGTACATTTTCAATTCGAAAATTATGTCTGCCTTGATACTGTGAGGTGCCAAGCACTGCTGTGTTTGCTGGGATCTGTGCTGACCTTTAAGGACATTGATTTACTTCTTCCTGCTGGGCTGTGAGATAGCTTGGATGCTAAGATGTTTGGAAGGATTGGAGACAAAATGTCTGGTAGCTTTGTGGCTAAGACCACAGCAGCTTTCATCTTCAAAGTGCTCTCTGTGTGACTTGGCTCCAAAGAATGGCTCCCATTTTACAGAAAGGCAAGCTATGTCTGCAGGTTTAGTGACTTCAACTCCCTCCCCCTAGGACAAGAAGAAATTGGATGCACCTACAACATGGAGTTAATGAGGGGATGTTTTTTAAGCTCCCAGTATAATAGGTGTCTATCCTCACATACGCACCACTTTGTTTTTGCTGATTAAGACGTGTTGCTGTTCACCCCTGTGATAACTCGGTGTTTGCAGGCAGAAGAGATGACATCTACAAATGACTGATAAACTCTTAACAGAAGTGTCCTGGACTCCTCTCGGGTAACTGAAACTACAGGACCTCTCTCAGTTTTTAGTGGAGAAACCTGGCTGGAACATCTTAACCATAAGGTGGTTGATCATGAAGAATTTGTCTGTCTTGTGGGATTTTGTGTGAGCTCTGTACTTTTCCACTCTTCTGGTCAACAGCCATAAGTGATGTGTAGGTGATTTCAATTCTAGGATGCTAGCTGGAGTACAATCATGCTTTAACAGACCACTCTTGCAGGAATAGGTTTGTGTTGGTGTGTACAATGCTACTGATGAGTGTGTGACTAGAGACACTTGGTTCATGGTACAGAAAGGTTCACATTTGTTCTCATTTTGCCTTCCACATAAACTGCCACCATGCTTTTCACCCAAGCATGAGATGTTGGGTTTTCTTTTGCCACAAAAGTCACATGAAAGGTCTCTGAAGCCCTCTGCGTAGTGGCATAATTTGGGATTATTTGTTAATAAAAGTGTATTTGTGATGAAATACCTCCTAAGATTTCCATCATGAGCAAACCAGGGATCTGATTTGGAGCTTGAAAGGGATTATTTATCTTCCCATGAGTAAAAAGGAGAGAAAGTAGCCTGCCATAGGTGTACTTGCCCTTCACTGTGTCAAGAGACAAAGTTCACTGAGCATTGAAAACTTGGGTACCTGGCTGCTGCCTTTCTCCCAGTGAGACTCTTTAGTGGTCAACTCAAAGGCTTGTTAGTACTTTGGGCCCTGGAGATTGTTATGACTGCTTGTGGAGATTGTGTTGAGTGAATGCTCAGAAATTAGGGTTTCTGCTTGCTTGGGAAGAAGTGATGAAACCCCACTGGTGTTGGTGACATTACCAGCACAGGGCTCTTGGCGTGAAGCTGTCCTATGTAGGTATTAACTTGAATTACTGCCTCCTGATATTTTAATTGTCTTCGTTTCGATCAGGCTGAAATATTGTGGGTTTAGAAAATAGCTGCTGAGGTATGAACAGTAGCCACTTAATGATTGAGTGGATGAAAGGCGGTATTGATGAGTCTCTGAGGAGAAATCTGCTATTCAGACTTGCAAACTTGTTCAGACCTGCAGGGAAAAATGTGGAAACAAATGCTTCCTCTGGAGGACTACTTAACATCCAGCTTTTTTTAATGTGGCATGGGATAAAAGGTCTCTAGAAGCTGTGGCTAGTTGTTTCCCACTGCCCCCCCAGTCTTGTGAATAACTTCCTATGTTTATACAGGGAGAGACTGTATGTTTATGCATGATGGATTTTCTCACAGTATGAGTCTATAACTTTTGTTTGCTAATTACCCAATCTCGGATTTAAACATTAAGTGGCTGCTTTGGAGCTGAATTTCTTCATCTTACAAACCATGAAACTGAGCTGTGGACAGTACCCATTTGACATAGTCCCTATTGACATAGAAGGAGGCTCATGAATTGGATTTCTAAGCCAGGATGAGTTTTCATGGGTCCTTGCTGTACTACAAATTGAAGTCACAATCATAGGGCAACTGGTATCCTCCACTGGGAATGTTTAAACATGGACTAACGCAGTGCAGGCGCTATTATAATACAAATTAAAGACTCCAGAGCTCTGACAGCAGAATGGTACCAGACTTAGGTTCCCTCCTCCTTTAAATGATTGGTGAGGTCTAATAAATACGTGTGTTCTTGCAAAGTAGTGCAGCATTTCAGTGCTGCTGCTAAAGGAACTGGGCATTCTTTAGAGTTCTTCAGGTGGTTTGGGAATGTAGAAAGAATGGATATCTGTGGTGTTGTAGTCGTTGGGGGTTTTTACCCCAGTAGTGTGAATACCCTTTCCTGAACTTTCCTGACTGGATTTTAGTCTTGATTTTTTCATGCCATTATCCATTTTCTTTATTGCTGTGATGTACTGTTTAGACTAAAAACTAAACAGTTTTGAAAATGTGGTTCTGTGATACACAGAAGAAATATCCAGTTGCCAGTTTTTTTAATAGCATTTGACATGTCTTCAGTAGTGTTTTGTTGCATAATTTTCAATGTTGTGATAATGTATCACCTTGAAAAGCAAAGCTTGGCATGCCTATTTATACTGTGCATGCTGAGGGAAACTCGTTTCTAATCCTGCTGTTCCCTAAACAAGTAGCAGAAATAATGGAAGTAAATGTATGGATACAAGACTTTGATTTTAATTACCCCTGCGTTCTTTCCTGAAGGGTAGTTACTGGTTAAATGACATCTTATTCTGATCTTTGACATGCTTTTACTTTCACCTGCATGCACTATAATCTCTCAGACCCTGAGTCTGTACCTGTCTGCTCCTCTGTTCAGTAATGTGTGTGTTCAGCTCTTTCTGTGAAATCCTGTGAAGTTCACATCTTTTGCTGTTGATGCCTTTTCATTCCTGGCCCAGCAATGGTTTAGCACAACTTGAGAGTCCCTCTTGCTGATGGAGCTAAACTCAAATTTCCCCTATGCACGACAATACCTTTAGCTTAGAAGGACGGACAGGACTTTGAAGTTGGGTGGCCTCTTTCCTTGTCTTGTGGGAGTACTTCTACAAGACCTCTATATGAATGTGTTACTCTTCCTGAAAGAATTCTAGTGAAAGGAAGCTGCCTGACCTTTCAGAGTTGTCTGTTACCTGGTCCCATAGTTGAATGGATTGTGCAATCTGAAACTTCTCTGCTGCAGACAAAATTGATTGTTTCTTGTCTTGCACCACGGAAAAACAGACGATGGACAACATCAGGCTATGGGATGCTCTTGAAATCAGTATTGGGACTTGGCTGATTGAGTTCTGGTTTTGAATGTAAGAAATAGGGACTAGATAGGGTAGATTTGGATTGGACACAAATTGATTTATTTTATGGTGGGGGTGGTGAGATAGTGAAAGTGGCTGCCCAGAGAAGTTGTGGATTCTTCATCATTGGCAGTGTTGATGTTCAGTTTGGATAGGGCTGAGAATAACTTGATTTAGTGAACGGTATCCCTGCTCATGGCAGGTGGGGCTTGGAGTAGATGATCTTTAAGTGTCACTTCTAACTTAAGCAGTTCTGTGATTCTGCGTATTTGAAATGAGGTGGGTAAAACCTAAGGAGTAATGGAATAGATGTTGTGTACATGTCTGTGTCATAAAGAGTGCAGTCTTTCTTGCCAGCGAAGTTTGTTTCAGCATGTTGAAAGATTTGAGACTTTAGATGCAGCGTAGAAGCAGTCATGAGACAGGCTCTTGATGCTTTTCAGCCTAGAAAGATGCAAAGTCAACAAGCAGAATTTTTTAGATGGAGAAGAGCAATTACGAACTTCAGGCAAGATGATGCTAAATCTGTGCTCACCTGTGTGTTTCAAGACCTTTTGTGACTTGTTAAGGGTCTAGGCAGTCCTATCCATGAGTCATGGACTTGGTTAAATGAGTGGATTGCACAGAGAATGTATTAGTGTCTGTTAGCACTTGGTAACTCTTGCAGTTATGGCTGGCCAAGTGCTCTTTCACCCAGTTGACTATTGCTTCTTCTGGAAAAGAGGAAGAACTTCGAATGCCAGATGTTACCTGAGAAGGGAAGCTGACTGTCAACCATTGTGTCTTCTAATGCAGACATCTGTGGCTGGGACCCTCTTTTTTCCCCCCCCCCCCTCTTTTTTTCCTGACTGTTATTGTTTTCCTGTCCTCTTCCCCTCCAATTTTTCCTGGTTTTGTCTGCTGAAGGACTCTGGAAAAGTGGTAGCATTTATGTGCAAACCATACTTGCTGATTGTCATTCTTTGTGTGTAACATCTGTGACCTTGTGTGGTGTCTAGCACAATAAAGTCTCTTTGCTACTTGGAGGTAGTGTAGTGAATGCCACAGAAATGAGACATTCATAATAATCCTTGTGATTCTGTTATCTGGTAAAAATATAAAAAGAAATCTTTTGTTTTCAGCATGATTTACTTTGGAGGGGTAGGAGGACACATGCACAAGCCAAGTTACAATTTTTGTTCCAAAAATAGATGTATGGCATTTGGATGTGTTATTAGGGTGTGGAGCTCTGTAACACTGTTGTGAGTTTGGGACTCAGCTTTTTAGCTTATCATAGCTGAACAACTACACTGAGGTGGAGAAGTCCTAATTCCTGTAGCCTTTGTAGTGGTTTTTTTCCATTTCATTGAAGTCGTGCAGTTAGTCATTGTCAGTGCTTTCCTGGAAGGCGTACAGCTCTTGGTTTGATAACCCTGGAGATAAGACCAAGGCACTGCTCTCGCCTGGTTCCTGTCTCTCTTACCTCTCTAGCTGAAACAGCCAGAATTAGAATCTGAATTTGCTTTACTGAAGAGCAGCTCCCTGTCTCTTTCCCCTGCCCCAAAAGTTTAGATGGGTTGTTGCTGTGAATAAGATTCCAAACTGCTGCTGCTGCCTTTGTGTTTGATATCCCAGCAAGAGATAATAGGGCTGGAAAGCCTTTCTGATAAATAAAAGCACTTAAAAAAACACTGTCAAGGGTTTTTTGAAGATGGAATGAGTCTTTTCTGTGGTAATCGGGGGCATGGTAATAAATTAATATAGTAAGTGTCTTTTTGCTTAATGGAAAAAGAAGAATCATAACTTCTTGGCAGAAGGAGTGACAGAACATTTTAAAACTGTCAAGGCTGCTGATGCTCAAGTGTAATCTTAGATACAACAATCTGGGTACCTATTCTTGCCATTGGATGTCATCAATAACAATTTCAGTAAATATGATCCTTTGCTTCAAGTCTACCCTTCCTTTGTTTCTCATCTGTGTCTCTTCTCACTCCTGCTGCAGGATCACTGGCCTGAAAGGGAGGGAAAAACTGTATTCCATAAAGCTCTTGTAGAGTTCTGTTTACATAGGGTGGTTGTGCTGGTTCACACGCACACACAACCCAAAAAAAAATGTTTCCACACGAGGCTTAAATTCCTTTTCCAAAGCTGCATCTTGGTGATCATTGCCTGCTCTTCACTGGTGTGGTGGGCTGACCTTGGCCAGCTGCTTTTTATCTCCTCTTCTTCAGCGGAATGGGGGAGAAAATAGTGTGAAAAAACTTGAGGACTGAGACAAAGGCAATGAAATCACTTACTAGCTACTGTCACGAGAAAACCAGACTCAGCTGGGGAAGATGAAATTTATTGCCAATTAAAATGGATTTAAATGGTGAGGAAGGTGGACAAAAATAAGACATCTGCCCGTGTCCACAGGTCTGGGTGTTGGGTGGGATTTCACTGAATGATGACAGTCCACCCTTTTCAGCATGGCAGTCCAGGAGCTGTGGCTTTGGAGGACTCACTGGGTCTGGGTGTTGGTGTCTGGCACTTCCAGACACACTCGCTGTGCCCCAGGGAAGTTGTTTCATGTCCCTAATTGCGGACTGGCTACCTGAGTGACAGGCACGAGCACCAGTTTGTTTCTCAGCCCTGAGGCAGAAAGGTGTTTTCCGTGTTTTCCCTGCCTGTGTTTGGCATAGATTAGCTGGAGCTGGGCCGTAGGATCAGGTGACTAATCACCTATAAGCCCACTAATTAAGTAATGGGGTAGGATAATGGCATGCTGCAGCTTACTGGTGACATGCTGGGCGGGCAGCCGAGCCCCACTGAGGAGCTGCAGGGGCCCTGACGCCATGAAATGTCATATGGCAATGGGAACACCCATTCTGTGGAGGACAGGTCACATTTCTTCATTCGATGATGAAGAAATAATTGGGCACAAAATTATTTGGGGGGAAATAGTCCTTGGATTAATCCCTTAACAATTTTTAAGAAAACTATTTAAACAAACCCTCACTGTAATCGATTCCTAGTTTAATCCGCGCGGAGCTAAATGGGAATTTGTGACCCAGAATCCTGCCGTGGCTCTTCCCCAGGCGTGGCTGGACCTGGGGGAGGCCTCCTGCTTTCAAAGATAACACCAGACCTGAGTAACCCTGACATTTAAAAGGGGGAAAATTTATTTTCTTTATCAGCTGGCTGAAATTGGAAATTGCAGAGGGAGCAGAGGAAGCTCTGGGAGAGGCAGCATTAAAAATACTGTATTATTATTCTTCAAAAGTGGCTTTGTGTTGCAAAAGCACTTCTTGGACAAAGATGTCGAATTCCACCTGCTGTTTCTTTGTGTTTAAATTGAGAAAGTGATACATGTTGAATCAAGGATGTGTGTATTTTTCACCGCTGCTAACATTTCTCTTGACGCTGCTTTGACAAAAGCAAGAGCTGTTGCTGGAGGTGAGACACAGTGGGGCTGCTGTGCTCCAGGTGGCACAGGCAGAGGTCTTGGAGGAGTTACTGCCCAGGGCACTGGTGCTGTGTGGATTTACAGCACTATTTGGTTTTACTTGGTTTGGTTACTTTGGTTTTTACTTGATTTACTTGATTCCTGCCATCTCCTTGGTTTGTCCCCACAAGCATCATTAAATAGCTCACTTGCTTCCTAGATGCTGGAGATGAGTTAAACCCCAGGTTATTTGGTCTTGTGAAGTGGTAGGTGTTGTGCACTTCTGCTGTCGGTAGGAATGAAAGGGGTTTTGGTTTTAGCAGGGATGTGGCAGTGGAAATGTTCTTTGGGAAAGCTCAAAGGGATGACATAATTTAGTGCGTGACTTCAGTTGCCTGATCTGAGGGAGAGATGAGCTTGTGGATGTGGCTTCAGCACAGACAAGTGAGAGAAAATTATTCTGGAACCCAGATGAAATACACGCTTCTTATTTTCAGCTGAGTTTATTAGAGAGATCAAGATATGGAAAGCTGAGCAGATAATGCAGGACTTCATGTCACTGATGTAAAAGTGATGAAAAATCTTCTTTAAAAATGCAAAAACAAGCAAAAAAGAGCCCTAACAAAATCCACCATCCAGATTATTAATTCAGTGACATTAAAAAACCCAAAAAGCTCCAGTTTTCTACCTTCTAAAATGAGATCAGGTGCTCTTGGCCAGTATATGGGGAGCCCAGGTAAAGAAACTGCATTGATTTCAACCAAACAAATGTAGCAAACTGTTTAATAAAGTGCGCTGTTACAGCTTACTTGAGCGGGCTTGATTTGTAGAGAACAGCATTTTTATAGACAAGAACTAAATAGTGGTGGAAATGTTTGACTCTTCCAATTTTGCTTGCCAGGCTGACCACAAATTTTTTAAAAAGTGGGGTTTTCTTCCTTAGCTGTGTTTTGATAGGAGTGTCTTAAGCTTCTCTGGGAAGCAGCTAAACACGGGGCTGGTGTCAGTCTCCTGCATGTGATCAGGTGTGTTTAGCTGGATAATACCTCAGCGAGATGGAAACATAATCAGGCTGCTTTGGTATCCACTGCTCGCGTTTTGCTGGAGAATCCCGAAAGCCTTGGGCCCTGCTGCTGATTGTCAGGGCTTTCAGGGCTCCTGGCACACACATGCATAATGCATGCACGGCGTGCAGGTGACATTGAGAGACGGGGTTCAGAGGAGGGATTGCAGTAAGGCTAATAGGTTTAAGGAAATAGCATTTTTTGCCTCTTTTAAATAATTGGTCGGTTTCTTTCATTTTTAAAATGTCTGACAGGTTTTTGCTTAGCACAAAGCACTTTATATTCTAGGTCTTGCCACCCAGATAACTGCTGTTTTCTCCTTCCCTTCTGTATTTGCCACTAGCTCTGTCATGTGTGGATATAACAAGATTTTATGAACGCCTGCTTTGCATTGTTTGAGGTGTTTTCCCTTTTTGTTCTCCTTTTAGAAAAAAAACCCACAAGCCTTGCTGAAAAATACAGAGTAAAGTACCAATAGACTTCCGAGCAGGTGTCTGGGAGGTGCCTTGCCAGGGTGTACTGAGGAGCTGGAATTTGCCTGCCAGCTTTTGGGGAAGGATCTGTCTTTGCCCTGAAAACAAAACCCTGTCTCTCACAGCAGTCTGGGCAATGGATTTTGGTTTACTAACAAAAAGCAGACCAGTTTATAAGGGTGGATTGAGTTTGCTACAAGCAACTGCACTTGCTTGCAACCTCTTCCAGTCAGAGCTGGGGTAATGTTAGCCTTGAGGATCTGCCTTATCTGGGTTTTATTGTATTGTTGCTCTGGTAACAGCAAGTCTTATACCTTTATTAAAGGAAGCAGGGAAATTTTATTTTACTCTCTAGACTCCAGTCAAAGGGAAATTTTGAGGTTTCTTTCTATCACATTTTTGCTGTTAGTGGAAAATTTGTACTTGCTCTGCAGAGAGCAATTTTAGTCTAAAAAATAGTATTTTTTTTTCTTTTTATAACTTCGGAAAATAAAGATCAGGACTTGCAAGAGTACTTGGTGTCCATATTCTAAGGGAAACCTGGGCTTTTAATCCAATTTTAGAAAATGGGGAAATTCTACAGGAAACCTGAGGTAAAGAAGAGTTAAATCTTCTTAAGCACTTTGTATACACTCAATGCCACACTGCTTTATCGGCTTCAATTCAGGAATTGTCTCCAAGGCTTTTGACTGTTTTGGAAACAGGTCTTGCAGTGACAAGGCAGCTGTTGGGAAAGTTGGTTGTCTTGAGCTGTCACTTTGCTTTTCTGTGTCGAATTACAGAGTTGTCTTGAGTCAGTGCTTGAGGTGATCTCTTGGTCAAGTCACACTTTCATTGTACAGGCTTTGAACCTGGTCAAAACACAGATGATCTATTGATAGAGAACAACTGTGGCACAGGATGGTTTTGGGAGCTTCTCAATTTGCTGTTGCAATATCCTAGTACCCCTCTTTGAATGGGCTTTGTTTTTGCTGTATCCATCCAAAATAAGGCGTTTCTTTTTGCTGCTTCAGTTGAAATCCCTCTTGCCCAGTGTTTCTATTCAGAAAAGCTGTAAAGCCTCGTCAGAGGACGTACTGTTTCATCTGGATTCAGAACCAGTCGATTTTGGTGTTCATGGATTAGGATTTAGTACAGTCTTAGTTACTGCTTTACATCTAGTTTCATTTGATCTATAGTATGAAAACCAGAATGCTTAAATTAAGTGTTCATTATTGTGTTTTGTTTTTCTTGCAGGGAAGTTACCCAGTGTGGGAAGATTTTATAAATAAAGCTGGGAAACTGCAGTCTCAGCTTCGGTAAGTTTTATGTTACACAGTCAAGATCCCCTACAGTTCCTTGGAAGTGCAAACATTAAGATTAAATGCAGCTTTTGAAAGGGTAATTTTCTGAGCAGGTCCTAGGAAAATTGTGCATATTTCATAGTCAACACCTGCATGTAATTTTTTTAAGTACTGCTACTGGTGTTTAAATGTATTTAGGAAAATTCATACTCTTCCACCAGCTACACATATTAAACATTAAATGAGCTAAATTTCATGGATTTTGATGGAAAATTGGAAAGATAGTTTATTGTTGTTCAGTGAGCACACATTTGGAGTTAGGTCTGTGTTGCCTTTTTTCTTAGTGTAGAATGCAGGGGGTTATGTTAGAAGAGAGCTCAAAATATTAAAAAAACTTTGGTAGCCTTAACAGCATTTTCTTCTGACTTAAAAATGAAGGGAATTGCTTTGCTGTATCATACATTGGTGATTATTAAAACTTAAGGATTTGGGGTATGCTTTGAAAATGGCATTCTGGATTATTTAATTAATGGCGGAAATATCAGACCAATTCTACCTCGAGAATTCATTCACTTGTAAAATTTGTTTCTGCTAATATGAATACAAGGTCCATTTCTTCACAACCCTTCCCAAACCATAATCTCCTCTGTGCTCTCCAAAGCATCAGGTTTTTTCCCCCAGCAGCTGTAGTGGTAATAGGTTATTGGCAGTCTGTTTTGTGGTTCTGTGTTGCAATATGAACCATTCCCAAAGAAGCTGAGTTTTAGCTTCATTTGCCCTAAACAGCTGGAATATGCTGTTCTGCTACACCGTGCCTAAAATGCCACAGTTGCATGTGGTTTTTCTGCTTTTCCAGCAATCACTTGACAGTGAGTATGGAAGATGCAGAGGAAGTAGAGAAAAAAGAGAAATGTAGAACTTTCCTAGCTTTCCTTTGTACTCTTCAAACACAGGCCTTCTGGGATGGCATGAGGGATAGTTTTGTTTATTTCCCAGTCCTGTGGTGTTGCATTCAATCAGTGCAGAGCTGCAGGAACATGCAAGCAAGCAGCTTGGAAGCCTGTGTTCGAGGATTTGCTGTTTGTTTCTAGCAAATGTGAGCCTTTTGCTGCTGTTTCATTTCTGTGTGCTCTGATAAAGGACAGCAGATGTCATTTGAGCTGGAGCCAGGTCTTCCTGGATCTTGTTACTGGAGAAATGGAACTTTGTTATTAGCAATATAATTAATAATTAACAACATGGCACATGAATAACAGTGTTACCCACAAGTTTGGAAGATGAACACCACAAGTAGTATTATGGGAAGTCCTAGAAAAAATTTTCTGCTTCCAGAGCCCAATATTGCTGTCTAGCTGTGGGGGTTGGGGGAGTATTTGCCCTCTCTTTAATCTCCTGGGCATGTGGAGAGTCCTTATGCATTTGCTTGGTCCTCTCACGCCTGGGGTGTTTTTCTTCTGTGTGTGTGTTCAAATCTTTTGTGCTGTCAGTAGGCCATTTACTATGCTGCCAGTTATGTCCTCTGTACCTTGAGCATATTTGGAGTGAGACTTGCATAAAATCTGACCTAATTAAGCAGTCCTGTGGTCTTTCTGGCCGAGGATCAGCTTCCCTGCAGGTCTGCGGGTTTTTTGAGGCTAGAAGGGAGCTCTTGAAACAAAGTGAAGTTGATAGTCTCTGTTCTGGATTTTGCTTGAAGAGGCTGACTGACACCATCAGGAGAGAAAATGAGAGTTACTGTTAGAAAAGATGTGCAGAAACAGGACCGTGAGGTAACTGTGGAGAGGGCACAATTGTGCTTTACCTGTAGAGCCCTGGCCTACTTTCACTTAAATTGGGTCAACCAGACTATAAACCTTCAGAAATCTGGACTGACCTGAGGTGTTCAGGGCTCTGGGGCCTGCTTATCTAGAACAAACGTGTCTGGAAAATTGTAACTCACGCTTGCTTTCCACTTGAACAGATGTGTGGCCTGGGTGTGCTTTCCAAATGTGGAGGGAGATTGGGCTAGTGGGGTAGAGGCTTTGGATTGTGAAGTCTGAGATTGCTGATTTACCTCTCCGGAAGGGTCCTGCTTGGAGGAGCACTGGATCAGAAATGGGTTTTGTTTATTTTGGGGGTTTGGGGGTTGATGTTTTTTGTTTTTTTCTAGGAATGGAGGTGGTTTTTTCTTCTTTTCCCACTTTTCCATTTGTCCAAGAACTCCAGACCGGTCTGATTTCCATGAAATTTTCTGTTTCAAGGGATGCTCATGCTCCCCAGATGGAAAATTCAGGAAATTGTTCGGCCAGGATCCTAGATAAAAGGAAGTTCCTGCATGTTTATTCTTAAAATAGGCATGTTCCCTGAAAATAGCAGTGGCTGTAATTTGTTCACTAATGGGTGAAGTATAATGTGTGTTAGATTTGTTTTTCATGTTTGACTGCTTAATATTAGTTCATCAGAGGAAATCAGCTAGAAGGAGGGTGGCTGTGCTCTTTTGAAACAGCACCTGTCCTGTGCAATTCTCAGCATGGAATTAGCGTGGCTGCCTCCAAATCCATAGTGCTAACACAAAGCGAGGAAGGGATTAAGAAATGAAGGAGGGAAAAGACTAAGTTCAGATAGAAAAGAGAATACTTTTTGTGGCCTTTGCAAGTTCACAGTGTTATTCTTTATAAGCCTAAATGTTTTTGGCAGTAATTAAATAGGCATCAATGAGACACTGCTAATGTTTTGTTATCTGTATGCATTTCAGGACTACAGTAGTAGCAGCTGCTGCCTTTTTGGATGCCTTTCAGAAAGTGGCTGACATGGCTACTAATACACGTGGTAAGCAGATGTGTCAATATTGAGTTTAACAGAATGTTGTGTGGTTTATACCATTTGTCGTAATAAAAAGAAGTCTTAACTTGTTACATTGACAAGCAGATCTGTGAGACATCTGTTAGATGGACTTGCACTTTGAAAAAGTGGCACGTGAAAAAGGAAGTTGTCTTTACTAAAAAAAAAAAATGCTGGAAACCTGTAATTTAAATGTGTCATCAATCATGTGAACACTTCTTAATTACCATTTGAATTATACATTGATGAATAATATTTTAGAAAGCAAGATTTACAGAAATCTGTATTCACTGACGCTTCTGTACCTTGTGTAAATGTAAAAGGCTTGATAATCAGCTGGAATAAGTAACTGTAGGGCTGCTGGAGACAGAGCAGATACTGGCTGATGCTATGGCCTTTGGGCTCTGTCAGTAATAATGACGGTGACCTGTACTTATGTCTTTGAGGAAAGATTCTGCTTGTCCTTCCCCCTTAAATCCAATGTTCTTGGTCAAAATTAGTTTTCCTGGGCTGTGGGCTTCTCCGGGTAGCAGTCTAAGCTTGGTGGTGGGTATGAAGAGCCAAAATGGTGCAGCTGGCATTCTTTCCAGACTGCTGAGTTGGAAGGAGACAAAAGGTTGCTTCTCTTTGATGCTGGATGCCCAGTGACCAAGGCATCATGTGCAGATGTCCCTGCAGTGGTAGGGCATTCCCCATGGCCACTGTCCTGGGACTGCTGCTGAAGAGTGAATCAAAGTGTAGATAAATCACTGCTGAGGGAGCAGCTTTTGATCACCTCTAGCCTTAAAGGTTTTGTAGCATTTTTTAAAGTCCTAATGTGCCCTTGGCATTTGAATTGAAGAGTAAGAAAGTAGTATTGCTGTCGTGAAGAGTGTGCATTCCCATTAGCAGAGTGCAAGCTCAGCCAGACGTCCTCTTCCCTTCACTTCTGGCTGACAAGAGTAGTAGCAGCTGCTGGAGTGAGTATCAAGCCACAGAATGACAAGAGGGAAGAATTATTTATTTCCTGTCTAAAGCTAATATTTACATTCTGATAAGTTCCTCATTATATGCATACCTGCTGTAAATTATAGGTAATCTACTCATGTAAAATCATAAACATGACAGAAAGTGGAATAAACTAAGGATGAGGCCCAAGGCAGAACTTTTGAGTTTTTAACATGTCTTTCCTTCAAGCATGTTCTCTTCTATTTCTTCTCCCTTCCTCAAGAGGAAACAAAGTAAACTACCAAAATCCTTGAGACTTGTCTTCTAGCTATGCTGGCAGGCTTATAGGACTTGCATTGAGATACCAGAATGACTGAAACTTTCCCAATCTCAAACAAAAATGGCTTGTGTGGGTTTTTGAAGGTATTTAAAAGTATTTTGAGGGTATTTTGAAGGTATTTTGTACTTCCTGCTGTATTTTTTGGACCACATCCAGCAAGTGTTGTGTCTTATGTCTTATCTCTTCGAGCACATCCTTTACAAAAGGAGCTCTGTGAATCCAGGCATGCCAAATTTGTATAGCTCCTCTGTTCTGTCTTCTGCCTTCCCTGTCTGAAAGGATAGAAGGGAATTTTGGTTTTATTTTTAGAAAGTGATGTTGTGGGCAATGAATCAAAACTCCAAGTTAGCTGGTGGTTCTGATCTGCCTCCCAACCCAACTTCCATTTGTGCCCATTCAAGTTTATCTCTGAGATTGCACCTTGGTCCTTTAACAAATACAGATCATTCTGCCTTGCTGTGGACAGGGATAAACACCTGACCCTATGGAAGGTGATGGCAAAAGTCCCTATGACTTACAAGGGCACATTTCAATAAAAATATATTTTGCCATCAGTATAAGGAATTCTATTCCAAAACTGAAACAGAACAGGCTCACTGTTTTTCTTCTCTGATGTGGGAATTTTAACAGGTTCTCAGTTTTCCCTTTGATGAGTTACCTAACTTGAAACATTCTTTGTTAAATTTTGCCTGTTACTTACCCAGTTTATAAAATTATGTATTTGATTGTCTAATCAAACACTTGGATACGTTTCATGCTATTTAGAGTTCATGTTTCATGTTACTTGGTTAACAGATTAACCAAAGTCAGACAAGTTCACGTTCAGTTGCTGGGGTTATACAAGACTTGTATAGAACTTCCCATGACAAATGCAGGGAGGTTGGTATATTTTACATCGTAAGGCTGGTTTATCATTGTGTGAGCCAAATGCTGCTTCTGTGAACTAACTGTGTATGAAAATGCTGAAGCAGGTGCATGCTCTGGAGGGACAGCATTAGTTCCTCGTAGGATGAGTGAAGTGTTGTGAAGCTGAGTGCTGCCTTTAATTTGTAATTGCTTATAGTTCTACAGAAAGTGGCCTGTTATTTTAAGACTCACTGATCTAACAGATGAAAGTGTTTTATCAGTCAGCAGAAGCACTCTGGCTACTCTTTAATCTGTTCACATCAGCATTAGCTTTGAAAGAAGAAAAAGTGTTTGCATGGATGTACATGTCCACACACACGCAAGGGGAGATAATTTCCTTTGCAGCCACCAAGTGTTCAAGAATGAGAGCTTGTTTCCATCTTTCCTAGTCTGTGTTCCAGATGCTGTCTTTACCTTGTATGCCATTACTATGTTCCCAAGCATTGTCTTTTCTCTTCTGGTGCATCATTCTCTTCATGTCATTTACTTCCTTCTAATTCTGCGATGGTAACGATGTTAATCTTCACATTCCCATCTGGAGCTCAGATAGAAGGCGTAATTGGAGCCCTGCCTATGGTAAAACCTATGATTGGATGAGTCAGATAACCTGTGCTTTGCTGTATTTTCTTCACATCGTGTCTTCTGAAGTAGGAAAAGCCCTGATTGTGAAGTACCTCATGTTTTCTGGTGACTCAATTCACAAATTAATTTCCCAACCAGCTCATTTCACCTTTTGCTTCTTCCTTTGCTGTCTCTCCATTTAGATGTGTATGAACCCAAAGTTTAGTCTCTCTTTTTTCCTCAGTTCAATGCTTTTTGATTTTAGCCTGACAGCGGGAAACACAGGGGGCGTAGTTCTGATGCATGTATCACCAAAATGTTAGATTTCTGTGGGTCTGGTCATCTGAGAAACATTTGAATAGGGGAGATTGTCAAGTTATGTTGCTAATTCTCTAGTAATGCTAGCTGTATAGCAGTGTGTGCTGTTTTTTGCTGGTATCAGAGATCTTTTGAAAACAAAATTCCTTCAGATGTTTTGATTTTTGAGCTCTGACAAAATAGAGACATCTATGTAGCAGTTTGTGTTATTCAAGCTGCATCTGTTTGGCATACAGCCCAGCAGAACTCGGTAGTCTGCAGTGGAATCTGTATTATCTCTCACTGTGATTATTAACTATTATGCTCACAAAATATTAAATGAGGTACTTCAGGGTACCTATAAATCCTCAATGTACCTTAAATAGTATAATAATAACTCTTGAATACCTGAAAAGTGAAGTTTCATTTTGGTGAGATGTGTGCTCGTGAATTTTAGTTGAGGCTTTTCTTATATGGCTTATGTCTTTCAGTATTTGAGATTCTGAATGTCTTTACCTCCATCAGTTCTAACTGAAGCATGGAAGAAATTTAAATCTAATTTCATTTAATAGCTGTTTACCTGATTATTTGTGCAATAAAAATATACTATCTTATGAAGGCAAGAACTACACGTCCCAAATACTGTAGGTTTATATTTGTAGGTTTATCAGTTGGGTTTCAAAAGTATGTAAAAGGATGTGTTTAAATTGCTTTTTGTATGCTAGTCTTCTTCTGCCTCTGCTACATTTGAATGTCCTTTGTAGATAAGTACTAGAGCTCAGGAACTTGAAAAAGCAGGTGTGAAAAGTAACTATCCTCCTTGTGTTATGAGGGAGATTAATGTGAAGACATGCACACTTCTTCTTCATCCACTTAATACACCATCAGCAGCTTCCATGGATAAAACCCTGCCCAATCTTGCCTACCTGCATCTGCACAGGTGTAAATTAAAATTTATGGAAAGATGATCTAAAAGCTTTGATTTACCCAAGCTTAAAATTGGTCTTCAAAGTGAGATTGTTAATGAGGCAGATGATACTCAAGTCTTGTGGTTTTTTGTTTTTCATTCATATTGAAGGGTTTTGCATATACATAGGTGTGTTTGATATTAGCAGATTAGTTAAATCACTTCAAGGGGGTGTCAGTATATCACCCAGCTTTCTCTGACCAGTTGGATTCCATGGATTGTAAAGCTGTTTGAAGTTCCCTCTTGGCAAGTGCTACTAGAGGTATGTTTGCCCTGCCTTTGGTAATTCTGACATCTATTACGTTTTCCATCTCTTTCATTTTACAGATGCCTGAGAGGATTTTAAGGCAATGCAGAGCTACTGACAAGAGTTGCAGGAAAATCCATTTGAGAGGGAGACTCTCTCTGCTGGACTGAGGGGTCTGAGGTTGGGGAGTGAAGTACTGTGGATGGTCAGACAGCTACCAAGGGACACTGAGCAGACCTGGAAGCAAAACTCAGCCCATGTCTGCATGGCATGCAGCAGTGGCAGGGTACCAAAATCAGCATAGTCATTTTAATGTTACTCTTTTGAGGGGCATGATCCATCAGCGTGGAAGAAGTGCTACATTAAAGTGCCTGTACTTTTTTCAGGCCTCATTAAACTTCAACAGCACACAAAAATGTAAATGTGATTTGACACTTTTACTTATAAAATTAAATTTGATTAATATTTGTGAGTGTCTGTGTCAGGTAGCTTTTCTGTAGCACTACTCAGTGATGGCTCTTCATGTTTAATAAGGCTGCTTGAAATAGTACCTTTGCTGTGGATCGGTGTTCCTGGGCAGACTGTATCCATATTGCTCCAGGTACGGTGTGAGTACACCGTATAGTCCTTACTCTGGGTGACCCGTTATTATTTTAGCCAGGATCTGTATGGTATGTATTGAAGTGGTTTTCCAAGGTGTCAAGCTGCACAGAGTGTTGCAGGGTTGGAATTAACATCTGTTATCTCCCAAGTAAGTGTGTTTAGGCCTCCTGAACCAGTATCTCACTCACTGCAAATATGGCACAGTGTGACCCGAGGTATGGTAAATCCTTGGAGCCACAGCAAAATGTAATGGACAGTACCAAAAGGTGTTTTGTATTTATTTATTTATTTTCATGGGTGGGGGGCGGGGGAATAAAACAGAAGTGAAGTCTGGGGAGGAGAAAGACACCACAATCTACAGCACTGGACCTAACAGCTGTGTAACATTTCTAAAGAAACTTTGCTCCTGGCTGTGGATTGGGAAGTTGTGATGACCATCTGTGCCTAATTTCAGAGTGAAAACAAAGCTGGTCACAAGAGGAAAGGCATTCTCATTGTCCAACTCCTTTGTCTTTCTGACTCCTCTTTAATTTCAGATGCTCGTACTCAAATAGCAAAACCTTTGTTAGAGTTTCCTTGCAGTTAAGAAAAGACTTTGTAATAAGTACTTATTCCTCCTGTGGAGTCTTCGAAGTAAAATAATAACTGTCCAGACTTTTTCTTTGTAGATTTTCATATATGAAATAATCAGGAAGAAAAGTATTTAAATGAACCATTCGGTCTTTCATTATGTTTTCATGAAGATGATGCAAAACACAGGACCAAATTCAAAATCATTGGCAGATAATTTCAAAGCTGTTTGGAGAAGTGGGACTTGGATATGCTGCTTTACAGGGACTAAAACTACAAATCACAAAGGCCGTGCTGTGTTGTTATTCACTGTTTCTGTGTTCCCGTCTTTCTCTAGACAAGTGGCAAGTGTCAGTTCGTATCTTTCAACAAGTGTGTCACCCTGGGAACTCTGCTTCTGATGTGAGCCCATTGGGCTGGGGCAGTCAAAATGGGATGAACATCTTACATGCTCAAGCACAAGAGAAGTGGTTTGGTCATTAATGACTAGATTTTATACTTAGGGGCTTGAAACAGCTGCTCTGCAGGTAAAATTGAGTGAGTGCCGGCATTGCAGCATAAAGAAATATAATTTATTTATGCCATATTTTTTTCCTTGAGGCCAAGATGAAATCTAGCTCAGGGTCACTGACAACATTTGTGCTGCTTTGTCCCTACCTAAGGAGAAGTATTCAGGGCAATAGACAAAAATACTTGCTATAATAACTTACATAGTCAGCTGCCCCTTTGTACAGTGCAGAGAGTGATGCAGGAGTGGAGTTTGCATTTGCCCTACAACCCAGTGTTTTTTTGAGCTTCCTAAGGTGCTTTCTAAGCAACTGAAATGTTGTTAGGAATGGGAGTAAAGCTACCAGGTGATTGTGTGTGCTAAACAGAAAATTTGAATGCAAGACCAGCTTCTGTGAGGGAGGAAAAAAAAAAGGTGAGGGAGGAAGAAGCAAACAAGCTTCTTTAATACTTCATCCAAGGAGTGGGCAGGTGTGTTAGCATAGGAGTGCCTGGACTTATTTCACAAGGCTGAATGTAAGTCGGCTCACTGTCATCTGAATTGGAAGTCTTTGGGAGTATGGGGAGGGGGAACAGCTCAGAGTTAATTTTTCATACACTTAGTTATGATTCTTCCTCTCTCCTTACTTACACAGCTGTGTTGCTTTTAGAAGGATAGAATATCACATCCTGGTTCTTCTACAGGCTTGGGATGGATGGGTTGATTGTTGTTTCCAGCTGCATGATGAATTTATATCTCTGTGGGCATCTTCATGCAGAGCACCTACACTTCAGTAACTAAATACTGGTTTTGTAGCTGTAAAGAATTTCTCAGTCTTGGCAACAGAACCAAACTTTCGATGTCTTAAACATCCAGTTCAGGAAGTAATGAGGATAAATCATAAATGGCTCTGAGGATTTCCTTCAGATAATTTATTAGGTTAGAATCAAAGATGCAAAAGCATCCTTTTGATGACGGGATGTGGATTTGAAAGTGGAGGCTGAGGTTTTGGTTGGTGGTTGGTTTTCCCAGTGTAGCACATGTTTCTGTGGTGGGAGATCCCCTTTCAGGCTAATTCAGGCAACCTTTTGATGTGATAAATTACTAGTTGGCACGTAGTTACAATCCTGTAGTAACCACAAGAGAGTTGTTGCAACTCTTATTTTTTAATCTGTCACCAGTTGGGTAGCAAAGGTAGCTGAAAATCGGTTTCCATTGAGTTTTATTTAGTATCTTTTTTATTTGCCGTAGGACAGAGAGGGAATTTCTGTGTGGTGTGGGAAGAGAATTAGAAAATCAATTCAGACTAAGCAAGGTTTCTGTGAAGTAGAGTAGTGCTTCTTGCCTCATGGACCTTGCCCATAACAAACTGTGAAGGCTGCAGAGGAGTTGCTGAGCTTCTGCAGCCTTGGGCTTTGTGCCTCACATCTGTCTGGAAATGCAGGTTTGGGGGTTGTCCTTTTGTTGGTCACCTCAGTGGTGGCTTTTGAGAAGACACGTGTTGGTGGAGTATCAGATTGATGCTGTCACCTGGCTTTTTGCAAACTCACCAGACTGCTAGGGATGTGAGCGTGGACCTGATCGGAGTCCTGCAGTGAACTCAACCTCACTGCACCCCAGTCCACACGTCCTTGAGCCCCTTGTGAAGTTCCTGTGTATCAGCAAGGCAATTCATGCAAATGCTGTGGTATAAAATGTGTGCTTTCACTTGGGTTGTCTTCTCCAGTTCCCTCAGTCTATTCCTACCCTGGCTGGACACAAATTATGTTTGTTTCTAATGACATGAAAGCTATACAAAAAGTGAAATTACAAGCTGCAGCAGACTAATTGCCAGTGGAGTGTCCATAACAATGGAGTTCCGTCTAATCATTAACAAAATCATTAACAAAAGTAATTTTCAGAAGCAGCAGTGACATTTGCATTGTCTAACAGGGTTTTTTTTGCTCTCCATAATTCAGGCTGCCTCCCAGAAGGATGCTCTTCCACACATTTTGTAGGTGTCAGGACTGTAGATCGTATATGTTCACTCTGTGTGTGTCCACGCAAACTAGCGCTCTACTGCCAGGTGATTTACTCGGTGATATGATTCATCCCATGTTTGCATACCTGCTGCCTCCAGTGCATGTTCATGGTAATAATGAGGTCTTGCTTAAAAATAGACCAGCTTCCTTCATTTTCGTGTCCTTCTGTTTGCTTGATGATTTGTCGGGTGTTGCCAGCACAAATGTTTGTCCCTGTTGCTGTGCAAGCTGTTCACCCCTTCCCTCCTCCCTTCACGTTAGTTTTCTTCAGTGAAGCAGTTCCCTGCTCTTTTCTTCCCTGGTTGATATAGTAAAACCTGCACTGTTCAGCCTTGTGGGCTCATTTAGAGAGGTGGGGAAGAGTCCCCGCTGGTTCTTGAATTTCGGTAGAAAATTAAGATCTGCCTGGGACAAGAAGTGCATTGTGCTGTGTGTCTGCCTCTTCCACTCCCACGCATGATGGAGTCCAACCTGTAGAACTACTTCTGAAAGGTTAAAATAATATAATTACCTCACTGTTTCATTTCAGGGCTCAGAGTCCTCCCTCTTGTCTTTGTGCTTTCTACAACAGCTTTTTTCTACAAATTAATCTGTGACCTGCCCTGCATTCAGGGTTTTTTTTTGGACAGGGTGGGGAAGGAAAGGAAGATAGGCTGTTTCCAAAGGAGCCCTGGGTTGTGACCTGACAGTACGTCCTGTAAAATGTTTGGACTCTCTGTACTGATATATATGCTTAGATCTTCCTTCTGCTTTGCAGTTGGTGCTCTTTTTGTTGTTTTCATATGGGTTTCTTGCACATAAAAGTGAGTATGTTTTTCAATCTAATGAAGCCATTGAGAAATGCTTCCACCTTTCCAGCAGCCATCCCAACTCAAGCTTTGTGTTAACCACTTCAAAACTAGGAGCAGTGGCAATTGCGTGCATGAGCGCATTCATCTGCGGTGTCATGGGGTAGAAGAGGTCTGGGTTTGTACAATCAGCCCCTGCAATTGTTGTGAAATTCTCCTCTCCCGCAGCATTTATTACTATGTAAAATTGAAATCTGCATGATTTCCTGCTGTGAGCGCCTGTGCCGAGGGACTGGTTTCTATAGTAACTAATATCAAGGAGCTGGCTGGGACTTCAGTTTGGAGCTGTATTTGAGCCTATTTTGCAGTTCGATGCAGCCCTGTGCGAGTACTTGATGGATGACAAACAAGCAGTCGGGTTGTGGCTGCCATTACTACCGTAGTAGTGCTGTGCACTCGCCATGTACGCTGAGGGCTAAAAATAGGAATTTTGCAAAATGGAGTTGGAAGTGAGGAGGGGGGGATGTCTTTTTCTCTAACATCACTCCCCTGCCTCTGTAGAGCTGCCAGATGGAAACACTGAAGAATACATCAATGAGTGTTTGTCCTGGAATCACTTCAGCCCACCCCGAAGTGACAGATATGTCTGGGTCCATTTTCTCCCAAGAGTAACAGCCATCGGTGTTGCCACTATTCTGTTTTGAAGCAGAGCTGGTGTTTGTTCTGCTGAGCATGATGAATAGCACTCTTAATGTATTTTCATCTGCAGGAGCAGCTTCTGCCCTTACTTAGGACCAGACACACCTCCTAAGTGTGTTTGGTTTTGCAGGGTTAAGCAGGGAGGGGATTGGAGTGTTGAAGCTTGGCTTGTATAGACTGTAGGCTTTCAGGGTGCCAGGCAATATGGAGAGCCTGGTTTGCACCATTTGCAATTAGTCCAGAAAGGCATAGTGGGATCAGGTGCATGAAAGCGAAACTGAATCTTCTGTTTAGGGTCGTTGTAAACATTATAAATGAGCCATGTGATTTCGGTGGGAAGGGAATGCAGAACAGCACTCGCTGTCCAGACAAATCCTCTAAGTACAGAAATTGGACTTAGGCAGCAATGGTTTGGTCTTCTTTCTCCACCCCAATAGTTCCCCAAATTGTGACGCGGCCAGGAGTGATCTCCGAAGTAAACCTGAGGCATTGATGAAAGAGTCCAAAGTGTGAAGATGTCATTTCGTATGACTGAAGGTCGGTTTTCCTGGCTGTGCTAGAAAAGGAGATATGTATCGGCATGTGCTTGTCTTCCAAGCTGTCTCCCCCCAAAAGCCAAGCATGTCTGAGAAGAGGATGAAGTTGTATGTCCTGCGTACTTGTAGACACGGACATGCGTACACACAAGGAGTGCCATTTGCTCAGCCAGCTCAAGGGGAGCCTTGACTTGGCCACCCTCAGAGCTGCCTCTTACTCATTTGGTATTTGGGGATGCTGGAGTGAGCTCAGGAAAGTGAGTGTAGAGAGGAAGAAATGTGTGGTAGACAAAGAGGAGCTGTGTGTGTTGTGCTGGGAATATTTAGGGGACATCTGGTACATATCCATGAAGAAGTGAGGGGTTTTATTTAAAAAACAATCTGTTCAGACAGGTCATCTTTTATATTCGTTGCTTACGTATGCAAGTCCACAGTAAAAGTATTACAGTGGTTTAAAAATCCCTGATAAATTACTGGATTAAATATTTGCGTCAAGAGAGTAATGATGCATTTGAATAATCTGAGATAATTTGGCACTGAGATTAACAGTTTGAGAAGTAGGATTGGAGACTGTCATTTAAGAATATAATAACTCATTGCTGAGAAATCATCTTCACCTTTGTACTTGCACAGAAATAAAAAAATCTCCCTTTCTTGCAAGCAGGATCTAAGCAGAGTGCTGAAATGAGGATCTTAGAGTAAGATTTTATTATATTTACGCAATATAGTGATTGAAGTCCAGAACATTGGGTTGTTACAAATAAATTAAATCCAAAATACATTTAGTAAATACTTAGAGTGCATATTGTGATGGATTATCCCTGTTTTCAATGCTTGTTCATTTTCTGCTAGTCTGCAAAATCACTGGAGTCCAATAGAGCACATTTCCATTGGATGCTGTTGTAAATGTGTATTCATTTTAAATCTAGGTTGTCGTGCATGGAGAATAGCAGCTCTGTGTGAGTGTTAGTCACTTTGGTTCAAAGGTAAAGAGTTCATGTGTAGCTCCTACGGAGCTGCTGCAGAGGCATGAGCCTTGGTTGTGAATATAGTCAAGAGAATGTTTGAGCTATTAAGCTGAAATGTAGCCTGCTGCTGGGGAAATGAGTGTTGTCACTGAGTGTGTACCGTGATGCAAAGCCCTCCCCAGACTGTTGGGTTCAAGCACACCGTGTGCGCTCAGGACGGATAATTGATTTAAACGAACAGATTTTAATCTTTCATTGTAAGCTTGAGACCAGCTTCACTCAGAGCTATAAACTCCATGTTTCTCAGGCTGCACTTTCACGAGGGTTTTAGCTGTTCACTCTGAAGTGGCTGCCTGTTTTCAGAGACTCTTTGTTCTTCACAACCTGTTTTCTTTGTTGGCAACTTTACTAATTTAACATGGCTTTCAAAATTAGGAGTGGGAGAAAGAGCCTCGTTCATGTATGTTCCCAGCTAGGGTGAAAGTGCTGAACTTGTGGTGTGCATCTACAGAGTCAGTGAAGAAGGTGGTTGAGATGTTACTCTAGGGTGCCTTTATGCACAGTGTAATTAAGCTGAAAGTTTAGATTTGAGTATTTTAAAACAAATGCACTTGTTAGAATAAAGCTTTCTTGTTGAGGTTTTGTGTTAGGGTTAATGGGTTCTCTCACAGGAAAAAAGCTAATGCCTTCAGAAGTGCATACAACCACCCATCTGCTCATCATGAATATTGCTAAGGGATTTTTGAGCCTAAGTGGCAAGAAGTCTGTCCTGTGCTCTGAGGTTGGTTAATGAAGGTTAAAGCTTGGTCAGGTTAAAGCATTCATCTATTCAGTATCCTTTCCAAAGCTCCTTGTGTCCAATGTTGCCTAATCTGTTGAAACTGGTCAGAATTTCAGCCTCTCTAGAGTTCAGTTTTTGAGGTCATGATCATCATTGATAAAGCAATGTATATTTTCTCGTTAATGCTTAAATTTTGTTTACTTCAAGTTAGTCCCAGTTTGGTTCCAATTTATTTTCACATGTAATTTTTTTTTTTTTTTTTGGTCAGAAAAGAAAGACTCAAAATCTGTGCCCTCTAGGTGTACCCAGACACTGAAAGATGTATGAATAGCTTTCTTTAGGAGAAAAGGTCTCTTAGATGAAACATATTCAGGATGTAAAAAGCTTCTTGTGACCAATGGGAGTGAACATTAAACATTAATGATGCAGCTTTAAGTTGCATGGAAACAAACTGGGGCAAGTCACTTCATTTTACCTTTGATTCACTGCTTCCAGCCGTTAGGAAAGGTTGAAGGGGACGCAAGGCAAACAGGAGTCTTTTCCTTTAGCTTTTTCTTGTAATGGCATATTTTGCCTCAAACAATAGTTTGAGTAAGTAGATGCACAAAATTTATAATTTATAGAATTTGTAATTTTTTTTTGTTTTTTAAAAGCAAGCAGTGTGATAACAGCAATTTACATAATTGCAGTGATTTCTAGTTAAATGGAGATTGGTTCTGTTTAAAGGGAGAATAAAATAAAGACTTCCAAGAACAATCCTAGATTGTAGAGGTTTGAACATCCCCCGGGATGGAGGTGTGAAGTGGTAGTTTGACCCCAAGACTGGGATGTCAAACATTGCCAAGCGTATCTATTTTGTATGGCCTGTCTATAGCAATGAGAATTTCTTTTGGTCTTAAGATCTGCAGAGTTTGTCAAAGTTACTTGGAGATCCAGTGTGAAATGCCATGCAATTCCTGAAAAGCAACTACATTAAAAATGTAGGGTCTGTATTTCCTGGTACCTAATTCCTTTGGTAATGTTATTTAGGATTCCAGATATGCTGCTTTGCATGCCCAGAACTACCTCAAAGCCTTACTGGCACTGTACATGTGGATAACTGTTCACAGGATCCAGGGGGCAGCTAGAGTTTCACACTCCCCTGACTTTCTTTTTTCCCTTTTTTAAAAAAAAGTCTGGGGTGACTTGTTTTCTGGTGTTTTGTGGCTCTGTCTGGATTTCCCTCTCTGGTTCACTTAGTTCTGCTTTGCAGAGGGCATTGTTTGTTTTTATTGGAAGGAGGCTTACCTGTGGTTTTTTGTTTTCAACTTCTGTGGGTTTCTGTGCTTTTTCCTTTCTGACTGTGGCCCTGCATGTTTCCTGCAGCATTTTCAGCATATTTGCATTAAGATGGATGACTCAGAAATATGTCTATAGAACAGCCTCATTTCACAAAACGTTTGGTGATAAGAAAAGATGAGCAAGATTCAGTATTGATTGGCTAAATGGGATTAGGCCTAGCTGAAGTTATGTTACTCTTCTCACGATCCCTGAAAACCTCAAGTGCTCTTCTTGCAGCACATACAGACCTTTCTCAATGGTTGTTTAGGAAGGATTAAGGCAGATAAACTCGTTTCTGCGATGTAATGAAGGTGTCAAACGAGACAATCCTGAAAGCCTTGTTTTTAAAGCTCCACTTCCCTGGCCATATTAGTTCCGGGTTTAATTACACAATAATAAGATTTCTTACATGCAGTATATTTGTACAAAGACCTTTCCATGCAGCAATGAACACTTTGTAATAACTTCTCTTTTGTTTTCTGTTAACTTGTTTTCAATTTCAATTCTGTAGGTAGAGCTCTGCAGCACTTTCTAGGATATTTGAAAAGAGCCTATGGGGAGTTTGCTTTGTGAGAATAGTTTTCAAAGTCTTCTCACTAGTTTAAGATGTAATGAAACCCATTTTAGTATTTTTATAAGGCTATTTTTAGACTCATTTCTGCTGATGGAAGAGTAGGAGTAGAGTTGCTCTGGCACAAACATGAGGAACAGCATCCCTAGGTTTGATGGATATGTTCTCAATATAATTTATCAGTTAATTAATTCTGTTTGGGAAGGTTTCTGCGAAAGCACGAAACAATAATGACCTTGTATGATTTAAATACCTGTGAGTCACTTTAGTATGGACAACTGAACAGGTCAGTCTTGAAGAAAAAGTAGCTTCTAATCTTAGAAAAAAGCCTCTTGGGTTATCCTTGTTAATAGGATAACCATCTAGTACATAATTCAGAGATTTTAAAAAAAATCTGTTATAAAGTATTAGGGTGAAGCATGATTAGAGGATTATTCACACCAGTTACCTGAGCAAGAGGTAAAGATAGCAAGTTTTGCCCAGCTGATTGGTAAGTATGAGTGAGTTAATGGATAGTGGGGACCAGTGGCTGCCATTTTAGGATTTACATATGGAAAGCATCAGGCCAAAAAAGCCTCTCAGGCTCTTCGTTGCCCTACCCTTTTGTTTCTTAGCCAACTGAGTGCCTCCATGTCCCACAGACAGAGGGAAGCCTGTCTGGCTTCACCTCTTTTCCCTGGTCATCTGCTTCACCTTGGTTTTGAAATATGTCTGTACTGCTGACCACAGAAGTAAAACTTGGCTTTGATTTGAGTTTCATCTTGCAGTGGCTGGTCTCTGTCTGTGGGAGAAACTGGACCAGGGCTTCAAAGCATTAAAGTGATTCACAGCTAATTTTCTTTTTAAGGACCAGCAGGACCATTAGATGATCTAACCTGATTATCTCTGGAGGGCTGGTCAGGGCTCAGTCTGCTGCAGGTCTTATGCTGGACACAGCCATGGCTGGAGCCCTGCGGCACAGAGAGGCGTGGGAACAGGCATTGTCTCTGGAGTGGCAGGTGTGCTGGAAAATGCTCTGCGTGCATCTTCTTTGTGTAAATATATATGTAGAAAAAAAATTAACCTAACTAGTACCCATAAGAAGTCTGGCTTGGATTTCTGAAGGAAATACAGACTTTCGGTTTGGTTGTGTCTGTCATCTGTGGGTTTTACATAAAATTCAGAGGCCAGGGAGGGATTGTCTTGCCACAACTCAAGTGTGCAAGAAAATATACCACCTTTGTATGACATGACTGTCCTGGTGCTCATGGACTGTGTCAAGCCATGGCCTGGAGTGAAATGTCATAGCCAGGAGAGAGTAAGGTGCTGTGGAGAGACTGGTGACTCCGTTTTTGGGGTGGTTAACTGCAAGAGTCCAAGTGAAACTGCAGTGAAGAGATCTGCCTTTGCCCTTGCAGGGCTCAGGACACCTGTTCAGCACAGAGCTTCCATGTCTCATGCTGGTATTGGTGACTGAAGTCCTCTTCAGAACTATCAGTTTTGTGTGCTTTCTTTTTTTCCTTCCTCTTGTGGATTGAAATTTCCCCATGGCAAATGATTCCATGCCCAAGCTGCCTGAAGGTTACCCCTTCCTGTGAAATAAGCAGAGCTGTCAGTGGGAGCAGAGCCAAGAGTGGAGGCTCGCATCTTGATTTCCTATGGACTTACTTCATTAATGAAATGGATGGTGGTAGTGAGTCACTTAACACTTGCGTATTTTGCAGTTTTTGTCAGTGAGAGGAGACAAAAAGCCCAGCTGCAGCAGCGGTCATGGAAGCTGCAGGTGTGAGCTTGGCTGGAGGATGCCAAACTGCCATCTGTGGCGAGGCTTTGTGGTGTATTTTCTTTTTTCTTTTTGCAGGCCATTTGCCTAGAAATGAGAGCAAGAATACAAAATAACAGGAGTAACTGAAGATAGCTTTTCTTCAGTTTCTGCCCCCTTGCTGGTTAGCCAGAAGTCTGTGAAAGTTTAGGAGTTGAAGCTGCGTCAGGCTTAGGGATCAATGTAGGTGCTGCCCTGCCAGCATATTCAATCTTTTAGGTGCTTTCTTCCCATATGGCTTTAAGAAGGTTTGTCCTTTGCTGTCTAGAAGATGTGGAAAAACAGAAGAATGTTATTTGCATAAAATGTATAAAGAGAAGAAAAGCAGCAGCATATTGCATTGCTTATTTATGTGGTTAATACCCGATTTTGTGCCTGTGCTCTGACGTTTTAAAACTAGGTAAGTACGGTAAGCAACTGTAAGCATTTAAAAAAAGAAAAATAAAATGTGATGGTTGCCGTAATTAAATCAGTGATGTCCTGTATGCATTTTAAATTCCTAGTCCCCCTATGCTGTTCAACTTTTTTGTCTGGTATGCAGCATGTCTGCTTATTTACAAAATGCCTTGGTACTGCATGGATTCCCTCACAGTGTGTGCAGAGTGGTTTATAACAGTTAGGCATGTGTTGTTCTGGCCGGGGAGATGTACTTGGAGCTGTGCTTTGGATTGCACAAATAACAGTTTCCAGGAATGGTCATGAGGATCAGCAGGAGGAGCTTTGAAGAGTGCGTGGGTGCAGCGTGATCTTTGGCTGAGGGAAGCCCTTTGCTGGTGGCTGGGGGCGCTGAGGCTACTCTGAAATGCAGAGCCTGAGCAGCTATTTTCCCAAACAGCTTCCTGAAATAACAGAAAGAAGGAATCTAAGCATGCTGTCTCTCCTCTCTTTTCCTCCTGATTTGCACTGTGAGAAGGAGTTAGGCATTGAGGAAACTGGTTTTCTTTTAAAGTTGAAAAAATTTGCATAGGGCAAGTTACATTCACAGCTTTCTACTTTTGAGACACTTCTCTTTTGGAAGTAGAGACTTTAAGCAGCTGTAAGACCAGAACTGCAGCACAATGCATTAGCGACTGTATTTGTCATTCTCATCTAGAGAGAAAATGTGCTGATTACATTCAGCAGTTTCTTTTTTTAGCTGGAGAGAAATGAGATGCTGGTCTTTATTCAGCTAGCTTTGTGTATTTGCAAATTGCAATTTCAACTATCTGGGCAAAAGTGATGGGCACTTAACAATATAAAGAAGTTAATATCTCACTATCTCTTCATGGAGTTGATTGACTAGTCTTTTCATAACAATGAAATTAACATATTTATAAGCTGGTCTTACTGTTTGGGTAATTTTTTTATTGCACTAAATTTAATTAATCAACTATTGCTAGATGATTTTTCTTTTGGTAGAGAGATCTTCTGTTTGACAAGACTTGAAAGAATTAACAGATGATTTTTTCAGCAGCTCTCCAGCAGCTTGTTACTTGGAATTTTGATTTGCACTCCAGACCACTTCAACTGGATGTGTCCATTATATCTGGAGTAAACAGTCTTAGCTTTGCAAATTTGCAAGTGCTTCTACACAGCTGCCAGACTGGCAGGGAATACT
The DNA here is from genome assembly GCA_013397895.1 of Origma solitaria. Classification (NCBI taxonomy): domain Eukaryota; kingdom Metazoa; phylum Chordata; class Aves; order Passeriformes; family Acanthizidae; genus Origma; species Origma solitaria. Next base: position 1,864,381 of record VZRL01004594.1, on the reverse strand, counting down.
TTTGTTATATGACATTTGCAATAATATCTTAAGGCTACTTGTTTCTCCTGCACACCAGTCTTCTACTAATTCTCTTCAGAGCCTGTCTTTGAGTGGTAAGCATAATTTTTTTGGTGTTGGAGCAATAACAGCTTCAACTGTCTATCTCTGGTTTGCATCCAATTTTGTGACCTGGGCGGTTAGTCTGTACCACAGGCTGCAACCTTCAAGTGTCTTCCATCATACCTTCCCAATGGGTCATACACCTGCAGGTGGTGTGACCTGGCATCTGCTGTAAAGGGGCTGGAAATGAGCTATTCAAGGCTTTGTTGAGAGGATATACAGCTCCTGTAAGTTAGCTGATGGAGATGACCAGTGTGGTGCCTTCATGGATCTGCAAGATTAATTACTGTAATAAGCAGGGAAAAATGGTGGACCAAGACAGTGTGTAAAATGTGGAGGATTGCAGCATACCCATTATCCAACTGGACTATTGTCTTTCCTCTGTGTACAGGGTTTGAGGAGACAAGTAGGAAGTATGGTGCTCCTCCATAGTAAACTGCGTCTGGCATGCAGGGACCTCTTTGGCAGAAAACTGTGGTCATCCTAGCGCTTAGAGGACCTGGTTGTTTGAAGATGGAATTGTACAGATCTACAGAGGTTTATGTCTCAGGATTGAGGCTCAGTGTTTTACTTTAAATGGGATGCTCTGCAGGAAGAGTTAGTGCTAGACCCATAGGTCTGCCCTGTTTTGAGGTTTGTCAAGGTGCTGACCTTGCTAAATGTCTTGAAATCAAGATGAGGCTTAGACTGTATGCAGAGCTGGTTGAGGAGCATGGAAGCTGAGTGACAATGCAATTGTCGGTCTGTAACTGTAGGTTAATAGTAAAATGTGTTTTTAATGAACTTTTCCGATTGTAAGACCTGTGAAACACTGTGACTGCGTCCTCAGCACTCTGTGTGACTGGGCTTGTTTTGCAGGAGGGAGAGCTTTTTGTGCCTGGTACCATCAGAATAACAGCTTGAGAACCCTTAGCTCCTCCAGTTCCTGAGACATTTACACCACAGAAATAATCAAAAGCGTAAGAGTTTAGTCCCGAGCATGATTTCTTTTAATTCATGAACCTTAAAGCATCACTGTTTTGTTTCCATTAATGCAATGTAAAACATGGGTCTTGCAGTTTTCGAGTAGCTCTTACTGGTATGAGCATCTCCTATAGCTCAGACATATTTCATTCAAATTAATACTGAATTATTAATACAGGGGCCTGTTTATAAACCTCCAGAGCAGGTTTATGGCACAGACATTGACTGAGGCTACTTGTTAATTGTGAGAGTGGATTGGATATTTGGCTTTTAATTCGTATGAATACGGTTTTTCTTAGTTAACCTAATTTGAGTGGGAAACTGGGGGAGGAAAAAGAAACAGGAGGGTGTTCACATTTGTTGGGCCAGTATTTTCCAAAACCCTAGAAGTTATGTACTGTAAATCATACACTATTCACATATATAAGGTGCATTTTTGTAGTTGCTGGAATAAACATGGATGGCTGTGACCCTTTGAGATGAATATTTCAATCCTAAATTTAGCAATTCCTAATTAAGGAACCTCCCTTGATAATTTGTACCACTGAATGGAATAAGGGCTGTGCATTGAGAATGTATCCCTTAAATTTTTGCAGATCTGTTTGTGGCTTTGTGATGCTGTATGATATTCTGTAGAAAACTCAAGTGAATCAGAAGGGTTTCTGGGGCAGCATCCTGGTGTTCAGGGACATCCCAGTGCAAATTCTTGAATTCATCACACATTTTGATCTTTGTCCTTGCATGTTGTGTGTTTTTCAGTTGGTGGCAAATGTAATTTTCATGAATGCAAAGAAGAAAGTAATGGGGTATGTAAATGAAAAATTATAGAAAGGGAAACTTTATTGGTTGCTTTATAAAGCATTTTCCCCATAAACTTTATTGGCAAAAGATATTGCAAACTTACAGCTACAAAATAAGGAATTTTACTACACCCTCTTTAGCATACTTGGAAGTTGTTTATGGCACAGCAAGTCAATTTTCTGGACCTACTAATATCTTCACTGTTATAGAGGACGGAATCATAGAATCATACAATCATTTAAGCAGGAAAAGACCTAAAATAATCTAGCCCAACCATAACATTCAGGTTTTGTTTAAATTTCTATCTTTGAGTTCTGAAGACAGGATGTGTTGTTTAAATATGACAGTTCTTGTTTTAAAAATAAAACAAACCTTCAACAAAATGGCTACCATGCAGATAGCATACAAGTCAAAAGCAAGGTGCTCTGCTAATTCAGACAAGATATGTCCCTGCATATTAAACAAGCTGAGAACAGGGACAAAATAACTTGTTTTTCAACTTGTTTAATAAAAATAGGGTTTTATTGTTATTAGCTTCAGAATCTCTTCAGACAAATGATGGTCAGACAAAACATAATGTAAGTATTTATGTGAATAAACAATCTTCCCCAATAATAATACAGCAAATCCTGTCAGTTCCATGTTTGTACTGCTGCAACTTCAGGTGCAAGAAGTGATTTTTTTTCTTTACACCCATTCTACATGTCTTTTTCCAAATCCATGAATTGATACAGCACATCTGTGTTACTTGAGAATAAAAAAGTATGAAGTCATGGTCCCCTAAATAGCTTGTAGGATGAAAATGCTGAAGACAGCCTTCTTTTCATCTCCTGTGGGTCTCTTGTACGGGACTCTGGAATCTTGGCTTTGATTCTTCATGCAGAGTCTTCACAATATCCACATCTGGGCTATGAATGTAGCTGAGAACAGATCTGCTTTAGATCTTCATGGCTAATAATAACTTCAAGAAACAAATGCTTCTAGCAGAAAAATGTTTGTGTGGTCTCTAAAACAGACCGAGTTAAGACAAAAAGGAGAAACTGGAGCATCCAAATAGTATTGAACTGGTATCAGATGCCAGAGTTGTTCAAGCAATTTTCTCTCAATTGACAAAGAATTTATTTTTGACTTCTCGATAAATCCTCTCGGTCACAGTGAAAATTCCTATCTCATCTTTCTTCTGTGATACCTGCATATTCTCCCAGATAATCTGCATTGTGTTCAGCACAGTGTCTATTTTAAAAAGGGCATTTTGTGGAGCTTATTGTTTCCATTGTTTCCTTTTTTGTGATAACATAGTAGGTCCTTTCCACTAGCATACATTTTTAATCTTATTTTCTTGTTAGCAGGATTTTATCTATTTAAATAGCCCTGTTCTGTGTTTCTTAATAACTGGTAAAAGATGAATGTGTTTTGAAATGTGAATTACTTGGAGTACACCTGCATCTTGTAAAAATACCAACAATACCTTAAATATGACTACTTCAGGCACAGGAAAACCAAATAATTTAAATATTTGAACAAACGTATCAAACATCTTTAGGGTGGGAGGAAGAGAAAATTGATGGTTGGACATTTTTATTTTTAAATGTCCTCAGGGTTGTGCTTAGTTGTGAAATAGTGACTAAAAATGAGAGGAAAAGAGATTGGCAATGTTTCCTCATTCTTCTTAGAGGAAGGAGCATTGCACAGCTGACCTGAGAACGTGGGCCAAGAGATGACATGAGCGTCTCGGATTCATGCGAATGTTGCTGTGGTCTTTGCAGTGTCTGAGGGGGTAGGGTGAAGCTGGGAGGAGGACTTCAGGATTTCCAGTGTTTGAACAGAACAGGAAACAAGAGTCAAGTGAACTTTTGGATGAAAGTTGGAAGAAGTCAAGGTGACAGCGGCCTCACTGCAGGTCTCAACACTACTTGCCTTGAGTGTGAAGTTCATCCTGGTGCCTGAAAGAAGAAAAAAAAATTCTGGTTGGATTGGAATGTTTTACACTGCTACAGTTGTGTGTTTGTTTGTTTTTAATTGCATGAGAGGAAACACTGGAGTAGGCAATGCCTATAATGGTTTGAGGTGTTTGACATCACATAGTCCCATCAGAACTGAAAACAGGCGAGTTTGACAGTAAATTCATAGCTTCAAATTCATGGAAGTTCATGCACATCATTACAGGCTTGGGGAAGGGTGGCTTGAGAGCTGCTCAGGAGAGCAGGACTTTGGGGTGCAGGTCAACAGCAGCTGAACATGAACTAGGTGTGCCCAGGTGGCCAAGAAGGCCAATGGCATGCTGGCCTGTACCAGGAATAGTGTGACCAGCAGGACCAGGGCAGTGACCATCTCCCTGTACTCGAGTGCTGTGTCCAGTTCTGGGCTCCTCAATTCAGAAAAGACATGAAGGTGCTGGGGTGTGTCCAGAGAAGGGCAATGGAGCTGCTGAAGGGTCTAGAAAACAAGCCTTATGAGAAGTGGCTGAGGGAGCTGGGGGTGTTTAGGGTGGACAAAAGGAGGCTCAGAGGGAACCTCACTGTCTCTACAACTGAATGGAGGTTGTGGTGAGATGGGGGTTAGTCTCTTCTACCATGTCTCAGGTGAAAGGGTAAGGGGAATTGGCCTTAAATTGCATCAGAGGAGGTTCAGATTCTGTATTAGAAAAAAAAAAAATACTGCAAGAGTGATCAGACATTGGAATTAGTTGCGCAGGGAGAATGTGGAGCCATCATTACTGGAAGTGTTCAAGAGGCATCTGGATGTGGCACTTGGGGTTGGTTTAGGGATGTTAGTAGTGCTGCTGGTTGAGAGTTGGAGCAGATGATCCTGAAGGTGTCTCCAGCTTTGAGGATTCTGTGAAAATCAAGTCTGGCTCAGTTGGTTCGCATGTATTTTTAAAAAAGTTTGTAGGTAGGGGTAATGATTTAAAATTCAAGCCTTAACCTGCCTCTTACTGACCACCCGCCGTTGCCAATAGATGTAGTTCAGTGCACATGAGATGTGGCCTTAGTAAGTCCGCCTTTGAGAGGATGCCACACCCTTGCTTGCTGGTGCCATTTTTAGCAATAAATGACAGTCCGTAAAGCAGCATGAATGCCTAGTATGACATCCTGTGTCTTTAGCCTTGGAGGAAATGCTGTAATTTAGTCTTCGTGGAAGTAAAATGTAAATCTGTAACTGTAATTAAAACTATACAAATTCTTTTGATGTCTTACTCCCTACATCCACACAACAGCAAAAGCTTAAAACGGTCAACATTTTAAACGGGAGGAAAAGAGGGATTGAAAAGTTTTATATAACCTCATGTGAGGTAGAAGTAAGAGTTAAAAAGATATGTGAACTAGTGGTAACAGTTTTTTAAAATAATTAAATGGCTTGTTTATTCTGCCTCACTCATTTAATTACAGCAGTGGATTAAACTTATTTACAGTGAAATAACCAGTAACAGACATGTTTAGGTTCTATTTTTTCTAGAGACAAGTCCCTGCAAAAAAAGTGTATTTGCTGTATTTGCACACCCACATAGGTATAATAGGTGTCTGCTTTTAGTTTTGGATACTTGTTGAGCAGCCAAAAATAGGTTTCTGGAGTCTCTGATACATTTGAAAACCAGAGATTGGATGGGAGGCCAAGGTTCACATCAGTCATACAGGGCAGAGTAATTGGTTATCATACTGTATGACATAGAATTAGAATTTGGGGGATTACTTTGGAGGCATCCCAGGCATGTAAAAAAAGTGTTCGATCCTTCTACTTTGATGTAAACTCACATTAATTTACCAGTTCCCGTGGAATTTCGGCTCTTCCCAACCTCCCCCTCAATATTCTGTTGGATCTAAAATCCTTGATATTTCAGTGAAGGGGAACTTCGGCATAGAGGAGGCTGATTTTCAGTTGCTGCTCTTCATATACATTCAGTCAGAACTAAGGTAATGCTGAGGTGGCACAGTATTAAGAAGTGGGGGTATTAGGGTGCCATTGAGGTTTGCTGTCATTATCCATTTTCACCTGTTGCAACCAGGAATGTTTTGGCTTTCTCTGCCAAGAAGCAGATTAGTTTATGTTGCTCCAATTGTGGACTTAAATTTTCCTTTTAAAATACTGTATCAGAAAATGCTGTTTCACAGTCAGGAGAACTTTCTTCCAAAGTATTTTGAATCTCTCCCACAGAAAGAGAATGGGAATCAAGTAGATACTAAAACAAGCAGCATCTGAATACATAATTAGTCACCCAAGCCTCAAATAGAAAGCCACTTGGAAGCTTACATTTTCTTATTTAATTCTCAAGCCAAAGAAGTGTCTAATAATGGCATTAATTGTGGAATTTAGAACTGTTTTTTCACTGCCATAAAAAGGTACACTTGATGCAGTTGTATTCCAGCAGTAGTTTACAAAAAAAACCAAACAACCCTCCTCCCTTTCTTTTTACTGCCCAGTTAATTTGTGAAAGGAAAAGAACTATTTTCAGAAACTGAAAAAGGAGGGTTCAAATAGGTCTCCTGTTTTATGAATTGATTACAGAATATCCCTTCAGTTCTGAAAGAGCAATTTATTTTCCTGTGCCTATTTCCAAGAGGAAAATGAACTCCTGGGAAGGAAGCTGTGGAGAAACAATGGGACACACGAAATACATTAATCTAAATGTGAGTGCATAAATGGCATAAAACATGTTCTGGAAGATATCCCTCGGATAGAGGTATCCTGCATTTGCTAGCAGAAAGCTGCATCCTGTTGATGTCAACCAACTGTAGGGAAATACCGTTGGATTCTTAAAATAGGATTAAAACAGGCTGTATGGCTTCCATGAAAGTGTATCATCCTTGACTTGCTGAGGCTGATCACTTCATGAAGAATGCATAGAAAATCCTTGCCTATCTCCAAGAAGCTCAGCTTCAGTTCCCCTAAATGTGTGTGCGCAGTTGCCAAGTGGCTGATGCCAGCTGTCTGCAGCCTGACTTGTCCCCTCCTGGGAGGCTCTTAGCTGGTGAAACAGTTCCCAGTGCCTTTAAATATAGCAACACTGGGAGTAGTGAAACTGGAGAGATTATGAACTCACAATATTTTAGCAAGAGTAAAGCTTTGGTATCTAACCATCTTGTTTGCTTCCTACAGACTGGCAGGGTTTGATTTACATGGATTAATGTATCCCAGTATTCTTTTTTTCACTGCCTAACTTGCTTGCTGAAGATAATTTCCTGCTCTGTAAAGGGTGGTGAGTGTGCCTTGTGCATTCACTTAAAGCAGTTAATTTCATTACCTTTAACTTTCAAAAAGATATAAAAAGGAGCTGCACTTGATTAAGGACATGGCTTTGGGTTAAATACCTGTAGAGTGCCTGATTTATAGATAAAGAGATTTGGTGCCATGGCTTTATTGACAATCCAGTTTTGTCAAAATTATTTGAGCTAGGTACCGTAACCTCAGTGGGACAGGGAAAAGGCTTAGAAAGCTGGATAGTTCTCATGTGATCATGTTATCATGGGTGTATTTACATCCAAAATACAAAAGCACCAGAATAAATAGCCCCAGTGTTTATTGCAGAACTTTGTGTTCTGTTTGTCGTGCTAACACAGCAAGTAGTGTGAAATAGTACTGACAGGGAAGTGAGTATTTATGTAATTAAGTTGTTTCTACAATACTGTCCTTGTTCTTCTCCAGCTACTGCGCTTGCTGCATGAGAACCCCACCTCATGCTATAGTATGTGTTTTCATTCATTCGTTCATTCATTTACTCCAGGCATTAATTTTGGGACTGAAGGTTGTTCTTGTAGCCACACTTGATGTAGGTTGTCTTGACCAGATTTAGCAAATGGTTTCTCTGTACCGGTGACTTTAAAATCCCCATACAGTACCTGAAAAATAGGAGCTTGCTTATCTTCTTGTTGGGGGTATCACCATCTTGGCTTCTGTGGTCCTCAACATTGTGACTACAGCTTATCATAAGATACGATGTTCCCGATATAGCCCAAAGAAGAAAATGAGATCTCTCCACAGAGGTGAAATAAACGGAATAATGGGAAAATCCTAGCCAAATCCTAACCATTACACATGCCATTTTCCCATGGCCTCTTTCACAAGACCATGACAGTACTATTCACCATCCTTTTTTTTAACAGGAGTTTTGGTCCACATACCAGAGTTCATGTTAAGGTGGGGTGATAAACAGGGAAAACTGACTTTCCACCTGATTATTCAGGGTGCTTCTTTGCATGGTGTTTCATCTTCAAGATTTGCACTGGAGATGAAGTTGGCATGTAAGGGAATGTCAGGATGGAGTTGCTTTACTTGGGGCTAAACCGGTGGTGTGATGCCCATTGCCCCTGCAAGCCCCTAACTCTGCTCCCCTGGGTTTCTTTTGTTCTCTGTGTTTCTCAGCCCTGCGGGGGATGCTACTGGCTTGGTGAAATCAGTATCTGCAGAGGTTACAAATGTGCTGCACATTCTCTATATAAACATTTTGGTCTTGTTTTTGTACTAGTGCTGGTACTGTTGCCAAATACTATTATCATAATTGGCCAAAGGAAACGAGGGGCCCAGGCTTGTACCAGAAATAGCAGCTCTTGTTAATGCACGGCGGTTTGTTGTGTCCATGTGTCTTGCACCAGCACTCTGGGAGGCAGCTGATTGTGTTGCTTGTTTTTTTAATGCTTGCATCAGGACTGGTTTTGGGAGAAGCAGAGTTCACTCCTGGCCTGTGCTTCGGAAAGGTGGTACTTGGTTAACTGATACAGGTTTGAGATGGGTATTTATATGATTGTACTTGATGGAGAAAAGAGAGATATTGGGAGTTTAAATAATTCATCACTTTCTTTCAGTCGCTTCTTTTCAGGTGTGGTGTGTATCTTCATTAAATCTTGCATGAGTGCTGTGATGAGAGAAATGAGATCTTGTCATTAGAGGCAGACTGCAAACCGTTTGGGGTGGTAAGTGACCGTGGCTGGATGTGGGGTGCTGTGGCAGCAGCTCAGTCTGCCCCATTCCAGCCCCATGGAAATGGTAAACTCAGGAATTGTTTGCTCAACAAACAACGGTGAATGAGCCATCCTCGCAACAGGATTGGAAGGATTTGAGAATGATTAAAGTTCACTGTTTAAAAAACACTTTAGGCTCCATTCTGCCACGGTGTAACACTCCATACAGTGCTATAATTGCGTACCCAGTGGGTCAGTCTGTCTCATCCTAGTCTGAGAGGATTCCCCCAAAATGCTTCATTTCTTGTGCTTGTGGCTGACCAGAAGGCCAGGCTGAGGCTGTGTTTCAGATTTTGTTGTAAAGCTGCAGTTTGTGGTTGCTCTCAACTCCTCTTGAGCAGCTTGTTTCCAAAAAGAGCTGCTGCCTTTGCGTGCTGCAGTCAGGAGATTGTTTCCAGCAAAACTGGAGTGTTGTGGACAGTGGTGGGAGGCAGAAGGAAGGTCATTGCCAGCCCCGCCAAAGGAGAAGGGTGCCAAGGAAAACCCCAGACCTCTGTGGGGAACTGGTAGCTGAGGCTGCAAGGCTCAGTTGTGTGCTGTAAACATGCAGTGGGGCAGCAAGCTGCTCTGGGGTTTGGAGCTGCTTCCAGTTGTGCAGTGATAGGCAGGAAAAAGTGTCTCTTGTATTTGAAGATGACTGTCACCATGCACTGATATGCACTTGAATTAGCTGGTCTGAAATAGTACTGATGTGAGCAGCATTGCATCAGTGCCTTCACATGACAAATGACATGGAGCAATGGCTAATAGTTTTCACTTCCCTCAGAGGTTTGCTTTTGTCTTCAAAATAAAATATTAAGAAGTTGAGACAGCATTTTTCCTTCTCAATCCCCGTTGCATACCCCAAAGAGTGGAAGCAGTGATCCTGCAGGCAGAGGCAAGGGAATTGCCTTGGGCCTATGTGCTTCTGCGTGGTGACAGAGTTTAACCCTTTGGAACGCATCAAGCATATGGCCAAACAGCTGTTGCCCATTTACGTCCTACAGCAGCTGCCCTCAGCCCTCCCTTCCACAGCACCAGCTGCTGGGGAAGCCACAGAGAAAAGCCTCTGCACCCCCATATTCCTGTTCCTCTGAACTGCCTGTGGGTCGCTGGCCAGCTGGGAGTCTTTGTTGCAGGTTATTAAAAGAGCACCCAAGTTTGGCGTGCCTGAGAAATGTACCAGCGTTTCTGTGAGTGGTTGCTTTAAGACTGAGGGGAAAATACAGATGCTTTATTATTGCCAGTTTTTGTGTGAGTGATGAAAGGATTTCATTTACAGGTGACCATTCACATTAGCGGAAAAGTTGGTTTTCATGCTGTGTTTCATATCCATTTGTCAAATTCTCCCTGTCTTAGATGCTTTGCTTGCCCTTTAATCCCTGGAACCTTGTCTGGCCTGGGAACTTAAATTGGTTTTTTTAAGTTCCTTTTAGCCCCCATCCATCCTAAGCACTGCATTTTATTTTAACCAGACGGGAATTAAGTAGCTGGATCCACTTGAGGGCTGTTTCCAATAGCTCCTGGTATTCCGTAGCTCATTCCCTAGCTTGTATTGCTTGGTTCCTGTGCCTGCAGGGAGTTTCTTCCCATGTTAAGGACTGAACAAGTACTTTCCTCTGCCGAGTCTTCTGACAAACTGGTGAGAGGAAGCCTGGTTTCACTAAATCACAGGAGAATGACCCACAGTGGCAGAGCTTTGATGTGGTGGTGCACTGGCACAAGGAAGCTATTGAGCATTAAATTATGCCAGTGCTGATTGGGATCAGTGAGCTGCCTCCTAATACCCTGTTTTGGTCATGGGACAAAACCCAGCAGTGGAGATCTGTGTTTCTTCACTGCCATTTTAAAATAACCCAAATGAAAGAGTTTGAGCCTACTTGATGTGCAGATCCCTTTGAGCCAGAAAAGCAGGGCTGCGACTCAACTGAGCAGCGACTGGTGCTCTCAGCAGGGCCACAGTCCTGTGACTAACGCAAGTTTGGGATATTTTTAGTGCTCTTCCTTGAGTTGTTTGCCTGGTCCTCTCTGCACTTGGTTAGTGCCGTGAAGGTCACACAAAGATAACAGACAGTTGTAAAGAGTGCTGAGAGGGCCAGCTGGTCGGGATGGCACTCCACCAGCAACGCTCCTGCTTTTGAGATAGAGGGGTCGGCAAGGGCTGAGAAGTACTGGCATGCTGCTTTCAAGATATCAAACCCAGCTTTCTTCACACCTCTAAGCTAGGAAATACGTATGTGCCAGGAAACAAATCCAGGCATCAGAAAAACAGTGACCTGGTCATTTTGTCTGAAAGGATTAGGGAGTAATGTACAGCCTGCAACCCAATAGTCGGGATCCCTTATCTTGCATAGTTCCCATTCAGCAGGGAGTAGCAGTATCCTCGCTGTGGAGGGGAGGAGATCTGCCATCACTGAATATATTGACAAAGGGAAGTGGCGGGAGACTCCCTTTACTGCTGGACTCCCCTGTAATCACGTTCCCTCAAGTGTTTGTTTTTCTGCTTCTTACCTTTCATCTTGCTTTGTGGGTATTAAAATTGCTTTTGGTGGAGGGTGAAATTAAGCCATCTCAAGGACTGCTGCTGTCCTTACACAATGCTGCTGTTCAGGTGACTGGGAACTTAATTATGTGGCAACATCTCATGAACAGACCCTAAAACTTACTAAGGAGTTCAGGACTGAAGGGAGAGTGTGCAACTGAAGCCATCTAAGACAGTCTCTCTGGGAAAAGTGGGGGAAAAATTAATAAAATAAGTCCCCAGAACGACACACTGGTGGGTTATCAGCACCGTTCTAGGTACCCGTGCCAAGCACAGCATAGCTGGAAGGAAAGGATATTCTTGGGAGCAAATAAGAATACAAATAATAATTTTTTTTTCTGTGTGTGTTAGATACTGAATGAAGTGCATTGGACTACTTTAAAACAAGAGCTATGAGTGAACTGTCCTTGCAAAGCAGAGTTGTTTTCCCTATGTCCTCTGCCTGGAATTGCCTCATTCCAGGGACATTCAGTAGAAGCAGGCCTTGACTCCCAGCTATTCCCTCTACTTCTCCTCCTTGTTTGTTCTTCTCTCCATTTACCCAGGCTCTCTTGAGGGATGAGAGATTCTTTTCATTTTTTGGAAACTTCTGGCTGTGCTGTTGTGTCTGTGGTTTCCTGAGGAATGGTTATGTGGGGTTTCTGAACAGCTGCTCCGGGCAGACCCGGACTGACGACACACCAGCCTTGGAACTCTTTCCATTACGCTATTGGCATTTCCCCTGAGGCAGGACAGCTATCTGTCTAATGGAATGACACGTTTTTCAGCGCTGTCAGTCCTTAAATATCAAGTAAGTGAATTAATAGAGAGCAGGTGAATGTTTCTTCAGAAGAAGGTTTAATGTCATGTAGCTGTTTGATGCATTGCCTCTGGCGCAACCATCTTGTCATAAAACCTGACATCATTTGTTCAGTTGTCTCTCAGAATTATTTGCTGCTTTTCAGGCTTGTTAATTATAAGTGACGTTACACATAGTCTCATATGAGCTAGAATTACAACTTTCAGATTGACTGCACAGAAAGAAAGCACATTTCACTAGGAGACAGTGCAGCCTTCGTCAATGTGCCTGTCTGTTGATTGATGAATGGCTGAAGGAATGACTTACTAGGATTGCTCTGGCTCCAATATTCAGTACAAATAGGTCTTTTTGAGTAGCATGGCACTGCCACAGGAGCCTTTCATCAAACGATTTGAATGGGCTTTCTGCTCTGTAAGTCACTGCCTTAATCCAGTGATGCAGGTGTGAAACCACGCTGCAGGCTGAGGAGCTGCAGTGTTGTGAGGAGGCTGATTCCTCTGAGCTGCTGTTGCTTGCTCTGTTGTGGAGCATGAACTTGTAACCTTTATCTGAACACTGTTTCTTCCAGTGAAGCTTTTTATTCCAAATCCAAAAAAGGCAACAACGAAAGCCCCACACCTCTCCCCCACAGTAACAGTTCATAGAAGTTGTGTGAATCAGCTGTTCATAAAGTATGTCCCCAAAATGCTGTCAGTTGAATGGGAAAAAGTGGGTTAGAAAATCAGCTGTCCAATAAATTGATCTCTAGACAGAAGCTGGGGCTCTTAGGAGCACATGCAGCAAGATAACTGCTGACTGCAGTTGAGGGTGACTGCAGATAAACTTCTCCTGCTGTAGCTTGCTGCAGGATAAATGGCTTATTAAGGCATAGATGCAAGTGCTCGTATGCAGTTCATGGGGTTGTCTGAGAGAGGTACCGTGGAAAAGGGAGTTGTAGCATTTTCTTCCTGTCTCCTTTACTCATTAAGCCACAAACTTCAAAGAGGACTGAAAAAATCCAGAACGGGACATTTTGATCATTGAGCTGCCCCTTTTGGGAAAATCCCAGTGTGTTGAGCAGATAACTTTCCATATATCACAGAGAGCCTTTGTCCTGCTTCTTCTCCCCCAAGACTGCAAACGTGAATTAAATGCATCAATATAAAATGGAGTCCTTTGCCTCCCGTTGAGCTCAGTGTTCTTCCAGTACTGTGCATGTCCTTGGCCTTCAGCGTGCTTTATCTGGACTGCCTGAGTGTTTATGTGGTGGTGCTCTTTTACTTGTTATTTTCCAGAAAATAACTATCAGATACTTTTCCCTATCTTTAAGTAGGTCAACCGTTAATCTAATTGATTAACTTTGTAGCTAGTCAATTAAATTGATTTACTCATATATGGGGGGCATATTTACCCACTGTATCAGTGTAACTCACTGTGTAGTTTTGTGTAGAGGAATTGTGAAAAGCTTTGCTAGGCAAAACCTCAAGGGGAAAACCCAAAACCCTAATAGGCAAGGCATTGCAAAAAGCAACTGAACACTGAGGTGTTTTTTAAAAACAAGTTCAAATATGTTTTTGCCTGAAATTTCAGGCTGTCAGCTCACAGGTATCTTCATTGAATAATGAAAGTTCGAGGTTGTTACAAGGCAGTACTTTGCTGGAAACTAACCCATGAAGTGCCCCTCTTGTTTGACAAAGGAGTCACTGAAAGATAATATTTGAGAGATCAGTTCCTTTGGGGAGTTCAGCAGCCACTGCACTTTCATACTGGAGACCTGAAGTAGCTGTAACAGCTTGTTTGTGGTGTTGAGGAATGGACCATCATTCAAAAGCTGCCATGAATTATCCATGGAAAATGGCCCTCAGATAGGAGCCCCTTGGTGGTTGGTTAGTATAATTAATATAAGCATCTTTCAGCAGCTTTACGTTTTGGTTTAGCAGCTTCTCAATTTAAGAAGAGTCTTGGGACTGCCTAGATTTCAATTATCTCCCTGATGCTGGAGGTGGGGTTTTAACTTGATGTTAATTACATTCCTCAAGGGAAATGCAGACAGCAAGCAATGGTTAGGGTTGTGCAGACAGCATAGCTCACACCAAACATCTGAACCAAAAGCAAATGTACTATTAAGGAGTTGAAAGTGCTATGCTACTTGCTTTTTATTTTAGAGAGTCCTTTATTTTAAGGTGGCCTTTGTGGAATGTAGCAAATGTGGAGTGTTACTGGACTTGTATTTAAATCATGTATTCCATGTTCTTCTTTTTTTTCGGTGAATCTTACTAAATACTTGATTAAAAGAATTCCAGTACAGCAGAATGTGAGAACGTGAACTGAATGTGCTGTAAACACTGAAAAGCTAGAAGATACCTCAATTTCTTTACTTGTAGTACCTTTCTAGTATTGATGTTGGTCGTGCTGCTGTCCTGGTAGACAGGTAAGCCTTTGCTGTAAAAATGATGGATTGAGCAAGGTTGGGCCTTCAGCTCTGTGCTCTCCCTTTGGGCAGATGCAGCATGCAGGAACTGCCGTGGAACAAATCCCTTGGGAAATACCTTAGGCATTGCTCTCCAGAAAGAATCACGCTGGCTTTGGAGAAAGACCAGCGAGAAGATGGAAAGGAATTTGAGAACAGAGCAGACAGAGCCCTTTCTTCTAATAAGCAGAGGCAGCAGCTTCAGCCAGACCCATGGTTGCAAGTCAAATTGTGAGGGTCATCTTGCACTCTGTAGCACTCCCAGTCTCACAGTGCTCATTTGTCCAGCACATTCCAGTGTTCTATTTAGTGATCCTGTGAATTGCTGCTATTTTCTCTTCTTGGGAAAGAAGTGATGCTGGAGTGATGACCTGGAGGATACAAACGTCCTTGGTACTGCTGTGGCGGGAGGCACAGAGGGACGGCTGCATGGGGGCTACTCTTTCATAGTGGGGAGCTTGTAAGGATGGAAAAAAGGAGGCAAGCAGTGCCAGGCAGTTTGGAGTTAATTCAAAGAATGCTTGGGTTTTGTTTTTCCCTTTTGTCTGATAACACAGCCTCCTCCCAGTTTTCCTACACAATTTCACAATTAGAGATGTTTCAGCACTGGCTTCTACATGCACTTCTGCAGTTTCTGGAGGCAGATGTGCTGAATTCTGTTGTTGGGTTTTTGCTTTAGCATGGCCCATGGTCCATGATGAATAGCTCTCCAGTATTCAAAACATGGGGAATTAGAATAAGGCTTAGCTCTTTTTATATGAACAGCACCCTCCTGAGAAACTTCTTCATTCTGTAAATCCCTTTGCTCCCACAACCTGTTGGAGTACGGGTGGATATTGATATCTTTTTATAGATGGAGCAAATCAGCTTAGTGTGCTGGTTTTATGGCTGTTCTTTTGAGAGGGGAAATTGATTTGGTGGTGCCATGACCAGGCTTTCATGCAAAGCTTCCATTTGCAAAGTTCCTTCTCACTTGTTTTATCAGCTGCACCAGATCTTATTAAAACCCAAACAGTAGCCAGCTCTGACTATTAGCTTAATGGTTTAATACCAGCTTCTCCATAAAGTAGAAGCAACAGGTTATTTAAAACATGTAGGTCAGATTGGTCTGGTGTTTTCCAGTAAGATTATGTAAAGATATTATTATTACTATTAAAACTCTCAAGAGCAGGAGGTGCACCTGGCATTCTTAATGTAAATGTTCCACTACAAGTTTAGGCTCAGGTTCAAAATGAGATTGTTTTCCTGTGAGAAATGCCATCCTCCTTCTGCAAGAGGGCTGCAGTATAAAACAAAAAGTAAAATGAATACTAGGTAATCAGCCCACTCCTGGTTTTTGGTTATCAAAGCCAGTAGCTGCAGAAATTATTTAAGTTATTATTATTTATATTATTTAAAAGATTTTTAATTCACTGTTTCTGCTACAGTATTACTTAAAATTTAAAATCCTGAGGTTTTTTGTTGGTGTAAGGACAGATTACTACGTAATGTAACTTCTGCATTATGGAAAAACTAGACCTTGTTAGAAATACAAATAGATGTTTATGGACATTTAGAGCTATTTGCTGTAAAACTCTGAAAGGATCTTTAAATATTTAGGGCAGCCTTTTTCCTGAGACAGTAAAATCCATAGGTGCCTTCTGTAGGCAAAGGGAAGGAGGAAAAGGGCAATATTTACATACAGAAAGGAGACAGATGCTCATCTGCTGGAATCTCAGTGCTGCAGAAAAGGTACCATTTACAATCTGTTGTAAACTCTGGTGTTCAAAGGGCAGCAATAAGATTCCCACTCAGCACTGAAACTCAAGCAACTCTTTCAAAAAACTGTCCCTTTGCTTAGTTGTCGTCAATTGGTTTGGTAATTGTTGTGACAGCATTCTGTGGGAGCAGGAAGCCACTGCATTCTGGAAACAGTTTGTTAAGTTCTTGCCATTTTAAATGGCTGGCTTTAATATTACCAGTCCACAAAGAAGGGGTGAGGAAAATAGATTTTGGTGTGACTCTGTGAAGGTGGAGGCAGGCAACTGTGAATTTTACCAATCCAAGCAAGTGACATTCTGCATAGGTAGGTTCAAAATTCATAGCCCTCTTAGAATATAATTCTTACGATTCACAGAAATAAAGATTTGTGTGTGTGTGTGTGTGTGAGAGAGAGAGAGAGAGAGAGAGCAAGCAGGCAGTCATGGAAAACTGCAGCACCCTTGGAGGAAGGAAACAGATGGCAGGAAGAGCTTCCAGATACTTGACAGGCTGCAACAGACTTAAATGCAGGCAGTTGATAAATGGGCACACGATTGGGTTTTGCTGTAGCTATTGTTGTTTAGTCTTGTTAAAATGCCTGATGTGCTCTGTGTTAGCAGTACCGAAGTTTTATGTCCTCTCTGCTTTGGTGGTCCTTTGTTTAGCTGCTGTGGCCACTGAGGTGCTATGAATGGGAATGAAGATCCAGGCATTTCTGTGAAAAATTAAGTTTCTTCATAGGACTAATAGCAGGACTTAATGTTGAGTAACAGCAAGGGAGAAGTGAAACTGAATTTAATTCCTGCATCTGTGTTATTCCAGTCTCTCTGGCAGAAATGGCCATGTGAGGCTAATAATAAAAAAAAGTTTGTGCATGCATTTTAATCATTCATTCCTCCACTATCCTCAAGTGCAAAGGCACTGATGCTGCGAATTCCTACCTTGGGGGCTTTATCAGGGACAGAAATGTGTAGCCGTTGATATTTTATACCTTGCTCAGACTTCTGGGAACACTGGAGAGCAGCCTGCTGTGCAGCCTGCTGTGCACAGTGCCCAATTTCATGTTACTGATTGTAACAGATAATAGACCAGTGTATACTGAGGAGATCCTATGGCTTCTGATAGGAGCTGCCAATGTGGACTTCTGGGAGGCTGTTCGGACCTGAGCAAGTAAACACAGCATCTCTTCCTTTTAGATATGGGCAGAGCACAGCTGATTTTCATTCCCAGGTTCAGCCTGCAGTTGTGCAAGAGGACAACTGTGCTGCAGTGTAAAGCTGAAACGATCAAGCCTCAGCATGAGGGTAAAACTCCACGGGGTTATTTAGGCATGTGACTTCTCATTGCTTAAATCCTCTAATACTTAACAGAAGTTTCCTCCTACGAGTTTACAAAGTGGTTTTATAGGGCAGTTTAGCCTTTTTACCCTGGGTGCTCTTTTCCCCTCCACTAAACTGTCTTGTGGCCTTGTCAGACCTTCTGTATGAGTTTGTTTTCAGCCGTGAGGTGGAGTGAAATGTTACTCAAAGTCAGCTCGAGAAGGAGCTGCTTTATTTCCAGGCAAGGTGGAGCGTGGGCAGGGAGCTGTGCGGGCTGCGTACGTGACCGAGGACAGCTAAGTAAGCAGGTACTTCACATGAGCAAGCAGTTGAAGGAATGCAGGCTGGGACAGATGGCTTTGGGGCAATCTGAAGAACAGGGAAAGCAGTTAAGTTGAAAAGTATCTGCCTGGGCTCAGGAGCCTGTGTGCTCTTTCACTGCTCTCTGGATGGCTTCTCAGGAATGATGCAGTGCTGTCTGAAGTGATGGGCTTCACATCACCGCTTAGCTGTGTGCAACCAAAGCTTCTCAGCTGATAGCATTCGAGCTGAGGCAAAGCCAGGGTATATGTAAAGTTCTGAAAGATAGTTCTAGAAAATATGACCAGAAGGAACTGAAGCCAGTCTGTTGTGTAGTGGTTGTTAGAATGAAAACATCTGGGTGAGGTGCTGCTGGTTCCACACTGAATAGCCAGACCCTACTCTGCACAGGTAGTGTAGAACTGCCCATAGGGAATGTTTTTGTGACAACCTAGTCCTGGACCACTTAGGGCTCCAAGTGCTTCAGATATTCAAGTGTGAATATGATGGCCTCCTTTGAGCAGGGGAAAAAATCCCTAAGGAATTGCTCCTCTTTTGCAAAGTCTCAGTTAAAGGAGAAAGTCAGATGTCTGTATCCTCACTAGACTTGCTGATGTAATATTAGACTGGACTGTAGGAAGTATCTGATGGAGCAACCGTGATGATACCAATGATCTGCCACAGAGATAAGTTGCCACGTAGCATCTGATTGAAAAGGTCATGCAGTAAGATTTGGTTATTTGTGATCTGCATTATTGCTTGCTTCTTTATTTGCAGTAGTCAAATTTAATGTGAGTCTGAAGTGATTGTGTCCTGTAACAAAATAACTTCCAAAAAAATTGCTTCTGTATTCAGCATGGTCTTAAAGCAGCCTTTTCTAGCAATGGTTTACTTCAGCCTGAGCTTGCTGTTTTGTGGGGTTTTTTTGGAACTTTAATGACAATCCTTCAAGATTGAGGTGCTTTTGTTATGGGTGTTTTAATTCGAATGGCTCATGTCAGGTAACTCAAAGGGCTCCTTGCAAAGAGGGCTCCCTTCCATCTGTGCAGTGTCTGCATCAGCAAATGGAGATGCTTTTTAAGTGTATGGCGCAGTTCAGTTGGAGCTGGGGACTACAGAATGCCTTTGGTTCAGAGGAAATACTTACAAGGGTGCCTGGATTGCTTTTTTATTAATTTTTTGATAGTTGGATTGTTCTTTTATTAATGTCTTGATAGTTATTTACTTCAGTATCTGTCCAAACAAGGGAAAAAAGTAACTGGCTATTGTGAAATAGGGCCTAAATGTATTGTGGATCTCCAGTCCAGTCTTTTGCTGGCCTGGAAGAGCGAAAGAAGTCGGGGTGTCCTTAAATTTTCCTTATGGGCAATAAAGATGGCAAATAACATATTTAGTCACACCAGGATTATGGTTAATCCTATAGGTCACATCAAAAGAAATCTCTGTCACTGAAGTTGCATACCCAGGTTTTTGCCTCCAAGGCTTGTCCACTCGTGGAGTCTGTGATCTCCTGGCATAATATTTATTAGGAAAAGCTACCTCCAGGAACTGCCAGTCTGCCCTGTGTGAAACAATTAAAAAACTGCAAAGATCTGGCGAGTGTCTCCCTGGTGAGTCACTGGGCAGAGAGAGCACAGGGCTCTGCCTCATCCTCCCCAGCCTTGCCAGGTGCTTCACTGCCTACCTGAGGGTACAGACACTTAATTTTTCAGAAGTGAAACCGCTCCTTTGTGATCCAGGCACAGAACTGCTGTCACTTATGCCAAAATTGAATTCCTGCCTGGTTTTGTTTTGTCTCCTATGGTGTTTGTATTGGCTTGGAATTTTCATATTTTGTATCCAGTGTCAGTATTTGTTTCTGGGAAGAAAGTTTTGCTTAAACTTTAATTTCTGCAATTTGTTTGTTTAAACTTGTTGGCAACTTTGAAATGCTGCAGTCTGCTCCATATGCTAGTATCAGTGTTGCTATTAGTGACTGCCTTCCAAAGAAAAAAGCAGCAATTAGACAGGGAATGTTTTTTATGAAATAGTTGGGAGTATTCTCAGTTATAATAATATTTGGGAATATTTTTGAGCTATTTTGTGGCTAGTTTTTAATAAATGTAGGGTTACTTTGTGGCTGGTGTTGAGTCAAAATTGTACAGGGCTGAACCCAGTGAAAGCTTTTTTTTTCCACCACAGACTTGCAGTGTATATGGTGGAAATAGTCCATATATATAATATATATATAAAACCATGACAACAGTATCGATATGATAGGGCACAGCTGACTTGAGCACAGCAAAAGCTGTGATGACAGACAGACAGATGTGTTTGTACGTGACAGGATGAACAGTGAGTTCATTAGAGAAAAAGCATGATGGTGTATGTTGTGGCTTACGAGGTTAGCTGTGGCCAACCTGAGGCTGTAGCTGACACTTCAATAGCTCAGTGTAGTCAGTCTGTGAAGGTTGAAATAGCATAAGCCTGATGAGAGAAGTCGAAAACCAGAATGCAAGCAATGATTTTAAGAGTCATTGGTAATGTTAGACTAGTGAAAGGAAAGCCAACTCTGAACAAAGCAACAGGACATGTGTATCAAATAAAGAGATATTCGCATTACCAAAACCCAAAATTAGTTGTGAGCTTCAGTCTAAGATGGATGGGAAGAACCATCTTTGCTGCTTTCAGAAGGAAAGTAAGGATCTGGAGAAAGAGCTAGGAAGAAGAACACAGCCCCACATGGCTGGGTCTATCAGTTGGGTGGTCGTGTTTCCAGCGATCAGGAAATGGGGCTGGAGGGGCCTTTGGTGACCTTTTCTCACCAGTGGTTCACTTAAAGTAATGCCTGAACCTCATTAAGAAATGGAAGCGATCCAAGATGTTAAAGACAGGGAATAAGACTGAAATGAAGAGCTCGTTTGAGTCATCCACATGAAGTTGTTTATTTTATGTTTACGTTTGAGAATACTGAAAACACAGATACTTTCTTCAATGGTTGAGGATGCTTCAATCCAGCTGATCACAACAAAAGTATTTCAGTGGGAGTTCGGTTCCCCAGGAGGAAGCTGAGCAGAGTGGAGAGAACAAAAACCCTGGGGGATGGAGCCCTGTATGACTGCTGGAAGCAGCTGGAGTGGGAAAGATGAGGAGAAAAATGGGAAAAGACTAAACCACAAGAAACAAACGAGTGGGCAATTAAAAGGAGGAGGATGGCTGCTTGTGCTGAAGACAGCTGGCAGGCTGGGAAAGAAGGAAATGGGTTGCTGAATGTTGTCCAGAGAAGGTAATTATTTCTGGCTTTGAGTTCTGGCTCTAATTCATATAATATTTAAGGAATATATCTGTATTTTTCATGATAAGCAGCCTGAAAGCACATGCTGGAAATTTGCCATCTGTGTAGAAACTACTTTACTGTGGATGTATACCATGAAAGTGAGTGGGACTGAAGCAAAGTCCATTAAAAAATTCCTCTATTGATGGGAGTAAAAGGTGAATGCTCTGGACCAGTTGAAATACCCACTTTAAAAAAGTGCTTAACTGCTGAATTCCTTTCCTGAAAAATTAAGTAGCATATGCAGATTTTTCAATACCAAAGTCAGTGTACAAATTAAAAAATATGTTGGAGGAAGGCAGTACAGGGTTTATTTTAGAAGTTAGGGTTCAGATGCCAGAAAAAGACCAATCATACTACATGTTGGATTGACCTATTATTATAATAAATTAGGATGGTTGACCGTGCTGTAAGGTCACTTTCATTTTTAAGTTTTGCCTTCATCTGGGCTTACTCCATGATCTCAGGAGTGATCACTGGATGTATCCGTCCATAGTCCTAAGTAGATATATGAACTTCTGCATTTATTCAGAGACCATGTGTATTTTGAAGAGGTTTTTGAAAACACTCTGTCTCTTTATCTTACCTAATCTCATATGCAATTCAGACCAGAGTTTCACATAGGAATTCCTGTAATGAGATCTCCCTGATTTGAATGGGGAGCTTTTGTGCCCAGAGCTTTTGGGCAGGCTGTTCAAATCTCAGATTTGGAAGCCTGTGTGGGGATGGATTTATTCCTTTCTTTGGTAAACTGGTTAATCTGACCCAGCTCACTTCTGCTAAAGAGAAGTGAGAAAGCAAGAATTTGTAAAACAAACTCAGATGTTTGTTTACACTGTAGTTTGGGAAGAACACTGTTCTCACAAGCTGTTTGAACAAACTCAGATGAGAAGGGGAAAGAGTTGGGGTGGATGTCTTCAGACTGCATTGCACAATGGTGAGGACACACGACGTCAGGTACCACAGCATCTTCATTCAGGAGGACAAGGAGCAGCGCAGGCTTCCTACACAGCGAGGCTGCAGGCACAGCACCTGCGTCAGGCTGTTGCACCTGCAGCTCTGAAAACAGGCTCTGCTGTACAGGGGGAGGACAGGGACTACCAGCCTGGCAGTGCAGAAGTCTGACATAACCCTCTGGAAGGCTGCAGTGGTGTAGTCGCTGCTCTGATCATGACCCTGGAGATAATTTTGGCCCAGCTGTTATAAATTAGAAACCACATTAGACTTTATTTCATCTGTCATGTAGTCAGTGACTAAATTTTACTTTTCCATATTAATAACTATCTGCAGGAGGCAGTTTTAGCCCTATTTTATGGCTTCAAAATAAAAACCTACATGCTTTAAATTGCGTGTTGTGTGCAACCTGAGTAACAGGTTACAGGATTGTGCTGCTTCCTGCAGGGTGATGCTTCCAAATCCTGAATGTTAACATGGAAAATGGTCCCTGGGGACTATTCAGGATGGCTGAATATGCAGTAAATTTGCAGTTCATTGAAAATATCAGGGAGCAGTGTCTCATATTTAAGTGTATATGTGTTTGTAATGAGTTTTTCTGGTTGATTCTTTAGGATACAGTCATGTTCTGATAACCCAAAATACAATCTCTGAAGCATAACCACCCCCCCCAACCAATATTTATCTTCTATCGAGTATGACTGTCAGTTGAATTTTGTATATTAAACTGGTTTTGTTTCCATTTTTAAGTCTGGGGTTTGGATAGGCAGATACACCCTTGTCTAGGGAAGAGTCCTTAGTTGTATGTTCGCATGGAGTTTCTTAAAAGAGCAGGGATAAAGCTTTGGTGGTACTTGCAGGGCAGATTCTGGTTGTGCAGAAAGCTCCTCTAAGTCATTTATCTTTGAAGATGCCACATATGAAATGTGAAGGTATTGGGAGCTGCCCAGGAGAGCACAGCATAGAAGATGTAAAGAGGGATATAAAGCCTCTCACTGGAGCCTGCTGGCTTTAAATGTCTTTGTGCATGGGAGAGAACTCATTTGAAGACTCCACCCAAAGGATGAGTGTCAGCCAGCAAGGGCAGGGGACATTCAAGGGGCCACTGGAAATAAGCTGCCACCCCCTCCTGCCCCTCTCCCTTCCCAGTCTGAGGTTACTATTCCAGGTTATGATGGAAGAAACCGTGGTGGGAGAGAATTCTGCTTTTGCTGTGTGGAATGTGAAGGGAGGGCTTTCCTTTGCAAAGTTGCCTTTCTGGGTCCCATCTCATGTTTTTTAAATTCTGTGTTTAAAGTCATCTTCATGCGAAGAATTCTCTCTTGTCGCTTAATAGCTTCAGGCCGGTTTTTGAGCACTGACTTTCCACTTCCACACTGGATTTTAATGTGTTGCATCAGATTAAGAAACAGTTAGCATGTTATTGGCAGGACAGCCTCTTTGCACGTCAAATGGTTGTAGAGGGTGGCTGATACTGTAGTTGGGAGCTGTGTAATAGGAACAAAGTCTTGTGACACTGGTGGAGCTCTCGCATCTGGGGAGGTCTGGATCCACACTGTGTGATATGGAGCTGACTACAGCAGGGAAGCTTAGCTTCCTCCTAGTCTTTGCCCTGACTTGTAGTGCTGCTGCAGCAAAGCTGGGGGGCCCACACAGGACTGGGGAGTGGTTTTTGTATGTATTTGTTAACTTCACTGCACAGTCACCTTACCTGAAAGGAAAAGATAATTAAAGAAAATAAATAGGGTGGGTGGGGAATGTAGGAGACCTTTGGTTTCTCTGTGGCACTAGAATTGACAATTTTCATATTGTTTAGGCCTTGTTAAAAATATTTTGTTCTGCCTTTGTTTTATATTGAATCCTGTGTGCTTGGTTAGCTTCTTTTCAAATTTAAAAAAAAAACCTCCATACATGGATTGAAAGCTTTATCTGTTTATCTCCTCATTAAAAAGACTGTCTGTGAAATGTGCTGACAGGGCTTTTACTGTCTTACTTTCTATTCTCATCACATTTTCCACTGAAAGCCTCCCCTCTGCTATTTCTAGTTCCATAGTAAATGGGGCTTTCTGGTGGTGGAGGCTCTGGATGCTGTTCCTGGCTCCTCACAGGCTGTGTCCGTTGCTGTGTGTGGGAAACGTCAAATGTGCAACTCAGGCTTGCAAGCAAGGTTTGGTGCATGGATTTGATTCCCTGAAAGGCAGTTCTAAGAACCTGGAGGCCCCAGCATCAAACATGATGGGGAGCACATCACAGGTCATCTTCCAGTTGGGTATTAAAGCAGGAGGCCACATTCTGAGAGCTGTGTGTGGGGTGATTGGTGAGGGAGAGCCTTAGTGGAAAATGAGCTCAAGAAATGGTGTCAGGACTTCTGGAGCCACTTTAAGAAATTGCTGAACAATTTGCTTGGGTGGCGAGAAATAGAAGGTACAAGCGAGCATTCTACAGTTTGAACCACTTAGAAATTGCTAGGGGCTGAGTCTCCTTGCAGCCAGAGCAAGTTCTGGTTCCAGAAGAAATTGTGAAAAATAACTTTTGGTACCAGCTGTATTTTTACTAATGTAATTGAAATTCTACCAACAACAAGTGATAAAATGGTGATTATTACCCCAGAAGTGATAATGTAAGGTCTGGTCTTGAGACACTAAACCAGTGGTCTCCAGCCTTTGCTGATCTCCACCACTGATATTGAACATCCATCACTGTTAACTTTGCTTTACCTGTAACTTCTGATGCACCCAAGCACTTCTGGAGAGCTTGGGGGTTTGTGAAGAACCATGCCATGCAATTAAAAAATACATACATTTGTATATATGTCTATATCTGAGAGTCTATTATGTTTCCATTTGCAGATCAAGAAGTTACTAGATAAAACCAGGTAATATATTGTGTGTTCCACACCCATGTTGTGGTGTCCCTTGTTCTCCACTGTGACAAAAGACGTTAAACAAAAAGGATAAAAGGAAAAAATTTTCATTGTAATAAACAGAATTGCAAAATTGGTGCAAAGATTCATCACAGTGTTCATGTGTCAAGTCCTCCAAAAGACATAGTCGCCGGTGGGGTGAAAGCGTAGTCATGGATGAGCAGAGTAAACACTTTGTTCTGGTTTTTGCACTGCTTTCGCCTGCTCATCCCTTGTTAAAAAAAAAAAAAAAATCTGTGCAGCAACATGAACTTCGTGACGTCTGATATGTAGAGCAGACAGCTGCAGGCTCAATTAATTCACCCCTCTGATTTTTTTCATAGTATTTTTTTTTCCCAGGAGGCTGTAGTGACTTCCAAACCCTCACGGGTGAGTGGTGTTTATGGCTTGTTGACTTTGATTGAAGTGCAGAGTGCTGTTCAAAATGAGAGTGAGTTTGCATGTGAAAGTCTTCACTGGGTGTCTTTTCGGGTGGATAGCCTGAGCTGCTGGGTACCCACAGCTTCACTGGCATTCATCTTGCCCAAAGCAAATGAAATTTTGGGTGATGGGTGCAGGAGGCTGAGCCTGCCTGGATTTAAAGTGAGCCCTGGGAAGTGAAAGCAAGGAGCTGGATACGGAAGCAGAGGGGAAAGCAAAGTATGGCAGCGCAGTGTGTGGGTTTGAGCCATGTGTGCTGTGAACACACCGAGGAAAAGCTGGCAGCTGCCTCTCTTCCCCTCCACCCACCCGTGCCATCCCCTGTGCGTGCTCCGGGCGAGCGCAAGGAGCAGCTCCCAGTGCTCCCTGCCAGGGCACACACCTGTAATTGAAACACGCTGTCTGTGACAGCCCCGGGAGCCTGGCGCTGTCTGACACTCGGGGAGAGGTGTGGATGAGGAGCAGAGCCAAGAGCAGAGCTGGGTGGGACGTGCTGCCGAGCCCTCACTGGCTTCCTAATAAACATGCAGGAGGGGGCAAAGCATGGGGCAGCGTGGCATCTTTGGTGGGAGGAAGAGTGGGAAGCCACCAGTTTCTGACCATTTGTCTGCTCTAGAAACTGCTCTCGAACATGCTTCATCCTCATCTGTGCCGGTGGATCTGCATAGTTTTGGTAGCCAAGAGGTCTTGATTAGAATCTTGTAATATTCGCGGCTGCGGGCAGAGAAAGCTGGCAAGGAAGCAGGCAGAAACCCCCAAGATGGCGAAAGAGAGAGTTTTATTTACAGAAACTTCTTTTTATATCCATTAATAATCTAGCAACCATTGGTCAGTAAAAAAGTCCACCTCCCAAAGTCATTGGTCATAGCTACAGAGCACCTAACACAAACACAGAGGTTAAGAAAGTACAGAAAGCGCAGTTTATCTCTATTCTCCATGAGAAAGAACAGAAGGATTTCTAAAACAGTGCAACTACAAAGAGGATTGTGTTATTTTGTTTGTTTTGTTTGGCTGTTTTTTTTCCAATAAAAAGTGATTAAAGAACAGGCTGTGCTAGACCAACTGACTGCTTCATTTTTTAGTTAATAGATTAGATTTTGTCAAAAGCACTGTCTCCCCTTTCCCAGCAGTAAAGCAGCACGATACTGGATATGTGCCTGCTTTACAGTACCCTTTTTTTAAGCTTCTGGCTTCTGACATAGGTGACTGTGGGATATTCTAATGAAGCCGAAGTTATTAAAAAAAAAAGAAATCTATTACATTTCAGGGATGTTTGGGCTTCATGCTTCAATAGTGCTAATTAGATATGTGACCCATTTTTATTCTGCTTTAGCTCCTGGGTATGGTGGAGCCTCATTATAAATAGAAGGATAGAGAATGCCCATGTTCCTTACTCTAAATAGCTTCTTCAAAACATGCCCAAAGGGCTTTAGGGTGTTTTCTGTGTGGACACTGGTTATGTTTTCTTTTTCTTTAAGTGAGGAAGTGGGACGAGGGGAGATTTCTCTCTCCAGAAATAAATAATTGAACATTTTTTTCTTTCATTTGGAAAACCTAGTGGCAAATCAAGGTCCTCTTGAATTCTAAGTTTGCCTTGTTTTTATTGACAAGGGAATAAACTTGAAATTTTTTTAAGAATAAAAATGCTTTTAATGTTGCAGTAGCTTCCCATTAAGCGGTGTTTTTAGCTCACAGAATCTGTGCAACTCATGTCTTCATGGCATGCACCGAGTGACTGGCTGGATGCTGACGGAAGGTAGCAGTCATAAGAGGTACTTGTTGAGAAACATCCTGACAAAGTGCATGATGTGACGCAAAACTGAGGCTGGAAGGAGCAAGGAGCCCATTCCAAAATCTGTCCTTGGAAAGCCCTTGTGTTCTGTGCTCTTTTCGGCAGAACTCAGTTGTTTCCAGAAAGTCCATAGTAAACAAACAGACACCCCCAATGACTGAAAATGCTGAACTCACTTTGGAGTGAACCTTTGGTGAGACCTGGGGATAAGTGTATTTAAAATAGTATAAATGAATAAAAGATAACAAGAGCGTTGCCAGGCAACTGTCAAAGGACCTGTGGCTGCTGCATCTCTGGGCTTTGCTGAAATGACCTCTTATATTTTGAGCATCTTGCCTGCCTGTGGATGAAATGGTTGTTCTGAACTTTGCTGATACACCTCACAGGCAGCAGTTGAGCTTGTGAGTGATGCTGTATTTAGTGTTGCAGTGCTGATGTCCCTGCACTATCGATAAAAAAAAATTCAAGGAATTAGGGTACAGCCAAGCTGGAATCAACTCTCAGCAGTACAGCACTCATTTATGAATAAGTACATTTTTGTGATTTAGCTATGTCAGTGGGGTTAATCTGAAAGCAGGCAGAGGAGGGAACTCTCCTGTCACTTCACTTAATGACAAAACAAAAGGTAAGCTGGGTTTTACCTCTGAATTTACTGGTCTGAGGACTTGTCCATAAAGTGTAACTTGGGGGCTTGCTGTTAAAATTGAGCCTACAAAAGAAGCAGGCTGTGGCAGAGAAATTTGAGGCAGGTTAGTATAACACTAGGATGATTTTCTGGGCATTTTGCTGGGATCCTCTGAGTGGTCCTTTGGTGCTGAGGAACACAGGGCTGTGCTCTGCAGCTCCTTCCTGTGCATGATAGTTTGACATGTGTGCAGCAGATGATGAAGTTAACCTTTTCTGTCTGCAGAGGAGGAGGGAAATAACCTTTTCAAAAGCTGTGTTTATCAGTATAAACATAACTTTTTACATCGTAAACATGAGCAACATGACTAGATTTGGGTGGCTGCTTTATTGCTTGTACCACATTCCCATTTGGAGTATGTTAGGTGTTGTCGTCTGTCTCCACCATGAGAAAACTGCTATCTAAAAATGCCCAGTGTGCAACGGGATGAGAAACACTCCATGTAGGAGTGATTTAAGATGGATTCTTACAGTTATTTAAGCCCACATTTAGGTTAATTCACTGTAGATATTTAGGACTACACAGAGCGAGTAAAGGTTAATGCATTTACGAGGCTTTGAAGATCAGAAGAAAACTTGATTTGATTTGAAATTTGCGTTACATTGTGTGACGCCTCACTGCTAAGTATTTCTCAGAAGATGCTGGTGGCATGTTGCATGGATGTTTGCTTTGGTCATGGGTTATTTTGCAGTTTTTTATCACAAATTTATTTCCACATTTTTCCTCATCCTCACCACTTGTTTTTCTTATTTCTGCTCTTTTCATTTTTCTCCTGCGTATCTTATTTTCAGAAATTTTAGCTCTTTTGACTCACTGAAGACTTTGAAAAGAAAAAAAAAATAATTACTGAAAATAACTTCTGAAGATTTTCTCTGCATAGAAACGTTGAATAGAAGCTAGGTACTGCCAGGGCAGAGCCTTCAGCCTCGGTGAGCTAACAGCTGACTGTGTCCTGTTAATGAATGTTGTACTGCCCGAATGTACTGGGCTCCACAGCTGTTGATAAGCAAGTTTTTCCTTGCAAAAAAAAGTGATCATGAGGTGATGATTCGGCTGAATGTTTTGAGTGCATATACCCAAACAGAGCTGCCTCCCCGGGAAAGCATCCGAGATAGCGGCGCTGCGGTGGAGGCTGTGCTGCCTGCTTGCTCCGGGAGGAATGCAGCTCCGTGCCGGCCCCTACGTGCCACGCTGCTGTTGTGCATTCCACTGGAGATAGCGCCCAGGACTTTCTCTTGAGAAGAAAACCAGAAAACACCTGTTACTGCTGGCAGCTGGTGCCTCAGCAGCAAACGGACAGACAGACGGAGCAGGGCTCCTGCATTCCTGCCTGCCGAATGCATAGGCTTGTGAAGTCCTGCTTGGGAATAAAGAAATGCTGTCTTAAAGAAAAAATGAGCGATGTTTTGTGAGTCTAAAGGGATTAGACTCGCTGTGGATGTGTTATCTAGGAATTTTCAAGGAAGCCGATGGACACATCCCTGAGGTGGTGGTTTTTTTTCCTTTAAATTAACTCACCAACTCAGTATGTTGAAATGGTGAATGTATAATTGATTGAAGCTTTCTTCTTTGGTAGGGCTGAAGTATAAGCAGATAAGGAAAGGGTTTTTAGGAAATTGTAGATAAGTGTGCAGAATATTGCTCTAAGATCACAAGGTCCAGATATGTTCTCAAACATAAAGACAAGTTACAAAAAGAAAAAAGAAATTAATTTGCATGTTTAGTCTTTCAAAATAGTATTTCAGGCTGGATAAAACAATTTTCAAGTCTCCCGGATTGGACCAGACAGTAAATACCTATAAATAGCACATTCTCCTGCAAGCACTGCATTTGACAACCAGACACGCAGGGAAGGGATGCAGAATTTAAAGCATCTGAACCAGATTTTGTTGTTCCACAGGTTGTAAAAGAGCTGAGGGACCACGATAAATACCTGGGGAAACTACTGGTGCATGTTAACAAGTGTTTGTTTTTGAAAACTTGGTGTTGTTACAGAAGAGGCATTTGAAGAGGCTGATATGTAGAAGATGCTTCGTTCCGCTGTCTGGCTGGGTGGCTGGGTGTGTTCCCCGGCATGGGGATCATGATGTGCCCATAATTGCAGTTAAATGAACATGGCTGGCTCTCAGGCAAATGAAACCTAATTTGTCACAGCTGTCAGAATGATCATGTCATGTTTGTTGCCTTCAGGAGCAGTTTTAGGCTGCAAATCCTGTTAAGGTCACAGCTTTTTCTTGTTAAATATTGCACAGCATGTTTGCTGACCCTAGTATTTATCTTGGTGGTTTTTTTTAAAGGCAAACACACCAATTCTGTCTCTTACATAAGCTGGGGTTGAACTTCTGTGAACCTTAGTCATGTGGGCTAGAGCTTGTTAATTTGGTGGACTTCAAAGACTTGGGCATAGCAGTAATTTGAGGGTTTCCATAGAGTGGTAGAGAAATTTGCTTATGGATTTGTATGGTCAAGATTTTGGAAATCATGTTTCAAATTAGCTTTTAAAGTGCAGCCCTCCCAGGCTTGATTGAACACATAGTTACGCTGTACATCAGCAGCAGCAGCAGACAAAAGCAGCTCAGCAGCTTTGAATTTTGCATTTGTGCCAGCAGGAAATACAGTAGAATAAATATAAGACTGTATTCCTAATATCTCCGAAAAACACAGTAAAGTGTAGGCTTCTTGAAATCCCCCTTAGTCATAATTTCAGTATTTTTTTGCTTTTGTTTCTATAATAACAGATTGGGTCTAAATTGAATAGAGCAAGTCCTGTTCTGTAAAACAAACAAATGCTAATTTTTGAATGTCAGGCCTGAGGGAGCAGAGAGCTTTATTGCTCTATTCTTCATAAAAAAACCGGGAAACAAGGTTTCATTTGGATCTCTAAAATACCTGAGGCTGATTCCTCCTTCCTCTGTGTTGGTGGCTGTAGTAGAACTTCAGAGGGAGAGGTGAAGGGTTTGTGCCTGTAGATTGTTAGAGTGCAAGGCTGGAAAATGTCAGCGGTGTTTATGGAACTACCCGGAGTGGGAAAAGCTGAGTTTTCAACAGACAGGACATGCAGACACATAGCTCTTGGCAACCCTGGCTGCCCCTTGTCTTGGTCACTGCTGAGTCTTGGGGACACAGCCACATGTCCCCTCGGGTTGCAGCTGCCCCTCTGTGTGCACCTGCCCCAACCTGTTGGGGAGGGCATTGGGGCACAGCTGTGTGCATCTGCCATCAGCTGGTGTCCCAGGGAGATGTCTGCAGGGCCATCCTTGCCCTCCTCCACCCCTGTGCCAGCACAGCAGTGCCCAGCCCTGGCGTCCCAGCTCTGGTGGGGCTGGGGAGGGAGGGCAAGGATGGCTGGGGAGGAGCAGAGCTGTGTGCGAGGGAGGGGTAGGAAGGCGACTGCTGACCCTGAGAGCTCCTTCTGCTCTTGAAATGCGACTGCCTCCTTCCAGGCTTTCTGCCTGTCCTCCCCTCCAATGGTGGGGGTGCCACAGCCTACAGAACATCGCCTTGTAGCTGAGGGGCCTCAGACTGGCTCTGCTGCTGCCTTTACCTTGTTGTCTGTGTCATATGTTTGGAAAGGTGGGGATGGAGTGTACCAGAAGAAGACTGAATGAGGGAAGATGGAACAGAATTGGTAGAAATAATCTCACAGGGTTGCCATGTTAATTTGGCACATCTGCCTTATTAATTTGGAAGTTTTGGGCACATCTAGCTGCTGGATCAGCAGCGGAAGGTAAACAGCCTCACCTTCAAAACTTTATTTGAATGTATTTTATCTCCAGTTCCTTTTGCAAAATATGGATTGGCATTCAAGTCCCTTCCATGACAAGGAACTGCAGTCCCTGACGCTCAGTGCTTGAAAAAAAAAAAAAAAGAAGCTAAACCTTCAATCTTTTGTAACAGTTACATGACAGTTTAACAGTTGATAAAAGAGAAACAAAAAGTTATGCATCTGCATTTGTAGATTGTGAGGACATGACATTGCAGATAAACATTATAAGCTTTAGCTTAATGATTTATTGAAGCTCATTTTTCATTTTATTTTAGCTTTCAGTCTTTTACTATGCAGCTGTCTGGTTTCCCCAGAGAACAGAAGACTAGCTCAGAGATACAAATCTCTGTTAATGATTTTAAATAGCTATCTATCTGTATATAATATGAAACTCTTTTTTTCTTTTGCCCTGGGCATTCAATCATGGGATTAGGAGAGGATAATCAATAATCCTGAATGCACAGCAGAGCCACTGTTGGTGGTGAGGGCTCAGAGCTGCTGCAAAATGCCATCACTGCCTTCCAGCCTCTCCCTATGAGGCCTCTCCCTGTTGAGTATTGTGAGATTTCTAGCAGAAATGGTTCCTCCAAAACTGCAGCCTGCACTCCATGCTGGAGGAGATCACTGTTTTCCCAGACAGCTCATGTGAGCTGGTCACCTTAAGTCTCTTGTACAGCAAGAGAAATAAAGTCAGAGCTGTGCCATAGCTTGTTGGGAGCACCGCGGGATTCCGTTAAGTTTTGTTTGTCCTCAGCAAACAAAGGTTGAGTGAGGTTTGTACAAATAGAAGAACCTGTTGTGAAATAAGAGATACTGTAGGCAAACGTACTAAGGAACATGCAGTGAATGTGAACAGACCCCTGGGCATTAGCCAGGACGTTCCTCATCTCCTGTAGTTTGTGTCTGAAGCAGCCCTGGAGGGACCCTTTTCATCATGGAAAAAATATGTACACTTTGGAACTAACATTTCCATCTATTTGTTTCCCCAGTGATCCCAGGCAAGTTCCTGCAGTTGGGATGCAGGACCAGCAAATATTGGGTGTGTTTGAAAAGGCAGGACTATTACAACTTTGTATCTTTTTGTTTGTTTTATTCACATTAATGATGTATCAGGGAATTAGTGATTTAAGGGACAATGTGTGGCTGCAGGGCCATTTAGCTGTACTTTAACTGGGAGCACACTGGTTCTGACTGAATATTGCTTCACCTTCAAAGCTCTCCAAATGCTTGTGCAAATAAATTTTTTTACTGTCCTTTTTGTGCTGGAGACATGGTCCCAGCAGAGAAGCCAGCACCAAAGGTAGTGTTAAGTGGAAGTGTCTTGTGAACTGAAAGTGTTGGTATCATTTTAGATCAAATGATGTGTTGGTGTTGGTTCAAACAAGCAATACAGAGGCTTGTAGACCACAGCAAACGAGCTTGTTCTACAGGCTGTATTTACTCCTGAAAGCCAGGCTGTACAAAAGATGAGGGGCAGTGGTTATGGGACCTCCTTAGGAGGTCACTGTCCCCCATACTGAATATACTGAGCACCAGAGGGCTCGTATGTGCTCTGTGATGTAAGATATGAAAATCTTCTGTAGCCTCAAGAGGAGAGATGGTGATCCTGCCATGCAGAGGAATCTGGCTGTGATGGAAGGTGTGTAGTCATTTTATGTGGAAAAGTGGAAAACATCTCAGAGTGGGGCAGTCCCAGCCTGGCAAATTGCTTTGCAGCCCAGTGTGCTCACCAGCTTGTAGACACTGCCGGACTTCTCCATCTTCTTCCATCAGTTTTTGGATTAACACAAGTGAATTGGGAAGGGCTAGAATTAAACCACTATGGGTGAAACCCTTCATGATATGTTACTGTGCCAAGTGAACTTCTATCATTGATTGAAAGGCATACACGGATAGCAAATAGGGCACCATTAGGATTCATGGTGCTGTTACAGCGTGAGACCTAATAAATCTTCTTATGTGTGCCTTGTACTTAATTCATGTACTTATTCTGACCACTGGGATTTATTCTTAGCCCTACTTTTTTTCAGGAATTGCTGTTCCTTCATCAAACAGGAGCAGACTGTCTGCTGTGTCAGACTTGCTTGTCTCGACCCAGCACAGATAGGTATGGGAAATGACTTGGAAAATGAGAAAGAGGGCAGAGTCAGGTTGGAAGTCAGAAAGGGCTGGATCTGATCTCCTTTTATTTGTGGTGTTTTCTTCTCGAACCACTTTTTACTTCCTGAGTTAATGCACATTTGCCGTTTTCAGAAAGTCAGTAACTACCCCTGCAAGAAGACCTGTCCACCTCCTACTTGTTCTGTCCGTGACTCTGTATTTAACTCTTCTGTGAATCTGCTTGTGTTGTTTTACATATTGAAGTCTAAGGAATATGAGTACTTAAACCATTTACATAAGGTAAATTCATGTTTTTGTTAGTTTCTATGCTTTTGAGTTTGCAATGATTGTGTGTACTCTGGGACCCATGCTCACAAATTTAATACGAGGACTAGGAACATATTAGGAGTAACTGGAGGAGTATGTGTTGGAATCGACACTATTGGTACTGCTTTTTGTCTGTAGCTGGAATGCTAGTGAGAGGTTCTTACTGACTTGAAAAAAAGATGTGGAGTTCCTGAGAATGGAGAGAAGCACAAATAAACCAACCCTTCCTACATTAACTTGTTTGACATGTTCTCTGCTCTCTTTGCACATGAGAGGCAACATACGGGTTTTGCTGCCGTGGCTCAGTTTTGGATCGGGAGAACCCAGAAAGAGCTGCACTGCCTGGTGATTCCTGGCCCTCCTCTGACCTGAATTTTGTTTTTGAACTCATCTTTAAATCTTTTTAACTCCTTCTAATGATCTCTCTATTTTGTTTCGATGCTGATGCAATCCATCTGAGATGGAAAGGGTGATGCTGAGTTCTGTGGAAATGGTGGCTGGAGTTCCTATGCTGGCTTTTTGTGGAAGTGGTTTAGAGGGTAGCAGGGTTAAATCCAGCTGGTACAACAGGAGCTCTTCCATCTGCTCTGCTCTGCGGTGCAGTTGCACACTAACAAGCCTGATCAAGCTGGTGGTGTGTTTAAGTTAAGTCACTTGCTGACTCATTAGCAGAAATACAGTGGTGAGGAAATCCTCTGCCTGCCAACTGACCCTGTACTGTTACAGTCACTGTGGCAACACGGTGGTGCTGCCTGTCAGGGATACCCATGACCTACCTTTTTTTCTTTTACATTAAAAAAAATAATTTAAAAGCCCTGAAATGAGAAGGAGGGAATGTTGCAAAGCTGATTAAGGCTTCTCAAGCTGCTCTGTGGGAAGTAGTTTTGGAGTGCAGGTCCCCCTTGTTTTATCCTTCTCTGCCTTTCTTCCATTAGCTGCCCAGAAGTTCGGACAAGCCCCCAAGACTTTGGCCTTATGTTGACACAGACTAAATTATTCTTCTCAATTGCTTCTCCACTGTCTCCTGTGCTAATTACTGCTCTGCAAATCTACCCTCTGGTCTGATTTCTAAATTCATCCAGGAGGCTGAGCAGCTCGGAGGATCTGCTGTAAACATGACTTATCCGGCAGGCAGTAAAGCTGCTCTCAAGCCCTCCAAAGAGAATTAAGCCTGTCTGTTGGGCAGCTGGTTTTATCAGTCTGTATTGCAGATTAAAACATTTTGCAATGTCTTTTCTATCAAATCAGGAAGGAAAAAAAATATTCTTGTTACCAGGTCCCTGGCTGCATGTTAATAGAGAACTAATTGACCAAATGTCAGTCACTTGTGCTCCTTGAAGGGATGGACCATCTCCCCTGTGCTGAGTATACATGAGCACAACCCGCACCTGTTCTCAGGCTGATGGTGTTTTTTATGTCTTACCCACCAGAGACAGGAGCTGCTCGAGTTACAGTGTGCAGAGCCCAGACTGCCAGATCAGGGATATATCTGCTCCCACACTCCTGGGACATAGGATGTGGTGTAGAGATTGCGCTGCTTTTAAAACTGTAAGGTTTAGGGCCTTGCCTAGCCTAGCTGTCAAACATACACTTTATTCAGACTTATTCCCTCTTAAACCTTGACTTGTGACACCTGTGGCATGCCTTGTTTCACCGGAAAACTCTGTAAGTCAGCAGCTGAAGTTTTGAAGGCATTTATACCGTCTGAGAATTGGCCAGTGTCTGTTGGGGAGATGAAACCTTGTTGATAGAAGAGCTTCACAGCTCTGTACAGGTCACAGGTATTTGGGCATTTTAGTTGCTTGTGGTGAGTCACCAGGTTTTTCTTGTAGGAGTGCTGAGGGGTTGAAGCACTGAAAGGGATTTTGGCATAGCTGAAAACAAAAATCGTGGTGCCTGCATGCTGCACCTTTACTGTTACTGTGCAAACCAAAGTACAAGATTATAATGGCAGATAAGAGACGTGGTTCACAGCCTTCTTAGAAAGAAATAAGAGATTTTGGATTTAAGTGTAAGCCAAACAGATTGCATCTTTCTTGCTTTCTAGTCATAAAGCTGATACATGACTTCACTCTTCACCTGCTTTTATTTTTTGCCAGCTTATCTTCTTGCTGTGTAAGATGAATTTCTTTTCTCTTGATCAACTTTCTGTTAGAGGGACAACAGTGTTAGTTTTTTACCCCTGTAAAACTAAACGTCTCCCATTCATATAGGTATAGATGTCTCAGACATAAATCTTCCTGCCATAACTGGTTCTGGAGCCCTTTTGCAATAGTGTGTTGCAGAATTCTCATTAGCGCTTCCTTGTGTCACAGTAATATTATGCCCATTAAGCAGTAACCCTGCTTTGACACCTCTGTGAATAGCAGTGCAATACCTAATGAAAATGCAGTTTTACTGGGATGAAAGTGTTTATGTTAATGGAGCTATGTTCATACATGCTGGAGCTTACGGTACAGATATTTTCCTTGCAAACCCCTGAGTGATATGCTGATAAGAGTCTTGGTGGGTCTAATCCTGGATTTAAAAAAAACACACCGTATTCAGTTTGGTCTTACAAATACAACCAGGGTAGGTAAAAATAATCCTTTCCATAATGCAGAACACTCGGTTTAAGACGTGGAAAAATATTTTAAAACAGGCTTTGATCAAACTACCCGCTGTGGAACAAAAATGTTTCATTGCTCTCTGTGAAAGCTTGTCATTTGTTTTTTCCTAATTGTTACTACTTTGCAACCCAAGTGAATGGACCACGGGACTGGAGTTTGAACCCAGGATTTCTGGATCAAAACCCCTGAGCAGATGTTTTGTAAGGTTGAGCACTTATCTATTAGCTTGCAGCCAGTAAGAGATTCCTAAGCCTGATGAAATGGTCGGTAACAGGTGACCAAAGGTAATTTTTAAGCAAAAACTTAACCTGTGTGCTCAATGGTGCAGGCTTGGAAGAGGAAATACTGTGTGTAGTTCAATTCTTGGTAAGCATGTTTGACCATGAGTTGAGGGAAGAAACATTTACCCTTCCCCCTAATTTGTATTTGTGTTTTGGTAACCCTCTGGACTGTGAGCAGAAACAGGGGCTGGTGCTGCAAGTATGAGTGTGACTCAAATACACGGTGCTATGCCTGGGCTTTGTGAACTCAAGTGCTGAGGGAAAGTGAAACAATTCAAGGGGTCCAGAGGCAAGCAGGGCACATGCATGCTTTGGGAGTTTGCTGTTGCCGTTGCTGACTCAGCTGTGGGGAGGAGGGACGTATGTTTTTCATTTTCAGATTGCTTATCAAGCTTTTGGGGAGAAAGAAATTACTCTGGAGAAGCGGAAAAAGCTTTGTATGTCAAGAAGGCAGTTTGAGCTTGCAGATCCTTTCCTGTATAACTTCTGAAATCCAAGTGTGGTTGAAAGGCAATGAAGTTACATGTTACATACTACATGGGAAACTTTTATTCAGCTTCTCCAGCAATTTCCTGATGCCATAACAGTAGCTGAGGAATGGATCAGGCAGAGGGTGAGGGTGGGTAGGTGTTCACACAGTGCCACATGGAAGCTGCTTCTGGAGATGTGAGAGCTCCTTAAGAGTATATTTGCAGCAGCTACGGCAGAGAATGAAGAATAGTATGTCCGATTTAGCTGGAGGATAGGGACAACCTGAGCAAGTGAAATATGTGCATCCTGAGTTGAGTAGGAAGAGAGGTCAGGCTCTCAGTTGTAGCTCACTGTAAGTTTGTAGCTTGTAACCAGGCACAAGCTCCAGACCTTCTCCCAGATTCACAGTGCCTCCTCCAGAAACAGCCCCGTTTCTTGGAGCATCTGGGATTTTCTACAAGAAAACTCCTCCAATCCACCACTGACCTGGACTGACCCTGCTTTGCTTGTGAGGCAAAACAAAATTGTAGCTAGGGGATGATGGCTCTAGTAAGCAGATCCCAAACGAAATTGAAGGCTGTTAAAATGTCTCATTGAATTATGGTGCTACAGGAGCACAGTGACTCATAGTGAAGCTAATCACCTGCTGCTTTATCTTGACTGCAAAGAACAGATTGCTAGTTAAACATTTAAAGGTCATAGTCTTAGAAGGTGTTTTAGTGTTGCCTTTCCTCCTTTCCTCCCCTACTCCTGTTGTGCCTGAATTTACTAGGGGAAATCAAGTAGATACGCTTTGGAGATCTGTGTCCTGAAGATGAGACTCGGCGTGTTTCTCTTTCAGGCTCACACTGCAGACCTCTATGTGTTCATTTATATATCATTTCAGCCATGCTGAAAAATACTGCATTAGCTCTGCACAATTTTCCCTGAAACATCACCAGTATGGCATTGGTGCTCTGTGGAGAATCAAATTACCCTAAATTTTAAATCATAGGTATTTGGGCGGTTCATTCTTGTTCATCACAGGGAATTGCAGAAATAAAACTGCACCTCAGGTCCCTATTCCCACAGCCAGGCAAGTTCAGTATTTTCAAATTAATGGGGTTTTATTTTTCATTGGGCCAAGAGCAACTTAAAGGAGACAGTTTTTTCTTGGTTCTGCCTAAGGAGGCTGTAAACCTCTCTAGTTGGCTGAGAAAAGAGCAGAGTGTTTCTTTCTGGCGTTAACATGTCCGTGTGGGTGAGCAGAGGAACTGTGTCACTTGGACAGCACTGTCACTACCTGCAGTTGTCCCCAATGGCAGCAGCCATTGAAGCAATTGTCAGGAAGGTTCTGTGGAGAGAGGACTTGGCTCTTTTCCTCGTGGATCTTCCCATACTCTGTGCTGTAAAAGAGCCTTCCAGGTTGATGAAGGTGATACACTTTTCTATCAAAATGCTGGTCTGGCTCTTCTAAGTGATTCATACTCCTTAGATCCCATCCAGTTCACTGCTGTGAATCACCAGGACAGGTGGTGTCTGCCTTGGTGGCTCTCCTGCAGAAGCACTCAGATGGTGATGGAAGGAAAACTTGCACATAAAATAACAGCAAGTCATGCTAAAGCATCTGAACCACTAGGTCACTTCAAAAGGCAGTGAGTGCAGTGGATATCAGCAGTGATATCAGCAGAGTGTTAGCACTCCAATTTAAATATAGATTTTGAAGGAAGCTTGTAAGATTTTCTGCATATGGGTGTTTTATGGCAGGAAGCATATCCTGCTGTAAATTACTCTGTTCGAGAGGCTGTGTTAAAGACTGTGTGTGACTTAAGCCTGGAAGTTTTTCCTTTTAGAAGTGTTGGCTGTACTAAACTGATAGACCACTGGCATGTTTTAAGCTTGACCGTTGCCTTTTGGACTGGACCGGAGAGAGCATGGTGTCAGAACAACGTGTTTGCTATCTGCTGCCAACTTTTTGTTCTTGTAGAAGGACCTGGACAAGCTGAACCGATGGGGCAAGGCCAGTGGTATGAGGTTCAACAAGGTGAGGTGCTGGGTCCTGTACTTTGGTAACAACAACCCCTTCCAGCACTGCAGGCTTGGGGAAAAGTGGCTAGAAAGCTGCCCAGGAGAAACAGACCTGGGGACGATGGGCCAGGCAGTGATTGTCACCACCTGGTACTCAGCACTGGCGAGGCCACACCTCGAGTCCTGTATCCAGTTTTGGGCCCCTCACTACAAGAAAGACACTGGGGTACTGAAGGGTGTCCAGAGAAGGGCAGCAGAGGCTGGGGAAGGGGCAGGAGCACAAGTCCTAAGAGGAGCAGCTGAGGGAGCAGGGGATGTTTAGCCTGGAGAAAAGGAGGCTCAGGGGACTTCATAGCTCTCTACAACTCTGAAAGGAGGCTGTAGCCAGGTGGGGGTCAGTTTCTTCTCCCAGTCAACAAGTGAAAGGACAAGAGGAAATTATCTCAAACTGCACCAGGAGGGGTTTAGGTGGGACATCAAGAAGAATTTCTTCACTGAAGGGATGGTTAAACATTGGTACAGGCTGCCCAGGGAGGTGGAGGAGTTACCATCCTTGGAAATGTTCAAGAAACGATTGGACGTGGCACTTAATGCCATGGCTTAGTTGATAAGTTGGTGTTTCGTCAAAGGTTGGACTCGATGGTCTTGGAGGTCTTTTCCAACCTAAGATTCTGTGATACCTTGGTGGCCAACAACCACCTGAAGCAATCTTGTGAAC
This sequence comes from Origma solitaria, assembly GCA_013397895.1. Classification (NCBI taxonomy): domain Eukaryota; kingdom Metazoa; phylum Chordata; class Aves; order Passeriformes; family Acanthizidae; genus Origma; species Origma solitaria. The sequence continues at coordinate 1,824,068 of VZRL01004594.1, read as the reverse complement.
TGAGGGAAGATGGACCTTGGTCTGACATCTGGTGAGGTGTTGGGAGATGCTCTGTGTTGTTTTCTGTCTTTATGCCTATCTTTCTAGTGGGTGTCCTCATCTCTAGTGGTTCTTACTTTTAGGAGGGATCCTTGAATGCACTAATGGCCTTTTCAAGGGTTGTAGAACTGCTGTTGGGAGACATAGATGCAAGTAGCATAGAGACAGAAGGGCCCAGACCTTCTAAAGGAATAGGATGGATCACAGCATCCTGCTGTACATCCAGAGATCCCCATTTGTGCCTGGGTTTGTAGTGTGCCTGAGGCTGTCCCTGGCCAGCCTTGCTCAAAGTGCACCACGTCACTTTGGCCAAAGAGCCAGAGAGCTGGCTGGGATCCTGAGCCCATCAAACATGTGCTGCTGGCTGCAGGAAAAAGGGCACCTCACTTGTGAGGGCTGCTGGCTTGTGCAGATTTTGGGTTGACCTTTGACCTTGCTAACAGATGGCAGAATAAATTGATGGCAGATATATTTTTAAATGAGCAGATTGTACTTTTGGTCTTTGCCTGCTTGTCAGAATATTTTTTCTTGAGGTGTGCCTTGGCAGAGAGATGACTGAGGTAGGTGCTTATGCTGCCTCAGGCATTTGAGGTACCCCCAATTTAGAAATAGGTCAGTGTTTCACACTGACAAAGCCTGAGAGCGTTAAAATTGTTTGAAATGTGTCCAGTGCTTCTCTGTTAATAACCCCTTAAGGCAAAGGTACATTTTTAATAGTCAACAGCTACATTTGGCTGAGGAGCACCTCTCCCTGTTACTCCGTGGAGGTGGCTCCAGACAGGGATAAGGCTGAAGGAAGGTGGTGCCCTCTTGGAAAACAGCTTCTGCTGAAATGTCTCTTCACCTTTTTTTGCAAGCTGCTTTCTTTTGATGTTATTTTTTCTTCCTTTTGCAAGAGGCAGTCAAACTTCAGAGGAAGCCGTATCATATCAAGTTCTGCATGCACTTTTGGTTTAAAATGGAGTCTTCACACATTTGGTTACTGCTAGAAAAACGTGTCCATAGGGATCGACACTTTTTCTGCCCATTGTGACAGCTGATTTGACTTGCAAGAGCTGCCTCTAGTAAAGGGCAGTCATTGGATGGGTAATTGCTGATGCTGATTTATACCTGTTCTGTCTTAAGTCACATTCTTAAGTGCTTTAAAATAGTATTAAGCTTACTTTTGTTTTCATAGCAGATAACTTGCCCTGTCTTTCTTTGGAGCTCAATACATTTTTTAATTGCTTCCTGCCTAGATCTTCCCTTAGCTCTCCTGCATTTTAGCATACCTGATATTAAGCTTTGTTAATAGATAAACCAGATCTCCTTCAGTGTGATTCTGTTCTTAATAATGTTTACAATTCAATAGTCTGCCACAGGATTTTTTAGTGCTTCCTACCTCTGCTGCCATAGGGTTTTGCCATATCTTCCATACAGGAAAATAATGCATGTCCTGTAAGTATTGGTAGTTTATCCTGGGTTGACAACCGAGTTACCTTTTTCTTGTTCTGTTATAATCTGACCTGCAAGCCGTGCCTTTCATGGACTTTAGATCCTGTTAGGAATGGCAGATTAATGAGACTAACTACTTTCTTTGGACAGATTTTTTTTCTTAAGCAGAGAAACACTCCTTACATCAAGACCCAATTCAAAATTCAATTCCCGTTTCAAAAACCAGTTCTTTGGAGGCTATCTTTTTAATTGAATCATTTATTTTACCTACTTTAAACAAACCGTTCAAAAAATCTAGGCTAACGCCTTTTGCAAGCAGTTGTATCTGAAATGGATTGCAGCTGGACAGATTAGATGTGGCAATTATTTCTGTGGAAGGCATGCCCTTGAGTTTGCTCAGGATGAGTGGCAGTGCTGCTGCTGCTGCGGAAGAGGAATTCAGAGATGCTCGTGGCCCATGCGAGTGCTGCATTGCAGTCACTGTCAGCTTACGTCACGAGCAGATTCTCCAGCAGCCCAAGGGCTTGTCGGGGGCCTGAGGAGAGCGTGGCTTTAGTACCATGTAACAAGAGATCTCATGGTCTGTGTTTTCTGTGCTTCTTGGTGCATATCTTGTGCCTTCTGCACAGGGAAGCCTCTATCAGCAGCTCTCTGTTCTCCTTAATGCAGCATAAAAAGCTGCAAGTACTTATCCATTTACAGCGTTTGGGTTGCAGGGCTTTTTAGCTTCATTTTTTAATATATATTTAGAGACTTACACATGTCGTGCTGTGATTACACCATTTCACCATTTGAACCTGTCTGTTTTAATTAGCAGTTGGCATTGCCCTGTTTATAGATAGATGGAAAAAGCACAAGCTAGCCAGTTTGTAGTGCAGGGTGTATTTTCTTCTCTTGGCAAGTAGTTTGCATCCATTTTTCCATAGCTAAAATGGCTTGGCAACCTGCAGATGTTGCAGGCTTTGGGTACCGATGCTTGAAATAGAAATGGACTCTGAAGAGGATGAGGGATGGGGAGGAATAAATCAGAAAGTGCTGTTGCATTGGAAGTCTATTAAGACTGATGATACGACATGCTTACCAGAGCGTAACTGCAGAAGCTGACCACATGAAAAATGAGTACATTAAAAAACCACGTATTTTAAGTCTTGATTCTGTCACGCTATTAAGGTTCCTTTTCACTTTGGCATAATATGGTAACAAAACTAGTTACCAGTACAAGTGTTTGGTTGTCCCGCGTGGTTAAGTTGGTCGGTGGGTATTTGTACAATCAGGAGAAACAGATTGATTCATTCTGGAACAAGTTGTGTCTAGTCTAGAAATGATGTGGAAAATGTGTGTGTTTTTCTTTTTAACTGCAACTTCAAATTTGCAAAAGTTTTGGCCTGTGTTGACCCTGCAATGCCCTGGAGACTGTCAAGAAACCAGAACAGCACTGTGTTATTAAACGCCTGGGTTTTAGCTGCTCCTCAAGAACTGTCTGCCGATGCACTTTACTCTGGGGAAAACAATTGGAGGCACCTTTGCCCTCTTCGAGAAACTCTCCTTAAATAAAACCTTTGCAATGCAAATGCTAAATACAGTCACAGGAGTGGTGTTGAGCAGCTCACATGGGGGTTGCTGGGTACATGGTGAAAAGTGTTTTTTTCTGTGCAGCTGTTGGTTGCCACGATTTCGACACAGTTGTGTTGCAGCCTGGGCTTTGCACAGCCTGTGGACTTATGGTAGGGTTCACACCATTGTAGGAGAAACACTGCTTATTAGTCAGTGTCTTAAAGCATTGCTACCCATGAGGGGAAGGTGGGCAATTCAGTAACTCCCTCTTTCCTGCACACCTTTTCACAGCAGCTACATCCTTATTCTGCAGTGTGTACTTTTCACTGTATTGCAAGATTTCAACCTTTCAGTCTAGGACAGAGCTGACCACGCTGGCAAGCAGCAAGTGGATTTGAATCAAACTTACACTTGGTGATTTGGGACTAGAGCCCAAGACTTAAAGCTTCCAAAACCTGGGGCTTCTCACTTCAGTTAGCAAAATAAAATGTCATCATCTCTGTTGGCTCTTTGTGTTACAAACTGCATTTGAGACCACATGGCAAGAGTTGAGTGATCCAAGACTTTCCTCAGCATGTCCAGCGCAGTAATACAAACATGGATTTCCTCAGACTCTCGGTGAATGTGTGCACATTTGTGTGTATAATTTCTGAGTGACTTGTCCTCGGGTTGACTGTCTCTGGGAGAAGAACTGGTTGAATTGATCCTGCTTCACATGGCTGAGCAGCATGCAAGGAAGGGGAAACCTTTCATGTAACAATATCACTGTGAAATATTGGAATGTGGGTTACATGGTGCTAAATCAAAGTCGTCTCTGGGGGAACATAGTTAATAAATTCTAAATAGGAGGTGACCCTTTCTGAACACTTTCTCTAAACTAGTAATTTATATGCTAGTCCTGTGTATTACAGTGCTTAAAGCCTAGGTCAGAAATCCTCCATCCAAATTTGGCACCTAGTCTTGTCTTTAATGGCCAAATTAATAGCAATAGGTCACAGCCAGCTGTTTTGTAGGTGCAGGTTGATGAGGTCTGTTAGAAGAACAAGGGAGCATCAGAGCGTGTGAGGAGCTGTGAGGTTTAGATGGATTTCCTGCATTACCAGAGATGTCAAATGACCAGATGAATGTTTCTCTGCTAAAATCAACTTAATTGTAAAGCACTGAGCATTATTTCTTTAGAAACCTGAAGAAATGAAGCAAGTTAGCAATTAGGCTGGCTGCTTTTTGTAGGTAAACTTTAATTATTTTGTGTAATTTTCAAAATGCCACAGACTTCATTTTTTCATAGATTGGGTTGTGAAAATGCTGTTTTGTGTACCTATGGTGGATGTCCACATTCCTTTGATATCAAAGCTTTTATTTGCATAAAACAAATAAACACTTTCCACATATATTTGCTGTGTTACTTTGACAAAGCAGTGCCGGGGGTGTTTGGAAAACTGTATGTTTGAACTGCTGGGACAGTGAACTCTGGCTTTTAGATAAGGAAAACAATTTTCACAATGGCACTAATCAGCAACTGGAAGAGAAGCCCAGGAATCTCCATCCCTAGAGGCACTCAAAGCTGGACTGAACAGACCCCCAGGAACCTCACAAAAGTTGGCCCTGCTTTTATTGGGCAGTGAGCAGACCAAACAGTGACCAAGGTCACTTCCAGTCTTGTCGCTCTGGTTTTTGCTGAGTAAGATACTGAAAGGAAGGACTAATAACCAAATGTGTTACACCAGTGTTTGGAGGGGAGCGGGGACTTCCCTCCTCTGGAAAGAAGGGCATCCCCTCCGAAGGGTATTAACATACTTTTACGTGCTTCTGCCTCGGCAGCACTCTGTATGGGTTGCAGCCTTGTTTAAAGCTGCCCAGCCCCAGCTGGTTTGGTGATTAAGGACTATAAGATGAGCAGGACTTGGCTAGAATAGAAATAATGCTCTGAAAGTTTGTCCTGTGTGGAGTGTAAGATGTGAGTATCCTCCTGCTCCTCTCCCCTGGGGGCTGTTCAGTGAGAGGAGGTTCTAAAGGTGTTTTGTATTGCCGTGAGAGAATGGATAAAGCGATGGAGAAGGATAGCTTCTCCTCTTCTAAGGTTTAAATTTCAGGATTCGCAAAGCCCTGTTTTTAATTAATCTTTGCATTCCTTCTGCCTTTTGATTCCTAGTCTTCCTCATTGATTCAGGTCCTGGCTTCCTGAAGCTTCTTGCAGTCATTCTCACTACTAAGGGTGATGCAGTGATGCTTCAAAGCTTGGCCTTCATGCCCAGGTCTTACAAACCTGGCATGCGTTGTGTGTGTGTGGATCACAGCCGGAAAGTACAGCCAGAATAGGTGTGTCTGCTGTTTCAGGGGTCCTGGTGTGTTCACTACAGCTCAACAGAGCTTGTTGCAAGAAGAAATGCAGTTGCTCTGTCCTCGCAGGAAGAGATCAGCACGTCCTTGGTGTTTGCGTGCCAGTCAGTGCTGCTGAGTGTCATGCTGTACGCTGTGCTTGTAATGCCATACACCAAGGCAGCTTCGTTTGATCTTTACTGCAAGATGTGCCTTTTTCTTTTTGTGGCTCAGAGAATCGAAGCTTTTCTCCTGCTGCACTCTTCATGGTTTAAGCAGGCACATTTTAAATACAGCCTGACAGCGTAGATTGTTTGGAAGGATTCATGGGATAAGCAGGAGTTTGCCTGCAGAGCATGTGAATCTGTGCATTCAAAGCAGCCAAAGATCTGGTGAGCACAGCCCTGTGCTTGTAAGCTGTCTCACCTGATCTGCATGCAGCCTTGTGTGAACTTCACTTGCTGCTTACAAGGAGAAAATGTCTGTGCCTTTTCTGAATTCAAAAGTTCAGAGTTTGCTGTGTTTTTAAGAACATGTGTTTATTGAGTTTCCGGCCAAAAGCACAAAGACCTCCCGTTCCTCTGCTTGGAGATGGATGTCCTCATTTCACTTTCTGTAACAGGTGGAATAAATACTTTTTTTTAAGCCGCGTTCACTGTTGTGTATCAAATTCCTTTGTACTGCAGGCTCCAACAGCCAGCTGGTGTCAAACCCATGCGGTGACATTCTCCTTTGCCTTTTTGGAAATTCATTATATTTTAGTAAGGATGAGGAAGCTGAAGTTGAAAATTAGTGGGATGCAGCCAAATTAAAAAAAAAAAAAGCAGCCTATCAATGAGGACAAAATTTGTGTTAACTGTTTGAGAGCTGACCTGATAAACAGCACAGCTGTATGTATACCAGGCAATATGAGCTTTGAGGCAATGTGGATAACTAAACACTAGTACCCTGGATTCCTGCTACCCTTTTGCTATCTGCCACTTGATTGAAGAGGTGTACAGGTTCTCCATGTGTCTGCTGCAGTCTCCTGGGGTTTAGGGGGGAAGTCTGCAAAGTCAGTGTGTTTTTAATCTCTTCTATCAAGAAAGCTTCTACCAAGCCATGTTGAAATGAGTTTGGAATTACAGTAAATAAATCAGTGGAGATGTTGAGTAATGGGTATTTCAGTATGTATTTGGGCCCAGTATGATTTTTAAATGGTCTTTGGAGCACACAGAGCAGCTGCCTTGATAAGGTACCAAAAAGAGGATGTATTGCCTTTTGAAGCACCACCAGCACCCCCCATATGGGTGAGTTGAAGTTAGAGATCATTAACCCTGAGCAAAGGCATGAAATTGTCCCAGGAGAGGAATCCTTGTTCCTGAATACCATGTTGCTGAATACCCGGGGCAGGGACAGAGGCTTCCTTTGCACTCGGGGCCTGAGATGTTGCATGCGGTGCTTAGGTGTGCATGGAGTCTTTTGATGAGTTGATAATGATGTATCTCTATATGAGATACAAAAGGACACTCATAACTATCCGAAAAATAACAGGTATTCACCAAAATTTCTTGAACTTATAATTTCTTAAGGTGGTTTGAATGATTTTTACCTCCCTTTGTTCCCTTCATGATCTTTCCCTTGGTTCACTAAGGAAGTGTGCTGTGCTGGAAGAAGTGACAGCATGTAAAAATAGCACTGCCTTATTTTGCAGATCTGCTTGCTGTGGGGTTTCAGTTAGATCTGCTGACTTGGATATAAAAATAAACTTTTCTTCTGCTTTTTGCACCTGCTTGTCCTGGCGGTATTGATTTTGTACTTCGGAGGCAGTAGCCATTTGGTGGTAGCTGAAATCCTTCCTGGCTTGGGATCGGCAGCACAAGTGGGAGACCTGAGTTAAAGAGCTTTTTTGACTTTTGGGGCCAGAGGTGTTTACAAGGCAAACATAAAGAGGAGAAAGACCTCGTAGGCTTTTTAGAGCCTCTGTGGAAGTTGTCAGTTCAAAATTAGCAGTGTGGGTTTTGCCAGGCGTGCAGTGGAATTGCAGTTGGTGTTCCAAGCCATTTGCTGTAAGTGTATTATCTCTTCCCCTCATTGAGTAGTGCTGTAACCTAATCAGATTACATTGCAGTTCATCGCTGGGCCCAGGCAAAATAAAGAGCTGTACTTCAGAAGAACATAAGTATCTTGAGTTACTGCCTTCTTCACACATCAGGCTGGCATTAAGTGTTCATTTAGAGCCAAATTCATGGAGATATAGAGATCAATGAGTCTGGCTATCTAAATAGGTGTGAACCAGATCTCCATCTTTGCACCCTCTGGAGCATACAGTGGAGTGTGGTCCTCAGTGCAGCGAGTGTCCCTGGCTGGTGGAGCTGGCCTTTGCATACCCATTGCCTGGCAGCTCAGCTCGGGGATTCTGACAGGTGAGGGGTTACTCCAGATTAGCACACAGGCTTGGCCTGGTGTTCTTCAGCTCCAAGAATTCTGTTTCCTTTACAGAGTTCTCTTTATTAGCGTGTTCCGGTGTTAATTGGGAGCACAAGCTTGGTGACTCGAGTTGCCTGCTTTCCTTGAGCCATTAATGGCTGTAGCAGCTGGAGCAAAGCAGTTGGATCTGCTCAGGTTAACACTCCTAGGTTTACTGAGCTATGCATAGAGTGTTTCTGGAAATACATTTCAGTATAAATCTGAAAAAAAATGGGGAAAAGGTATGGGCAATATTAGTGGACATCTTGATTGTGAGTACAGATATTTAGCAGACCCTGTATGTTTTCAATACTGAAACTACTTGTATTCCTAAGAGTAAAATGTAAGTAATGGCCCTTGGAAAACACTATGCCACTATGTGGCATTTGTTCTTCTAAACAAATCTGTTTCTACTGATGCTTTGGTTTTGTGGCATTAAAAACTTGATGGAAAATTCTAGGTTCATAAAAATGAACAAGAGGCACCTGTGAAGAGGGATGGACATTAATTCTTGCAAGAAATCACCAGAAGCAAAATTCTGTCTATGCTGGCAATACCGTTTGGGAAAGGGAGAGGAGGAGGGAGCAAGCCAGCTTACACTCCTGACACAAACACCTCAAACTGGAGGATTTTGTTCCTGGGAAACACTTCTGCCTGGACTTTGGCTGCTCTCTGACAGGATGTCATGGTTCAGTGGTGCATTTTCTGTCCCTTTACAAGTTCATGAGTCAATGACAGACTTAGTTTCTCAGAAGTTGAACCAATGCATCCTACGATACTTAAAGCCTTCCCAAAGTGCTTTTAGCCTTTGTGACACCTGTGTGACATCCTCTTTCAAAGTGGAGAGCCACAGGTGAGCTTTGCATTCACGCACTGAAGGCTGACTAAACCCAAACTGTCCAGAGATCATAGCAGGGCTGGTTCGTGACCATATTTATATGTTGGATGGACTGTGTAGTGACCTCTGTGTGCATGGGTGAAATTCTGACCCTGCTTCTTTAATGGCAAAGCTCGTGTTGACTCCCATGCGGCGAGGATTTTGCCCAGTGCTAAGCTAGAAGAACAGCTAAAGTAAGCGAAAATGCTGCTCACTTGAAGGAATAAGCAAGATCAGAAGTCACAAGAGCTTTCTTGGATATTCTTTAGCAAGCTGGCTGGGGCATTGTCGTAATCTGTTACAGGGACTTCCGAAAGCTGGTGGCTGCCAGGGCAGGCTGTGGGCTAGGGGTGGTTCAGGTTTCCTCTTCCTTTGGCTTCTTTGCTGCTTTAACTGGCTGCCACTGCCACTCTTCTCAATTCCTTCGTCGTCTAAGATCAATGAAAATGCAATTTGAGATCCTCCTAGTCCCATCCGTGAACAAATGCTAGTTTCTTCTGCAAATGAGAAAATAAACCACCCACTGCATTATCCTCTCAGCTGGACTGTGTGGGGCTCTGGCAAATGTGACAGAGAACTTCATAGCAGGCCTCTGTAAATATGTTTTCCAAGTAATTTGCGCGAACGGACACTCAACCAAACATTGCAAGCAATTTGTTCCTTTGCAATGACAGCTGCAGAGGTGCAGTGTATGACAATGGCCTGCCAGACCTGTTTTATTAAATGTGGTTAATCTAAAATTCATAGGTGAGTTTGACCTTGAGTCTGCATTTGTTGATCCAGTCTTCACTGAAAGATATGTAAATTAAATCTAAAAAAAAAAAAGCTCAGGAAATTTTTTTTCTTGGTTTTGAACAGCAGCTTTCAGAGACTTTACCAAGTGTTGCTCAGAAAGGCTCACAGCAGCTGTGGGAATAAGGGTGCCCTGTTTTCTTTTCCTTCCTGGTGGATGCAGAGCAACATCCATCTGTTGTCTGCAATTTTTGATGTGTTTTTCCAACTTACCAGCCATACCTGGAGACTGTTGACACCCTGAAACATAAAGAGCTGCCATAGCTCCACTTTCTGGTTTCTGTCCCAGTAGTAATACCTGTGCTAGTCACTTTAAGCAAAAGCTGTCCTTTTTTCTCTGTATGCTGTAACACCCTGGAACTGATCCCATCATCTTCGAGTTTCATGGAGGCATCTGCATGGAAAGTTTGGCAAGATCAAGCTCTGTGCCCCATGTAATCAGTGATGGAAACTGCTTGCTCTTGTAGCAGCGTGAGTTTGGATAAGGGTTGAGTAATGGCCATTAACTTAAAATGTCCTACTGTTAGTCATTTGTCTTAGCCTCCATGTTCAGAACTGTATTTAATAATCCAGCCTCCATTCTGCTCCTGCTTTAGTCTTTACTCAAAAATGGAAGCCTCTTCTAAAACTTTGAAATTACAAAAATATTACACCCATGTTTATCATTCCTTCCCTTTTGGGAAAGAGGGAAGTGCTGGCACCTTTGGACTATGCCCTTGAAGATAAAGATGAGCTCGGAACTGTAAAGGCACTTCCTGAAAGGCAGCATCTTCTGAGCCTGCTGGGGTTGTTCAACAGTGAAGTGAGAAGAGGAAGATAAGAGGTTGATTGTAGTGAGTTGTTTGGAGTATATAGAGGCCATGCAGTTGTACAGCTGCACATTTCATCAAATAATAATTTCCTTGATATATGAACATCATTAAATACAAACATAATGACTCCCATAAAACAATTGAGTCTCTTTCCTACAGTCTCCCCCTGTTGTCTCTCTGTGACGTTGAATGACAAGCAAGCATCGAAAGAAATTATTTATGCCTTTATAGTGGACTCAGTGCAGTGTCATGGTCCACAGACTTCTGTTTAATTATCTCACATGAAAAAAGTTTGTGGTATTTTACAGGCTTAGGGTGGAAAGGGAAAAGCAGGGAAGGTGACAGCGAAGGCACGTTTTGCCTTGTAGAGTTGCCTTTTACTTACGAGAAATAAGGCTGATGTTATCACCCACTTTCTAATCAAATTTGACAGGAGCATTTTGTTAAGCCATTTTCTTTGAGTGGGAATTCTGATGAATACAGCTCTCGTCTCCAGTTTCAAAGTATTACTTTACGCTGTTCCCGGGCATTGTTTGCCTTAATGGATGAATTATTGTAGTATGTCAGAGAAGCAGATAATTCACAGCCTTGTTTTATAAACCAAGAGCCCAAGGCACAGCAGTTTGACTTGGGTAGCTGCAGGGCAGTGAATGGAGCCCAGGTCACCCACCCAACATGTTCATGGTTTGGTAAAAAGTTTGCTACTGTGGCCTCAGTATTTCTATTTGGAAAATTACAGCTGCTGGAGGATGTCACGACTTTCTTCCAGGCACGTGCTTGTGAGTGAAGTGGAGACAGACTGTGCATTCGACATACTCCTGGCACACTTCTCCATCAGATGCTCTTTTTGCCACCACATCTGTGGGTTGATAGCACCGAAAAAGAAGTTATCTCCACTGGTGTTCGGCCTGCCTGGCTCATGGCTCTGTCCTTGAGTCAGTAGGCAATTGGTCACTTATGGAGCAGGTTTTTGGAAAGACAAACCATAAATTAATTTGGAGGCTGAAGCATATTTTGCATGACTGTGGCATTGCCTGCTGCAATAAACTGGTCACTAGATTTTGACTACTCAGGTGCATAGCCAGTACCAGCATTTGCACCCACATTAATGCTGCTTGTAAGGTCCGTCTCTGTGTGTGGAGTGCATGTGTTGGCCACCCACTCGAGCTGTGAGTAAACTACTCATCAAACTCTAATTTATATGAAGCATATGTTACTCTTGTTCATTGCAGCTGAGACTGGATAAAAGAAACAAATCCCAGTTCCCATCCCTTGTTAGGCTGGGATATTTTCAAACCACTGCAGTGGTAGCAAATGGTTCCCTCTTCCAGTTTCTGTAGCCAGCTGATCCCAACCTTTTGGAAGCTGGAACATCAGTGCAGTTCTGGTGGGAACTAGCCTTCGCAGGAACCTGCTGAAAGCTGAGATAAACCCTTTGCTCTGCGGGTGTTCCTGGCAGAACAGCTGAATGCACCGGTGATGGCCATGGTGCTCCAGCTCAATAAATCAAGAGGTGGTGAGAGGCCTGTATTTAATTTCTTTTGCTTTCCCAGGAAGCATTTGTATTCTTGACAGTTAATATAGTTGGGAACAGGGAAGTAAAGCTCTGTTTCATTCTGGTGCTGTTGGACTCCTTTATACATTGAGGAGAAGCAGTGGGATTCAGGTGTGGGACGAAATGGGTTGGTTACTGACCTTCGTTCAGACTCGTGACCCTTTCCAGCCTCAACCCACTCCTTACACTGCTCCCTGGGTCTACACTGACCAAGCAGAGGTGCTGGCTCTGCCCTCCCAAACTTTTCAGCATCACCTCTCATTCCTCTCAAGCAGAATCCTAAACCCCTCTTCTGCAGCATCTTGTTTCCAGAAGGGACATCAAAAATTTCTCAAAACTTTCTTTTCCTTTTACCTTCACTTCATCAGACTAGTCTTCATTCACGGAATAAAATTAACACCTCATCCTTTGATGTTCTTGTTAACACTTACGGATAACATAAAGTTTTAAAAGGTGGGAAGTACCAGTATCCCACTCACCACGAACCAGTTGGCGTTTGGTTTTTTTTCTGTGGAATAGCCTCTTTATTCCAGGCTGAATTTATTTTGTTGTGGCTTGATTTTTGTTGTTTTGTTTTTTGGGTTTTTTTTACTCTGAGCTTCATTTGGCTGTTCTGCTGACCTTGCCCATCCATCTGTACTATGTGTTGAGGGGATATATTTATACTTTGGTTGGTGGTGTTTCAGTTAAAATTCTGTTACTTTGGAATTTAATATTAATAGTAACTGACCCTTGTTTTCTAGTCTCCCCAAACACATGGTGCCTTATTTCCTTTTTATTGTTCTGATACGACCCTTTCTTTTTCATATAACAGACTTAAGAAAGCAGTGTCACTTAACCATTGATGGTCCTTAATATTCCAATATTTCAGTGTTTTCAACCTGAAAAACCAACCTTTTGCTTAAACTTGATTCAGAATTGCTCTGCTGGTAACCAGGGAAATTTCTGGTTCATTTGTTCTTCTTTGCCATTGCAGCTGTGCCACATTAGGCTCTGAAGTAAAATTACTTTTACTTTGCAGTTGATCCAGAGAAAAATGTCCCTATTTTGGGACAAAGATCCACTCTTTGTTGTGGTTGTTGTCCTCTTTCTCCACTTGCTTTCTCTTCTGTTACACCTCTCCCCATCTTCTGTATTGCTTTTTGAGTTACTGAAGTCCGTTTGCTTTTCCCAACCACCTGTATGCAACGTGGCTACAGCTCTTCAGTGTTACCAAATAGTATTTCAAAAGCTCCCTATAAAAGCATGAGTAATCGTCAACTGACAAAGGACACTGTTTATCTTTTTGGACAACACCAAATAGCCACAATTTGTTCCAGTTATTTAGTGTCTTTGTTCCAGAGCTGTATCGTGGGCACAGGGTTTAATTCTGCAAGAATGCAGGAAGACGGTGACTTGTTTTCATGTTTAAAAAATCAAAATTATCAGAAATCTTAACGTTTCTTAGGAAGATTTTTTTTCTTTTTACTTGAGCAATGCTATTTTTAAAGTCTAGGAAAGATTTTACTCTGTGATACAAATCTAAGGTTATTTTAATAATCAAATAAGACTTTTAAATAGATGCTGATATATTCACTGTTCCAGAGAGCACTACAGTTTGGAAACAGTGCATATGAAGGTTGATGTTTGTATCCTGAAATAGTAGATTTGACTTGCAAATGAGACCTAAGCAAGTACCAAAACTAACACTAACCGAAACAAAGTTATATCGGAATGTAATAGGCTGATAGGTATGGCTGATTGAGGTGGGGAAGGAAGGGCTGTGTGTTTTAAGGAAAGAAGAGAAGTTTAGAAAGGAAAAAGGGAAAGTTAAGAAAAGAAAGGAAAAAGGAAAGGAAAGGAAAGGAAAGGAAAGGAAAGGAAAGGAAAGGAAAGGAAAGGAAAGGAAAGGAAAGGAAAGGAAAGGAAACAGGAAAGGGAGCCTTTGGAAAAGCTGTGTTTTTGTGCCGCCGCTGAGAGGGGCGAGGGGCGGCGGCCAACGGCGCCACCTGCTGGCGATGGCGGAGCGGGGCCGGGCCCTGCAGCAGCGAAACCCTTTGAGGCCCTGGGTCTGCAGAGTCCAGCAATGGGAAAATTGGATCGGATCCCCGAAGTTTATTTCTAAAATGTGGAAATAATCTGTTCGCCCACTCCCTTGACAGCTGTGCTACTTGGCTTCTGACATCTCAAACCCTTTTAAGTCTTCTGCCACAGGGTTGGGCCTCAGGGCACAGAAAGCTGCCTGGAAGCACTGTGTTTTAATCATGTTTGGTTGCTTGGTTCTGGTGAACAGGAATTAGTATCTTCCTGGGGTGGTGGATAGCACTGAGTTCTACCCTGTTAATAACCTGGTTGATTCTACAGTTACTATTAGTCTGTTTTGCTGTTGCTCTGGATGCCTGCCACAGGCAGGAATCTCATCAGGGGTCTCACCTGCCTCTTGGTTTTTGTTTTTCAGGTGGTACCAGAGAGATTGGGTCTGCTCTCACCAGGATGTGTATGAGGCACAGAAGTATAGAGTCCAAACTCCGACAGTTCTCAAGGTGAGTGGCCCTGTACCTGGCCCAACACTGGAGGTTCCTCTTTCACGTGCTGCTGGGGAACATCTAAAGCTGTTCAACAGCGCTCGAGGTTCCTCTTTCACGTGCTGCTGGGGAATATCTAAAGCTGATCACCAACTCTCGAGGTTCCTCTTTCATGCACTGCTGGGGAACATCTAAAGCTGTTCAACAGCGCTCNGGAATATCTAAAGCTGATCACCAACTCTCGAGGTTCCTCTTTCATGCACTGCTGGGGAACATCTAAAGCTGTTCACTGGCACTGGAGGTTTCTCTTTCTAAAGCTGTTCACCAGCACTGGCTTCTCAGCTGACCTCTGCCCATGTCTCTGAGAGCAGCAGCTGTTTTCTCCCTGCAGCACATTAGGTGCTGTGAACATGCAGGGTTTCACTGCACGTTCATGGGGCTGGGCCGGTTCACCTCAAATCACCTCTAAATGCTGCAAATTCCCACTGCCAGTTCCTGTTGCTCAGTGCTGAGCAGGTGGCTGCTGATGTGACCGACTGACCTGTCTTTGTTTTAGGACTTTAAGCTTTGTCACTAAGTTTTAAACCAGCAGCAGCAGCAAGTGTTATGCTGTTTCTTCAGCTTACTGCAGAGCACAAATAGCTTGCAGCCAAGAGAAAACCTTCAGCAGAGGAGTATAGGAAAGGCAAATTCTCTCATCCTGTTTTTGCAGTTGAAGTTAGACTGTAGAGGTAGTGAGAGAGGATTAACTCATATGTAACCTGGGCTGTACAAAAACAATGTACTTCTGTAGTAAGTAGTAGTTTGCATGTGTGCCTTTTTTAACCAGTCTTAGAAGTTATGCTTGACCTTAGGTAAAGAAAAATGATGCTTCACCATTTGCTTGATGACCTGCTTTTTGTTTCCCCTTTTCCCCCCATCCTTCGAAGTGTTCAAAACCAGTCTGGGATGGAGCTTTAAGCAGCCTGGTCTAGTGGAAGGTGTCCTTGACCATGGCAGGGTGGTTGGAACCAGATGACCTTTAAGGTCCCTTTCAACCCAAAACATTATATGATTATTCTGTGATTATTTTAAAATGAAGTTATTTATGAAATTTGCTGTGGGAAGACAACTTTAGTCTCCAGTTACCACAGAATTAGCTGCCTAAATGGTTTGATCCCAGTCTCATTAATTAGTGGAGCATTACTGGTGTTGTATCATGGACTCCACCAGTGTGAGGTGAGGCACATCAATGGGTAGGATATTGTTCTCTTGTACAACTGCTCTGTCTTCTTGTGTATATACGTGTGCTGTTTGAGTTTATAATCTCCATGGCTGCATGGACCTTTCTGGTCTCCAAAATATCCATTTAAATTGTGTGACAGTTGAGTAGGATCTGTTTACACTGAACTGTTTCAGGTCACTCCTCTGCTTTACACTGTTCCTCACTGTCTTGAGCTTCTGTAATTCTGGTTATCTTGTGATGTGAATTTTTTTTTAATCTGCTTCTTTCTTTCGCTTTCTCTAGTGTAAACATTTTTATGTTCTGATATTTACGTTGTGACACTGGTAGCTGTCACAGCAAAAAGTAAAAATACTCCAATATTGACCTTGGCTCTTTCTGTAAGAATAAGGGGCATCTGCAGGATTTGATTGCTCTTTGTGTTTTTTCAACAAAATTAGTGCTTTAATTGACTGTCTGATAAACCCACTTCAAGAACAGATGGAAGAGTGGAAGAAAGTGGCCAATCAGCTGGATAAAGACCATGCAAAAGGTAGTTACAGGGGAAGAATTCTTTAATAGGAGTAAGACTGTAATACCAGTTTTTCTTCCTCTTTTCATGTTTGTACTGGGGAACTGAATGACATGCTTAAAAATGTGTAGCAGTTTTTCTCTTCTAAAGCACTCCTCTCCCACAGTGCCTAACAAAATTTTAACCCTTGCTATATGCATTTTTGAAGGTTTCGTTTGCAGGACCCCCCCGGGATGGGTTGCTTTTCTAGACTGGTAAGCAGTGACTAGTTTTGACTCTGTTAGCCCACTCTCCCTGTATGTGCTGAGGATTGGAGATGCCACATCTATCCCTGCAAAGCCCTGGGGTGTCGTTAAAAGCAACTTGTAAGGTCATGTTGTGCCTCAGCCATAGCATCCTCCAGAGAGCACACAGCCCTGTAAAACATTGAGCATCGTTTTTTTGTACCTGATGCCACACAGAAAGTGCAGCTGGGGAGCGGGAGAGCTCTGCTATTGGACATGGGATGCCCAGGGCTGCAGTGGTGATGATGGCTCCAGAGGCTTTCCTGGGGGAATGAGCAGTAGGCAGCCAAGTGTTGCACAGCAAGCGCATGTTGGTAAAAGCCTTTGGCTTTGCAAAACTTGGACTGGGAATGGTGGCCCTCTAGCACAGGTGCTGAAAGCAAGTTGCAGTTCACCACTGACTGACCCTTGAAAATTGAAGACTTTTGTTAATGTCTGAAAGAATCGGCACCACCATAATTTGTCTTGGGGAGGGTGAGAACTGATGGGAAGGAGCGGGCTTGACCTTCAAAAGACCTTCTTGCCCCTTTATTACTATGGTCAGATAGAACCAGTTGAATCAGCAGCTCTTGAAAAACTTGTGCTGCAGAGCATGTAGTGAGCAGGAGAGAGGAATCACCTGGGGCCGTGCAGGCAGGGGTGACCCAGGCCAAAGTGGCAGTGAGATTTAGAGTTTACTGGGCAGGCTTGGGTGTTGGGAGTGCAGTTGGCCTCAATACAGTTCCTGTGCCTGCCATCAATCTGCTTCTGTTTTTCCATCTACAGAAGAGTAGTAATACTGATCTCCTTTGTTAAAGTGTTTGTGTATATGTATATTTATGCACACATGCCTTTTATCTTTTTTTTTTAAAGTATCAGGTTTCATATCTGGTACCTTTAGTGTTCCTGCACTAGAGGTTGAATATTTTGTTCTGGGATTTTAATTTTCCTGGGATTTGGAGCTCATCTGAAAATGAGGACAAGTGCAGTGTGCTCCACTTCATCAGAAGGAGCTGGCAATGTGACCCTTCTTTGGGCTGAGTTTTAGCACCCTCTTCCTCTGCCTGACTGTCATGCTGGAGAGGGATCACAGGATATTCTCTGCCTTGCCGTTTCTGGATGCTTGTTTTTTGAACACAGATGTTTTGAGAAACCTGTCATCTCTGTTTTCCATTCCTGAGAGTGGATGAGTCTCTGAAATGAAAGCACTCTAATTTTGTACTGTGTTCTCAGTTGTTATTTCTGTAAAGGCTTTGTTTATTTGGGAAAGATTTTGGTATGTGAATGTGCTCACACCCTAAAATGTTATATTAAGCCAAATGTATAGGCTTTACAAAATGTGAGTTCTAAACCGCTTTGTTTAACAGTAGCTGTTCTCTAAAACTTTGTAGTCTCATGTCTTTAAGTGTAGCCTTTTCTGTGAAAAACATTCATTTTGACATTGATTATATTAATAATAGAGATTGTGTGTGTTTTTTAGAATATAAAAAAGCCCGCCAAGAGATAAAAAAGAAATCGTCTGATACACTGAAGCTACAGAAGAAAGCAAAGAAAGGTAACTTGCTTCATTCTGTGCTGTTAACCTTCTGATCTGTGTTCATTGACAAAGATTGAACAGTGACAGGACTTTCTACTGTAATAATTCTGCCCCTCTAATGTATTCCTGGTATGTACTTGGGTACCAGGATACAATTACTATGTGTCATTTAAATCATGTTCTGAAGCTGCCGTCTAATGTTCTTACACAAAAGCCTTGAAATGGTTTGTGCAAAGTCAATCATGTTCTAAAATATAGCCCTTAATGCTAACTTTTTCTTTTTAGGAACACTGACACTCTTAACATGACTGGCACAGATACCCGTAAAATTTTCTAGAAACTTTTGGAATAATACAAAAAAAGCCATTATGTAAATGTTCCATAACTATTAACATTTCTCACTGTTCTCCCTTTCTGCCACTTTTCTTCTTCTTTCTCCTTTTTTAACAGCCTAAAATCTCCTAAATCTTACTTTATGCCTCAGAGTGTGAGAAGGTGGCATGGGTTGTTCTGGGGAGAGGGCACTTGGCAATCATAGAAAACTAAAGATGAGTGAGAAGAGAAAGGGAGTTTTCCTGAAAGGCAGTTTGTCTTTTTTAGCAGCTGTGTCTCATGCTTCTGTTGCTCTCCGACCACCAGCTTGTCACAGGAGTTTCATCACTGTTCTGATGGAAACATGCATCACTGCTAGCTGCAGCATTGCCATCACTAAGGGTTTTACTTGGCCACGTGCAAACCCCACCAGGCTTTGGAACAATGATAGGGAACTTGCACAGAAGACTTCTGGGTTCCCTTTCCTGCACTGGGCTCTTCTCAGCGGGGTCAGAAATGTGCTTAGAGCAGCTCTCAGTCTGCAGGTTGCAACTTGTCCTTCCCCTCCTGCCTAAAAACTGTGAACCCAGGGACAAGCAAAATAAATGCTGGGGTGGGGAGTTCCTTGAAATTTTGAAATTGTGTGTTACCCAGACAAGTGAGCTGTCTGTAACTGTCCTTCCTAATAGGTGAGTCAATAATTACACTGGTAGAAAGCCACATGACTGGAAAGCTGTTCTTGAATTTTGGCTGACTTCAGATAAGAGATGAGGAAAGGAGAGATGAAAGCCAGCAAGAGAGAGCTTAGCTCAGTAGGTTCTGTGTGTCTGTTTGTCAGAAATGTAGTGTTTTAAATCAGAATGGTGATTGTTAGGGGAATGTGACTTTCTGAGAGAAGATTTTATTTTGGGGTAATGCGTAAACATGTTTCTCATTTTGTGTGATGAAATGTCTGACTTCAGACCAACAGCTTTAGAGAGTTTGTGATCTTCCTTCCATGTCTCCTCCTGTCTCCCCACCTTTTCTAGTCTTATTTCTTCTTGTCCTTATGTGATACAAACAGCTCTTCAGTGCATGGTAGGTGAGCACTGAGAAAAACAAAAGTGTGGAATGGTTTGAGGTGTATGTCTGGGATCTGTGAAGAAGGAGCCGTTTTTTGAGCCTGTTTCTATGGATTGACAGCTGTCAGGCTCCATCTCCCCTTTATCCTGCTTCTGAGTGTTCAATAAATCAGTCTGCAGTATTGAAGGAGGAGGGATCATTTTCTGTAAAGTGCGAAGAGGAAAGAGAAGCACTTAAAAGCTGCTGGAAAAAACGCAACTCACTGTTCTCATTCTGCAGATGCCGCCTGCATCTGTCAGCATTGGCTAAAGCAAACAGACTTGGTTCTTGGATTTTCTGGTTTCATATCCCCCTCCTCAAATGTGACCCAAGTCTCATGATGAGAGTCAGGAAATTGGTGTTTTGTCCTCCTTCAGGATTAAACATCTTTGAGCAAGGAGTGGAACAGGCCTCATTTTTCCATCATTGTTACAGCAGCCATGATGTGATTTAAGTTTTCTTTCTTTTTTTTTTTTTAAACATGATTCCCTTGCTTAATTTTGCTGTTGTGATGTTCTTTTGGAGTTGTGGTGAAGGTGCTGCATTTCTGTGCTGTCCCCCTTGGAACTGCTGTCAGACTCACAGTGTTTGGTCCAGAGCACAAAACCAACAGGAGTCAGGAGGGGTTTAAGTGTATGGTGCAGGTGGAAGAGCTGAGGACTCACAGGTAGCCAAGGAAAAGGAGCACAGGGAAAAGAAGGAGCTGAAATATTTTGAGGAGCTGGGAGTTGTTCTCATGGCCCCGGGGGAGATGTAGGGAGGCCTTGATTGTGAGTATGAATGCCCAAAGCTGTTGGCTGCAGCATGAGTGGACAGGAGGTGGGAGGAGGTTCTCCCTGCTTTCCTGAAAGTTGTCTACAACGTTTAAATGTAGAAGAAAAAAACAAAAGCAGATGCCTTTTCCCCTCGCTGTTGTTTTTATTCCTGTCTTGAGGAAATAAGTCTTTGGTCTGTGTGCAATGTCAAATGTTGTTGTGAAAATGTTTTTGTATGTACCCATCTTGACAGATCTGTTCAATGTCCTGTGTGGTGAAGTATATTGCTCTTGCTGCTACTGAGGGATAAAAAAATCAAGAAGGGGTTTATTTTATAACATGATAAAGCTGCAGAAGTGATTCTGCTTTAGGACACAAGTGAGGTTTGAACTATGGGAAAACTATGCTGGCAGGCATGTGGCTGAGTGCATGAATGTCTTATTGTGTCTTCTACGCTCCTGTTTCCCTGTTTTTCAGACTTACTTTTTTGTTCTGTTCTTCCTCGAACAGGACCTGTCCCTTTGATTTTTCTGTAAAGTTACTGACTCACCTATGAGAACTCTAAAACAACCAATTAATTCCTTTCCTAGCACTTGTAAGAGTATTTTTGAATTAACCTTATGATCATCTGTGGGCAAGCAGGATGTATGCTGAATTGTGGATTTGCTTCAATACTGTGCATGCTATTAAAAAGGTCCTTCAAGCTTGTTCTGCTATTTCCCATCTGCCTTGATGGGAAAGTGATTTTCTTCTGCTTTGGGCAGCTTCAGATGTAGGAACTCAAATATAACCCTCTACTTTCCTTGATCACGTCATGGCAGTGGTGTCCCACTGCCCTGTTGAGTCGGGCTGCAGAGGCTCTGTCTCACAGCTGATGCTGCAGCATGCACAGCAGCTCCTTGCTCCTTGTCTGCACCCCAAGGGCGTTTAGGAAGGAGGGTCATGGGCTGTGTGGCTTGTCCTGGCAGGAGTGCTGCAGGTTGGGCTCCCTGCCTTAGCTCTGAGGGGCTCAATACATGGGGGATTGCCTGTTCCATGGCTTGTGCGTGGTCTGTTTGTTCTCATTCCATGTGGCCGAGTTAAAAGTTCAGGCTGGGCATTTAAGACCATGTATTAGAAATTCTGTTTGCAGAGGAAGTATTTTAATTGCAATGAAGGTGTTTCCAAAGCTTGAAGTGATGGGGAAAACACCAGGCTTTCCAAACAAAACAAAAGGAAGTCCAGGGTCCTTTCTGGAAGTTTGGTAGAGTATTTTTAGTAAAGTGGCACAACTGTGAAATCAAGGTCTTGCATTTCAAAAGACCTCACAGAGAAAATTTTCACTCTATTTGATGTCTTTATTTTTTAAAAATCCACCTGCAGCTAAATCTATGTAGTCTTAAATAGGATCCTGGTGCACCTCCCAGATCCATGCAGTCCCTGACGATGTCATGGTGATCTTCAAGGTTCATCATTTTCCTTACATGCTTGTTCCCATGGGGGAAGTCCCCTTAGGGCTTGCCGCCCACCCCAGCATTGAAACCTAGCTCTTGTCTGAACAGATGATGTTGTGTAGTGTGTGGAACTGCAGACATCTTCTAAATTGCTCTTTGTTTTTAGACAAACAGTGGCCATCAGAAGTCAGCCCAGCTAACCTGAGTCAGCAGAATAATTATGCAAATACTTAAAATAAATTCCATGTTTAGGTTTCTGCTGAATCAGGGCTACATAAGTGGATCCATAGCTGCTAGGAGCTGTTGATGCTATATTGAATCAGGAGAGAGTCAGCAGCTGTGGCTCTGCATGTAACCATTTGGAAAGGCTACAAAATGCATGATTCTTAAAGATAAAGGGATTAAGTGACTAAATTAAAATATATCTGAATGTATGTGTAAAATCTGGACTGCATGTTGGTTCTATTTGCTGTATTTCAGCTTGGCTATTAATGAATAGACAGGTTTCTCTCCTGCCTATAACATGGGTAGTAGGTTTCATTTTCAGGTTCTTCATGTGACGTTGTGTGAGCTTTGAGGAAAATATTTAAATCCATGGGGATATGTAAGAAGTTGAATGTAACACTCCCAATAATATAACATGTGCTAATGTGAAAACTGAGTTTTGTGTGTTAAGATGTGTAGAAGTTTCTGCAGAGTTCCCCTAACATTCAGTATAACATTTCTTGTTGTGTCCCATCACTGCTGAGTATCCAAACTGACAGTATCTCCTTTTGAGTATGCAGCTGTTTTGGAAAGTATTCTGTGATTCTGATGAAACTGAGAGAATATAACATGAATTTTAATGTGCTGTAGAATATGGTTATTAATTTACTGTAATACTGCCAAAAGTGCTTTTTCTTCCTCCACCTGGTTAGCAAAGATGACCTTTGTGTTTAGAGCCTTTTTTGCTGTTTTTCTGTTTTCCTCTGGTCTTTGTAATACTGTTTTATGGCTCTCAAGGATGGTTGTGCAAACCCCGTGACTCTTAACTAAAAAACATAGAGCTCTTCAATGCTATTATAACTGAAGAATGTCTCAGTTCTTAAAGCAAATGCTGACCTTCTCATTCAAGCACTTTGCACTCTTTTTGCACGTGGCACTTGCCCCATCTGGAGTGTCAGGCTGGGGAGGGAGAATCCCTGGCCAGAGCCTTCCTCCCCCAGGAGGGAGCCTCATTCCTCTAAATTGATCAAGTGTGGCACGACAACTGAAGTGAGAGCCAAAACTCTGTGGAGTCAATAAGATGTAGCTCAGAAGGAGGGAAGCAAATGAGCGAATTACCCTTAACTATTTCAGGGAAAAAATCCTGTGTGGATGATGCCATGGTGCCTGCAGGGCTTTTTGGTGTGTTTTGTTGTTTTGGGGTTTTTTTCCCTGCAAGCTTATAATGTGAGCTCTCCTTTACAAAAATGCTAAATCAGTGACTGAAGACATTTCTTCGATTTACTTCTGTTCCTTGAGTTTTGAAGGCCTCTTGATAGTTCCACTCCTTTTGACAGCAAGCCAGATTTATTACAAAATGTTACATAACAAAGCTTTTTAATTAAAATACACATATCATGGTTAATCTTTTTTATGTTCTTCCATATTGAATCAGCAATTAGCTTTTCATTTAATTAACAATCTGTTAATGTAATTGCAGTAGAGAACATCAAAAAGTGCTGTGGGTACTCACACAGCACCCGCCTAGAGTTTTGCAGGTTTGAGTTCCCTCTTCCTGTGAGGGGGTGAGCTTCCTGTCACTTCATCAGCTTGGCCAGGGTCTGGTTATTTGTGATGTGCTCTTTCTCTGAAGCACAAGTTAACATGTTCTCACTGAGGAGTCTAAACTGGTTTAAGTCTCTTAAAACTGTATGGTAAATAACCAGGAGTTTAATTTGCAACAGCTCACCAGGATGCCAAGCTAATGCATTTGTCTTTGTCAGCAATGGAAGAAGTCAAAATAGTCTAGTCCAAACTGCTCACTCTCTTGTCTTGGCGCTGATGAAAATGTCTAAATTCTAGGAATGCTGGAATACCAGTTTGACTTTTTTTATTTTCCTTTCTGTGTCAATTTTGTGTCCTGCAATTTCTCACCATGCTCACCTGCCTGACAGCTGAGGCTCTGGGTAAGTCTGTGCCATGCTGTGACCCTGGTGGCTGGTTTATTGTAGCCCTTGCTGTGGCCTCTTTATGGTGTCTGGTCTCCACTAACTGCCTAGACTTTAATTTCTGATGGAACTAAAATATTGCCTAATGTTAATGAACAAACCGTCTTTTGATTTATTTTCTTTTGGCATCTAATTGGAACACTGTAAAAGAAGAAAACCAGTATTGTGGATAAACCTCTGGTTTATTTTAGAAAAGGATTAATATGGACAGATAAATCTTGTCACAGTTGGGAGAGAAGTTAAATGGAATAGAGATGTCATCAAGGTGATGTTCAAACAATTGAGTATCATATTGTTAATATGACTTTTAAAGTCTAGAGCCTAAAGTCGTTAATGTTGGTCTTTGTAACCTGTGATCCAAATTCCCCTTTTTTTCTGAAAATCGCATGCATCTTTCTTACCTGATAGATAAGAAAACACTATATATACTTCATGCTGGGGAAAGGGTTGGAATTCAGCATCACAATTGTCTCCTGTTGCCTGATCACACCTCAAATATGTTTATATTGGGGGGCTGTTTAAGCTGTTTTGCAAGTTTAAAGTATTGTGATCCCATTGTGAATGAAGCATGGTGTTTCTGAATCTGAGCAAAGTATTCATACCTGCACTTGCAAGTGTAGTGATGTGGGTGTTGCATTTTGGAGAAGCCTGGATTGATTAAATAGGGAAGCTCTCGACCCAGGTGCCTCCACTGGGCTCCTGGAGCTGGGCCTTGTTGTGCCTGCTGCTTGTCCCCATTTTTTGAAACCACACATTGTGGTTTTCCTGGTTTGTAATTCAATCTAGAAGTGTCATTTGGCAACTTGTAACTTTTCTGTTGAGGCAAAACTTTGCACTTTTGAGCATGAGCAGCTGTCTCAGATCCCCAGTAGCCAACAAAAGGACTCGGATTGGGTTTCTGAAGGAGTCTGAAGTTAATCCCGATCATGAGGATTTTCACCTTTACATAAATGGTGGCAGAATTCTTCTGTTCTCAGCCCAGACCCGTATAAGTTAATTTGTTGGCTTTACTGTGCAGAACTTAGAGGAGTTGTTCATCCTGGCAGGTGGAGCAGGTGTGCTCTTGTAAAGAAGGAGGTTTGGGAATCAATGACTTGGAGCCTTCTTTGGTTTGTATGAGTAGAGGTGTACTCAGTATTGTCCCATACAGTGTAAATTCTGCCACTCTCTCAAGTGTGCAGTATTGAATATTCAAGTTCGGTGCAGATGCTTTAAAAAATGGAAGGAAACAGTCTATGTGAGAACATGTAAAATAGTAATTTCACTAATATTTGCTGCATTTCATTGTCAATAACAGCATTAACTTTAGCAGTCTGACTTGCTCAGAGAGAATTTAAAAATTATTATTCTACTTTGGTGTTGATGAGAGTTTTACTAGTTTAAGATGTCTTGTAAAATATAGGCATGAAATTGGGTTGAAAATTAGATTTGCCTTTTCCTTTTTCCCTAATATTTTTCCTTTACTAAAGTTCTTTATGAACAATAGTTACTTGAGAAATTGCATGGGGCTTTCAGCCAGGATTCACACAAAACACTGTAAAATGCAAGTTCTATTGCATGTTGATCCTTTAAAGCCCTTGCATGTCATGGTATTGATATAAAGCACCTACTCTGAGGGTAACATACTAAGACTGTCCTTGAAGTAGCAGCAGATATTACTTTTGATGAGAAGCAGTTCAGCTCCCTGCACATGATTAGCTGTCACTTGCCTGTGTCCAGCCGCAGGTCACCAGGCATGGTGCTGTTGGAGAATTCAATCCACAACTTCTGGTCTTGCATTCCTGCTCCTCTCTGCATCACCAGAGCTCCACTTTGAGAAAGACTGGATTTGAATTCCTCCTCAGTGTTCAGGTTGTTGACTTGCTCTCTTGGGTACAGCCAGACGTGCTCTGCAGAACCATTCCCATTCATGTCCGGCTGGTTGCAGACCAGCGACCTGTGCCTACACTGGATGCTTTTCACCATTGCTGTTGCTGATTGCTGTGGTGGGTCACTCAAACCTGCCTGCAGGTGGGGTAGGAGTGTCCTTTCAGGTGCACTTTTACAGCAGCTCCATGATAAGACTGTTCTGGAACTATCTTACGTCAGTGTGGTGATTGTGTTGGTTTGGAAGGTTTTGGTATGCATAACCTGAAGGCCAGAGAACGTGGGCTGGAGGAAATACTCACTTGCTGATGTTCCTTATGAAAGTGTGCCTTGTGCCCACAGCAAAAATACTGCAATCAAAAATGCTGCCTTGGCCAAGTAACCTTCCTCTTGTAGTTTAAGGGGGGAAAGAACTGCATTGCTCTGCAGTGGTCCATATTCCCTTCTGAGATAAGTAGCAGATTCAAATCAGTGAAGGTGGCTGAGGAGCAGAGGTGGTCAGCAGTTGGCCCTCACGCTTTTGGTGTTCTCTGGGTGTAGGAGTGCTGTCGAGGGGATGTGCTCTGCTCTGCTTTGCAAAGGGAACTGGTTGAATTAGGCTGAGATCTCATCCCCCAGATTCCTGTGCTGAATGCAACTGGCAGTTCAGGGAGTGGGAAGAGCTATGCCTGCTTTCAAAAGACTTGCTAGATTGATGTCTGCATTGTGGAGCTTTCAAAGGATGTTGATAAAGCTTTCTTCCTCCTGAAAGATGAGTTAGGAGAAGTCACCAGGAGAGAGCTGTATTCATCTGTAAACATCTGACTTCAGAGCCTCATCCAGATGATTCACCTAAGCTTGATCCCTGCTCTGAATTGTACCCAAGACAGCTTCTGTGTTTTCACAAACTGCCCAAATGCCCCTGAGCATAAAAATGGGTGTTGTGAAGTTACTGATGAGGAGGTGTTGTGTCTGTTACTGTACTGACTCACTGGAAGAAGTAAAATGGAAATTTTATAGAGGTACAGAGGATGTTGGAGAGCAGTGCAGTTTTACACGTGCTTTTGCCAAAGGGTTAAAATACCAGCCTGGGCATTATCCTCATAACTTTGTTGAATTGGGTGAATGACACAGGTGTAAATGAGGTTTATTCTTGTCCCAGGTTTTGGCTGCCCTTGTTTCTCTGGTCCAAGATGTGGTGCTCTGAGGTCCACATAAAGTACCAAAATTCACAATAATTGAACCCGCTTTGTCAGTGGAGTCCCGTTGCTTTCTAAGTGTGTGTGTTCTCACTGCATAGGCAAATGCATTTAACAAGGATTTACTACATTATGTGCATGATTGTATGGTGGAGCAGCTGAACATGTATAGCAGTTCTCCAGAGCTGAACTAATGAGTGTGTGATTTAGTTTGGAACTAATATATTTTGCATTTGGTACATCCATGGTAGTGAGCCAGTATCTAGGCTTAAACAACCGATTATTTTACCTGTTGTAATTCCTGGCAGCACTCAAAAGGGGCCTGAGCAATGATGCAAGTTTCTGTTTCATAAAGAATTTGAAAGAACAACTCCAAAGTAGTAAAAAATGTTTAACCAATGCATCTGATGACAGAATATGGGGAGGGCCTGAAGTGTACAGAATGGTTTGAAGCAGGAATGCCCAGTTTGTCTCCTGAGGGTGACACACAAAAAGGCACAGGTGCTTCAGGGAGGTACCCAAAGCTCTGCTATAACTTGTTTCTGGTAGATGCTAATTTTGATAGAGGAAGCAGATGACCTTCAGACTCTGTTATTTTAAAAGTTACTGACTTCCAAAATATTTTATGACCACATTAGAGCAGCCAGACTGATCTGCAGGATCAGACACTGCTGGAAGTTTGGGATTGGCAGTGGCCGTGTCCATGTTTCACTGCATGTGATTCTTCCAGGATCCATTGCAGAGCTCTGCATGTGGATGTCAGTGCAGTTTTATCTGGACTATGTCTAACTCTGTACAGAGGAGATTCGGATATATCCAGCCTGTAATGCCTCCAAGCCAGTGTGATTCTCTTTGCTTCCATCACTGCTCTCTTTTCCTGCAGCCCTGGCTGTGTATCAGTGCAGGGGAGCTGATGACTTTGCCTGGCTCTGGAGTTTGAAGGAAGTACATGTGATAGTAAGGCAAAGGCTTTTCCCTTGTTACCCTGACATTGAGTCATCTGCTTTGTATACTACACACATCAAGAGACCTTTTTCTTCCTCTTGCTCATAGCTTTAAATCCTCTGTGCAGAAAGGTTATTGTCCAAAAAAATTGATTTTGGGTAGCTGCTTGTAACTCACCCACCATTTCTTCAATGTTATCTTCCTGGTAGTTGTCAACAATGACAGGGATATATACCTGGATACTTAAATTGCATGTGATGGCATTTCTGGGAGATTTGAACAAATTCATACAACTGAGGTTCGTTAAAATATTTAAGGGTGTAAGGAGCATGAAAACATCTTGCAACTGCAACATTATTGGTTCAGTAATAGTATGTCTAAGCACCAACTCTTCATTCCCAGAGGAATATATTTTTGGCATGATGCAGCATAAGCAGTCAGTGCAGAATAAAGTACTTAACTGTCACAGAAAGTTTTGGTGTTATGAGTTGACTGTAATTAACACAGTGAAGCTTTTTAATTGCAAAAAATTTGAATTTTATTGTTTCCATCAACATAATCAACATATATTGAACATATATATACATATATATATATAATAACCTATGTTCAGAGGTTTGGTTTAGTTTGGACTTTAGAGTGAATAAAACTGTTTCAGCAGTTGGTTTGTGCAGAGTACTTGAACCCAGTGCTCCAATGATCAGTAACACGTCCTTAATAGCACCTTGTATAGAGATTGATTCATTAATTTAGTGGCTCTACAAAATTCTCATTAGGACCTTGTTAAGCACAAATGCAAGAAGGAGGAGGAATTAATCACCTGGGCTAGTGATTAATACTCTCACAGTTAGTAAGATGTAGGTTTTCAGCAAGGTTGATGTGAAGAGTTTCTACAGGTAATGCTGTGAGAAAGTCCTTACTGAAAATGCTGTCTTTGGCTTATTGAAATCTTTTGAATTTCTCTGGATTTCTATTCTATGCAAAAGGGGAAAAAATAAATGCTTTGAAATGCTTGATTTAATTGGTGGGGGAGGGGGGAAATCCTTACTAATTTGAATTAAGGGAAAATAATGGTTGAGACTTGGAATTGCAAAAGCACAATCCAGCAACAGTGCTGGCTGAAAATAATGTCGTCTTCTATGGAGCGGCACAGTTTTGACAAAATGTACTCTTGATTGTTTCCTGCATACAGGACGGGGTGACATTCAGCCCCAGCTGGATAGTGCTTTACAAGATGTCAATGATAAGTACCTGCTGCTTGAAGAAACTGAGAAGCAAGCTGTCAGAAAGGCTCTGATCGAGGAGCGCGGGCGATTCTGTGCTTTCATCTCAATGCTACGCCCTGTGATAGTAAGAGCTCTTCATTTTCACTCAGTACAATTCACAGATTACATAAGTGGCCAGAAGCCTCTGAAGAGAGTATCTCGTTATGTCTTGGGAGTGAATTTCTAGAGCCAAAATTCAGCCTGTATCTCTGTCTAGCAAGTGGTGAGAGTTAGGACCTTTCTTGTAGGCGTTTGGAGTAATTCAGCAGTGGAAAACGCCAAATACTTTCAAGGTGACTGATGGGTAAACAATGGGCACAAAGACTGAAGTCAGTTTGTGTTCTCTATGCATTCCAACCTGAGACATTGCAAATGCAGTTTTTTCCACGGCTTTTCTTCTTAACATCGCATTTTAATATAAATCCTCCTTACTCCTACTCCAGTGCTAGGACTGATAAATGTTTCAAGACATCCCCTGTGTATATAATGACATTATCTGACAAATTGCAGTCTGCTTCCATGCAGTTTTCTGATAGCTCTTTTCCTTCTACATGACAGTTTTTCAGTTCATTGGAAAGGTTTGAGTAAATTTTCATCATCTCAGGTTGTCTGAAGCCTGACAAGGAACTCTTCATGGCTTTGTGCAAGCGAGGTGCATTTACAAAGGGTCGCCAGCATACTGGGAAAATGTTCCCAGTGCTTGTTTACAAAGAGCATCAGTCTCAACAGAAAACCGTAGTTAGAGAAGTAGGAAGGTGATGGCTGAGCAGGAGGAGGTGAATTCCACACTCAGAGAACCTGGAAGAAATGGTAGCTAAGGAATTACTATGGAAGTTTACAGTGCAGGAGTCATCATCTGAGTTAGCTGTCAATGTAATTTGAGCCAGAACCAGTCATAGATATATTAATGCTCTGTACCTGTATAATGCCTTTAAATTTCCGAAAACTATCAAAAAGTATGAATTTAACCCCTGTTTACATTCAAGCTTAAAATTGTTAGGGCACATTAATGAGTATACATAGAAGAGTTAAGTATTTGTGAACTGCAGCAAAACTGGCTCTCTTTTTCTGAAGATGTCTTAATGTGCAAAGAAAAACCAGCTCCACTGGGCATCCCCACAGTCATCAGCAAAATGGAAAAGGTCATATATTGTGTTACAGGTCTGATTTTTAAAACCAAGGCTGTGGTTAGCCTTGCTCTTTTTTCTTTACAGGAAGAAGAAATATCAATGCTAGGAGAAATAACCCATTTACAAACCATATCAGATGACCTGAAAAGTCTCACTATGGATCCACACAAATTGCCATCCTCCAGTGAACAGGTTAGCTCTTGTTACCTGGAAAACATTTTATTTGTGGCTTGCACCACTTCTGTGTTGTGAGGAGTATTGACTTCTAGTGTTCAGTGGCGTAATGCGATGTTTCATCAAAGCTTTACTGCAGCAAGGTCATTTTTAACATGAGCAATTTAAAAAATTCGTTTTGTTTTGAAAATTTGTTTTCAGGGGCTGAGTGCCCCTGAAATATTTGGTGAGACCAGGGTGAAATGGTAGCAGTAACACTTTGAAGGGCATGAAGATGCCTAATTTCTGAGGAGAGTATATGAAAAATGAGTGTCATCTCCATGCCCTATGTTTGAGCATCCCTGTCTTTTTCTAGTCACAAAATTGCTGGAGTTGGGTAGCTTGATGGAGTCTAACATTTAAGGATTTTCCATGATGTCCTTAAAATGCACAGGAAAATGTGTGTCAGTAAGTGAATCCAAATAGGACATTTTTCTCCGACCCTGCTGTGTGAACTCAGGTTTTTTGTCATACTTCAATCACCATGTCATTGACCTAGAAGTGTAAAGCTCTGTTGTGGTTGTACTTGATCGTCAATTGATTTTTTTTTTTAATGCTACAGTACTTCAACTCAAGGGCTGTAATAGTTTTTTAAGTCAAAACAAGCAAAACCAAAAAAACCCAGAAAAGCTTCCTTAATGTAAAAAATAAATCTCCAATTTACTTTTTTAGAGTTTTTTTTTCCATTCAAATCTGAACTTGCCTTCTGTGATAGTAGCCTTAGTGTTGAAGTATGGTTGTACCTGGAAAGCCAAGGATGAAACCAACTCTCCTGTGTGATACAGCATAATTTGGGAAGAGAACTGTGACTGAGTCAATTGGCACTGGAAGTTTGTAGCATTGATGAGTGTTGTATGACAAGCAGATGCTTTCTGTTACTAGGGGGAAAATTTTTCCACATCCTTGATGCTATTGATTATCTTTCATCAGGTAATTTTAGATTTGAAAGGTTCTGATTACAGCTGGTCTTACCAGACTCCTCCATCCTCTCCCAGTACTACCATGTCCAGAAAATCTAGTGTTTGCAGGTAAGTTGATTGGTAATATTTGTTTTTAACCTGTTTGGGGGCAAAGGGAGGCAAGTTCAGACTGTGAAATGGATTTTGTATACATTCTTAAATAACAAGCCTTACTGAAACAGTCCCTCATGGTCTTTATTCTTTTAAGTGTGTGCTGGGAATATTTAAAAGGATGAGCATGACTGAACAACTCTTGAACTCAAGACAACTTGAAGATGCTTTTGATTCAGTTCTCTTGAATCCATTTTGGATCAAAGAGCAGACTGTACTGATCTAAGCTCTGAGATTGTCCATTCATAATTTCCTTTTCTGTTTTTCATGTGATGACTTTTTAGATTATTCTAAGTAGCTGTTACTAATCAGTAAGTTAAACTGTTGGA
The DNA here is from genome assembly GCA_013397895.1 of Origma solitaria. Taxonomy (NCBI): domain Eukaryota; kingdom Metazoa; phylum Chordata; class Aves; order Passeriformes; family Acanthizidae; genus Origma; species Origma solitaria. The sequence goes on along the minus strand of VZRL01004594.1, from coordinate 1,792,412 downwards.
AAAGGGAAAACATCCTTGACAATTGCCCTATCAGTCTGGTAGATGGGAATGCTTTTTTGATACAAGTTTTTTTGACTGTTTAATGCTGTCTAATGCTGTCCTGAAATATGTTGAAACACTGGATTCTGTCTATGCTTTCTCTGTAAAAACTGTTTTCTCTCATAAAACAGTTTATTAGCATGTTGCCCCCATATCCTGGTGTCTACATTTACTCTTTCCTTTTATTGAAAAGGAAGATACCCTGTTGTGTATTCTGCTCAACACCTCTCTTGCTGCTCTCAAATGATTACCTTTCAGTTTGCTTTATGAATAATGTACTACAGGTTCCCTGTGTGTGAGCAAAGTTACCTACAGCATGTCAGAGCAAGTGAACACGAACTCTATGTACCTACTTGTCTCTGCATGCAGATATATATAAAAAAAGTCAGTACTTTTATATATATATATGTGAAAATGTACATTTTAGAGCAACGAGCACAGGCTTAAAGATGCAATATCCTGAAGCTATAAAAGAAAATGGCAAACAAAAGCCCCAAAATTCATCATCTTTTCCTGATCAATTTCTCCTCATGTGAGGTAAAACTAGTATGGCACAGACTGGTGTGTGGGGGTAGAATACAGCAGAGCACCTCTTTGTCTGCTCCAAGCTGACTTATAATCTTCTCTGTGCGTGGCCTTTGTGTACAGGAGGTGCAGACCTCACCCACGTATCCTTTAGAGCCATGCCTTGGGCCAGGCTCCTGCCAATGGAGCAGGAAGCTGCCTTCAGCTCGGGGCATCCTGCTAGTCCTGCTCAGCCACCCCAGCAGGAAATTCCAAAAGCTCTCACATTGTGACTGGCTTGTCCTTAGTGTCATTCGTGGATTCTGAGCATTAAAAATCAATCTCTTCCTTTGAGAAATCATGTTGGGTTTTTTTCATGGGTATTAATTTGGGGCTTTAATTCTCTGATTGTCTTTGTTACTAACTAAATCTCCATACCCAGTGGCTTGGCTTCACTCTGTGTGCTGTCGTGTTTTTATCTGGTAGGAAGCCTTCAAGTGAGCAAAACATGTCCCAGGTACTCTGAAGTGTGGGGGTTTGGTGATGCTTTCAGAAGGCTCACAGCCTGTCCTGCTGGCTGTCTGCAGCACCATGCCTAGAGGCAGACTTTTAGATGAACTTCAATGTCTTTGGTCGCCCTGCTATAAATCCCATTGAAAATTTGGGCCAAGTGTAAGTCAGGAACAGGAGAGAACCATCAGCAAGCACTTTTTGAGCAAGTGCTGTGCAAATCCTAGGGAGGGCATGTAGCAATCCCTTCATCCCTAACCTGAGTTTGAAGTCTCAGTGGTTACAGATTTGATCATTAGAGTGATGCTCAAGGTAAAATGCCATTTTCTCTCTGGTCACCAGGGATACTGCAGCTGCTTATGGTTCTTTACTGATATATATGTGCATATATATATATATATATATATATACATTTTTAATTTGTCAACGTTTTTCTTTTCCGGTTTATGCTGCCTGTTGCTAGAGACGTGGAATGTTAATTGTACTGTATATGGGTCTCTCCCCACCCCACCCTTGTGTCTTTTCCTCTCCCCTTTCCTTTCTCTGTTCCTTTTGTCTCTCACAGCAGTCTGAACAGCGTTAACAGTAGTGATTCCCGGTCCAGTGGCTCGCACTCGCACTCACCTAGTTCACACTATCGCTATCGCAGCTCCAATCTGCCTCAGCAGGCACCCATGAGGCTGTCCAGTGTGTCCTCCCATGATTCTGGATTCATGTCCCAGGATGCTTTCCAGTCCAAATCGCCATCCCCCATGCCACCAGAAGCACCTAACCAGGTACGTGCAAGCATGAGAACAAAAACCTGAGTGTGAGCTGGATTCTGTAACTTGGCTCACCTTTCAGAAAAAGGATCTGATGTGGTTTTGGGTTACCTTTGAGTCAGTTTAAACATTGAGGGTAAGGTTTGTCTCAGTGCACTTCATCTAAAAGTTGGGCCTCTAGCTGGAGTGATTTATGCTGCTTTTGCAGTTGGCACTGAAGAAAGGGAGAGGTCACTCTTGGGGGATTTAGTTTTCCCTCTGGCCCTGGAAGGAGCCTAGATGCCTAACTTTCAGATAAATACAGATAACAAAAAGCAAGGAGTCCCACCTTATAGGAGGGAATAATATTCCCTTTAGCCACTGAGGTTGCCAGTTAATATCCTGCACAGGTTGCAAGTGGTTCATATCTGGTGGCTCTTTGCTGTTTAATGGGCAAAATATTGATGCCGCAAGAGCCTTTTGACAGCCATAATACTTATACTGGTGGCTTTGGCATCAGAAAGATTTCTTTTATTCCTGCCCTGCAAAGGGCCTGGGATACTCTAAATGCTACCACTATTATCACATGGAATTGGTTTTGCTATTTTTTATGACACCCATTTCTGTGGATAGGCTTGCATTTTCGACTCTCAGTTGAGCACCTTGCAGAAATAAGGTTTCTGCGTGAAAATGAGAGGTATTCTTAATTCTCTATGGAACTCATAAAAAATGAGTATTTGTGTAGTTGTATATGATAACATCCTGAAGCCAGTCAAACTAAGAGGATTTCACTACAAGTATAAGCAAAACTTTTCCAGAGCATTTTTGGGTCTGCAGAAGGAAGCTGCTGGTCTATTTGTTCATGGCATCATTCCCCTAAAAACTAGCTTGCCATCTGCAGGCAGAGGTTTGCAATGCTCCATGGCCTGTATCTTTCAGCGCCTGAATTCTCTTTGCTGCTTTTTGTTTTGTTTTGGGGTTTTTTTTTTTAAGAAATCACACAGCAACTGTAATATCTTTAAACAAGGCTGAATTGCCTTCTCACTTTATAAATCCCATCCAAAAACTTAGCTGCAAACTGAAGTGGGCCTAATATCCTAATGTTGTTGAGTATTACTTTAACGTACCCTGAGGTCAATGGAGAAGATGGTCTTTTGCTTTAGGAAATGTAGTTGCACTTCTTTTCACGTGCTGGGGAGTAGGTAGTTTTGTAGGCATGGTTGGGGAGTGTTAATCCTCATAGTCAGCAAGTGGTAGTGGTTACCAAGTGTCACCTGCCCGTGTAAACTACTCCTAGACCACCTTTCATAGCACACTGATCCTTGCCTTTTGCAGAATATTTACTAAATAGAACCCTTAGAGAAATTTTTAAGGTGTCATCCAAAACAACACTGGTTCATTTAGCTTGGAACACGTTCTCAAGGGAAGCTCAATGGTTTTTAGATATATTTACTTATTTCATTTTAATAGAAATGCTTTCTTTTCAAATGATACCTCTTCTGTCCCCAGTCTGGACACATCAGCTTTTTTTTATAGATGACATCCTGAAGAACTTTGTGCACACTAATAAAATGAATGTTCTGTTTAGATTGGCTATGGCTAACCTAAGTGAAATGCAAAAAAGTAAATGAGCAATAATAAAGTTAACTGGAATAGTAACAAGGTAAGGAAGTTGACTTTTAAGATACATACCTCAGTTACACATGCTAGCATCATCTTTGGTTTTCATAGTATCCACTGCACCTGCATAAAAGGGCAGTAGTCCACATGATGATGCTATGTCTGCAGAGAAGGATGTAACTTTGCAATTGCTCTTAGCATGAAAAAAACCAACACCTCTCTTTGCAAATTCCCCTGTTAAGCAGAGGAGAGAACTTAGGCTGGTATCAGGTGGCAGAACATCCTGAAAGTTGATGGGAGTCACACTGATTTACACCAGCTAAGTTCATACGCTTTCACTTCATTTTAGAAACTATCCATAAAGTTGCAGACTGATCCAGGCATCACTTGAGCTATTCATGAGCTGTACAAGGCTGCAGCAGTGTGACAAGTGTAGTGTGTTGGTATAACAAATAGGTATGTGCTCTGTATGTCTCTGGGTCTGTTTACCTTTACGCAGAGGAAAAGGTAACAGATCATTGCCTGGCCGCTTCATCTTTGCTTAAGTGTCTTGCTTTGTATGTTCAGCACTAAGTAAATTGTGTGTGTTGTGCTGACAGATACCTGTGAGTGTGAGCTGAGCCAAAGCTGTTCAGTGGGCAGCGTTACCTGTGTTGTGTGTCTCTAACCGACTGACAGATCTCCCTGTGGGGCTGTGCTTGGAGCATCGGTGCTGGGTGGGGAGGAGGCTGCTGCTCTGTCTCAAACACTGATGTCATTGTTTCCAGTAGTGACACTGAGAAGGCAGAAAAGCAAGCTCTGGAACCAACAAAGGAAATTAAAAGCTGTATATCTTGTGCAGGTGGACCCTGATGATGTTTGCTAGCTACATGCTGTGGCATATGTTGGATCAACAAAGCCCTTTCATTTTTAATAATGAGTTACAGAAAAAAAAGTAGAAGCGGGCTACGTAAAATTCCTGTATTTTAGGAATATGAATATATGACCTGTGTGAAGCTATTATGTATATAAGCTCGCCTATATTTTAGATAAGCAAGTGTCTCTGAAAATCAAACTGAATTTCCTTAAAATCACAGATGGGGGGTGGGGAGTTGATGGGAATATCAAACAAAGAGTAACTAGAGATTGAAAAAAGATACAAACTATACCAGAGGAGAGAGAGGGAAAATGAAGACTGCTCTCCAGCCTGTAGTTGTTAGTACGAGTAGTAAGTCTTTACAGTTATCACACTGTGCATAGAAGATAGGAAAAAGAGCAATTATAAAACCAGACTCTGCCCTTTCACTGGTGTATGAGGATAACTTCCCTGCAGCATTGCTGGGAGTACAGTGTTGGCCTATAGCACGGAGCTGTACATTTGGGAAGGTCACTGTAAAAAGCTTTAATCGTAGTTAAACATGTACATTTGGGCATAGCTAAACAGCTGGAAAAGCATCACAGGTCTCTTTCTGGAGTTAAACAGTTGCTTTAAATGCCAGAGGTAAGGTCAGCCATGTCCAGCATTGCCCATGATATGGAGTGACCTCATACAAATCCCCTGTGACAGACCTGCTGGGAGCACAGAGTGGCTTTTGGATGGTCACTGGATGTGGCTGGTGCTGCTAAACCCACACATTGCCCTGTGTAGTAGACAAAACGGAGGCCTGGGACTATCTGTGATCAAATGATGTGGTAGTAGTATAGTGATGTTTGATTCAGGGGGGTGATAATAGAATCCGCTGGATTTGAAGTGCACGTGCATGGGGGAAGCCCTTCCTCAGTTGGATTTTATAGGCTGCTTGTTACTTCATGGAGATATGAAAGCAAAGGGAGAGAAAGAAGCAGATGAAGATAAAAACGTTGATGTGCTGTCTGACCGTAGAGAGATAAGTCTTTATTGTTAGAATGCTCTGGAAAGCACTTTCCCTAAACTGTGAAATAGAGGGAAACTGAATGTGAAGTTGCTTCTGCATGTACAGGTTATAAAGCTGGAAAGATTCTGCTTTTGAGGGGATTCCATTGCTTGAAATAGCTGCAAGTTAGAATAGGGGGAATACATTGTTACAGCTATTCTGTTTTCCATTTAAATTAAGAAATGTTTCCAAACCAGACTTTGCTCCCCAAAACAGAGCAAAAGAACCCACCAAAAGCAAACAAACAAAACAAAAACTAAAAATCAATTCCAAACTGAAATGCATCTGTAAGTTATCACCAGATATTTGTTTCTCCTAAAATGCCTTTTCTAGGTTGTTTCCCTATAGTTTGTCCCTGACTAGAGAGTCAGTAGAGACAGATTCCTAGAAATGAGACAAATTGAGGAGATGACCTTGAGTCACTATCCAGAGCTTTTTGAAAAGTAGCTGAGACCATCTTCCACTGACTCCAGAGGGACATTGGACCACGCTCATCAGTAGGATTTGGTCTCTGGGGAAACCCTTGTCCAGGAAGCTCTGTCTTGTAGCTGAGAAAGGGTGAGGGATAAGAAAGCAGTGTTATGTTTTCATGGAAAACGTATCAAACAAAGGATGCAAGTAATCTAAGATAATCATGGTCCTTTTGTAGGTTAATAGGACAGCAGATGGAAAATGTAATTGTACAGTCCAGTAGCCCAAAATACAGCGCCTTTTTTTTTTTAATATCCCTGCTGGAACTCATACATACCACACCAAGCAGTGGCACGCTATCCAAGAACAAGCCATGGCTCATCTGAGAGACCAGACAACCAAGCTACACTTGCACAAATGTGCATTTGGGGCACTGCTTGTCACTGTGCAGAGCACAGTTTTAGCTTTCTGCTGATACTGTTGACTTCAAGATTTTTCTCAGAGGAGATGGTTTTAGAGCAGAGCAGAACTGCCATTATTGCAGCTGTGCAGAAAAAATAGCTAAAATCAAAGAACTGATCTTAGAAACAATTCAAATGAAACAATCATTGAAAAAAGGAATATACTAAAACAAGTTGAAAAATCAGATATTCATATTTCTTGCACCAGGGGGTGTGGAGTAGAAATTGCTCTGCCCAGTGTTTGTGCATGTGCTCCCAGGAGAGCATGTGCCAGGCAGGGGCTGTGCAGCTAGAACAAGCACTCCACACTCTGGAGACTCTTTGCCCAAGCAGTGGCTGTGCAGTTTCTGTTTTCAGTTCCTTGTTTACTTTATGCTAAGGAATGAAGGGTGTTCTGTCCTTCCCACACCCAGGTCCAGCCATTCAGGGCTGACCTCTCCAGTCTGATCCAAGCATTCTTTGACCTGCTGCCAGTCATGTTTTCCTTACGCTTTTCCTTTAAGAGTTCAGTATTCTTCTGTCTCCCTCTCCATCGTTTTCCCACTGTAGCAAGACCAGAGGTTCCCTTTCTTTATGTCTTGCAAGTTTCTGAAGACAAGGAGACCCTGTTCCTGTACCACCACCTCTTGCATTTCCATCAGCAGGATGTTTTTCCTGTGGCATCTTGGTTCAGCCTTTGTCTAGTTTTTCTTGCTGAAAATGGACACACTGGATTAATGGGAGAGTCCTTTTTGTCATCTGTTTTTAATCTTTTTTTTTATCTTTTCATTTTTTTTAAGGAGTCACTTTATTACAAAAATAACTTCACCAATTACAGTCTTCCCCATACACCAAGTAAATTGAACAATTCTTTGCATCTTCAGAATCTGCATTTTTGACCATTTTTAATCTATTTGCTCCATGCATTTTTGTTGATGATAAACCTCATCTATGAGCTATTTCTACCATTACTTGACATAATCTTGTGAAATTTCTGTCTTGCAGACACAAATAGTGTATTAGATGTAAACTCCCAAGCTCTTCCTTGTGACTGTTGGGTCATCTGTAGAAAACAAGGTAGCATGAGAGATGCCATGCTTGGAGCTTAGACCCTTCACTGTCTGTCCTGCCATGCATGGAGTATGCAGACCCAGGAGAGTCATTTAGGCCATAAGTAGGAGGTTTCAGAAAACATTTTCTGTGATTACATTTTTCTCTCTTGTTTTTCTTCCTGGCCAAACCATAACACTAGTATGAGTATTCTCATGAGGCTTCTTTTTCTGAGGCAGAACTCTGGAGTTTAGTGTAAAAGCTAGTTTTCTATAATGTATTTTTCTCTAGGGATAGAGGCAGTAGTTTCATCTCCGTTTAGTGCACCATGGTTATGTCTGATGGCAGAGTCAACTGCAGCGCATCTGTGTCAGTATTCTTATTTTTAGAGGCTTTTCTCCCATAAAAGGAGTTGCATTGCATCAAGAACGTGACAAGTTCCACTAAACATCAAGCCACTGCATCATCAGGTACCCCACTTTCACTGCTCTCTTTAACAGCTACGTGTCATTTGTTGCTGTTCCCTCTGATCTTACCTTCACCTCAACTGCTACTGCACTTTGAATACAAGCCTTGTTAGCTGAGCATACTTGTACCCTAAGCACATTTGACAGGTCATCTGCAGATCTGATCTCATAGGATGGGATAAGTGTTATTTCTATAAAATACTCCGTCACTCTACATGCTTTTTAAAATTTTAACAGCCTTTGCAAAATTTCACTGAAATCACAGTTTACCAGTAAGCTCAAGATGCTGATACTTTGTTTACTTCTCAGCTGTCCCAGTAGTCTTCACCAAAATCCTTATGGTGACAGTGCTCTGTCCTAGGAGACCTACATCCCATTCTACCCAGGCAGCTGTACACTACCCATATGTGGCTCCTGGTGAGCAGTGAGACAGCTTGTGGGTGTTAGCAGTAATTGCTCCTTTGCACTGCCTCATATCCAGCTGTCCTTCTATTGCAAACTCACCCCAAATATTACCTAAGGTTTACTGGTGAAATTTTGTTTCAGGTGAGATTTCCCTTCCTCTTCAGCATGTCATTCCTTGAAATCTCTAGCTTTGCTACACACACTTAAAACGAGAATACATTCTCTCTGCTGTTATAAAACACCAGGGATATCCTTAGATAGACTTTTTCACATGTCTGTGGCTGCTAAAGGGTGAATTTGTTTTGCTCTAGTGTTGAATTTCTGACAGTGAAAAGAGCTCAGTACTGCCCTGACCACTCTGCCGGTATTCTTGACCATTTGCAAGCTCTCAATGAGACCTGAGCACACATCCCTACTAGCGGGATTTCACTTTCAAGGGGGAGATGTGGAAGAGCATTGTAGTTGGTAAAATGGTCCATGTGGTTATTCCCCTTGGCCTTTGTGTAGTTGGATTAGATGCTGTTGTGGAGGTCTGGCAGCAGCAAATGTACATAAAGGTGTGCACTGAAAATTGGAGAAGTTCCTGGGTGTAGAAATAAAATGTTTGGTATATTCAATGAACATTTTTCGTCATGCATTTTCCTTCACTCTCCATCCAAGCCCCCTATATTTTGTGTCTGTGCTGTTAAGAGAAAGCAGGTGGCAAGCACATGCCACTACTTCTGCACTCAGCAGAGTGCCTGTGCCTTCCTACTGGCTGCTGGCCAGGAGGGTTTGAGTCAGAGTGCCTTTGGTGTATGCATCCTACTTGCAGAGGCACATGCATACAGATCATGCACTTTGGAAACCTCCAGTTCTGGTAAGTATCACTTCTTTCTCTGTTCCGTAATACTTGAACTCAGATGAGCTTTTCACAAGCACTTTTGCAGATAAGAATATATGAGGACTTGAAAATGTCAGTGACGTTTGCTACTCCATGTGTTAAATCTAAACTTTGTGCCTTTGAAGTACTGATGATCTGCTTTTCTGTATTAATCAGTTGTCTCAGTATATTGCATGTTTGGACCACAGGTGCCCTCAGCTTCTTGCTCTGAGACAGCAGCAGAATTGAGACGCTGAAATTGCAATGAGGAGTTGAGATCGCTGCCTCAATTCCTTCATTCCTAAGCAGTGTGGCAAGTTCTCGCATTAAGCAAACAGCTTTTTTTCTTTTCATAGATTTCCTGAACATTAGCAATAGTTTTGAGCAGTTTCTAATTGATTTTTAAAATCCTAACCCTTTGCTTCTCTCATCCTTCCCTCTCTCCTATGTGTCTCTGTGTATGTGCTTTTTGCCTTTTTGTTTGTGGTTTTTTTCTTTTTTGGTGGCTTGTGTACCCTTTCCCTGCGTTGCGGTGCTGTTTTATGCTGCAGAATTCGTCCAGCTCTGCCTCTTCAGAAGCCTCTGAAACCTGCCAGTCAGTGAGCGAGTGCAGTTCCCCCACCTCAGTCAGCTCAGGCTCCACCATGGGGGCTTGGGCCTCCACAGATAAGGTGAAAAACTTCATCTCCAAGACATACAAACCTACTAGCTCATTATCCAAACCCTGCAACATCTGGGCAGAAAAAACTCCATGCATGGGATGCAGCCAGGATTCCTCTTCGTGAAGATGAGAATAGGAGCTGTTGCACACTCCCTTAGAAATAAATCTGTTTGAATAAACCACACTTGCCTTTAAACTAGCTACTAGGAGAAGCTACAAATTGGGCATTTTACAGAGGTAATTTTCTAAGGAAGGCTCACTGTCCACCTTTTCTACTCAAAGAGATTGTAGAACGCTGCCCAAACCCAGCTGGTTGCCTGACAAAAAGCAACTCGCCGAGGTTGTGCTGTTTGTGGCTTCTCCTATCTCTTCCTTAGGTAGCACACATTACACTGAGTAATTGGGGTTGTTTTTTGACCAAAAAGGAAAGCAAATCATACATGGTTGGAATAAATTACATGGGATACACTCTGAATCAGGGGAAGAAGTGATAGCAGTCTCCTTTCTCATCTGGTAAATCCTTGCTGTTGGTTTCTGTTGTTTTTTTCTTCCATATCATCACACAGCCAGAACACGTCATGTTTGAAGGCTGTATGCTTTTCCTCTCTGTCCAGCTACACAGACTAAATGCCACCAATGCAAATGCCTTCAAGATTGGAAAAGTTCTGTTTCTGTGTCCGCAGTCTGCAGGGTACCTAAATTGCAAAGGCTTTTTCACAGCGTGCTGCTTCCATGGACAGAAGGCAAAGCTGCTCAGCCTGGAGACAATGACCGCTAGATTGATGCCTGAAATTTGTTATTGATAACAATTTTCAGGTGATCTCACTTCTGAACCAAACATTGTATCAATTTTCTGTTTTTCATTTACAGCAATTTGAAGAGTTTCTTTTGTTTTAAGATATGGAAATTTTTTCCCTAGAACATCAGTCACAGTGTATTTTCGTATTCATTCTGTTTATATTAATTTCTCTGTTTTTGTTTTTTTTTTATTTGTTTCATTTCCAGTTGTCTAATGGGTTTTATCACTGTAGTTTATCAAGTGACCCATCCGTAGCTTCAGTTGGTGCAGGTCCTTTCCCTCATTTCCCGCCTGTCTCCCGCGCGTGGACTCGGGCTCCCTCAGCCCTCCTTCCAGACTACGTTCATTATTACACCATTGGGCCAGGCATGTTACCATCATCTAAGATCCCTAGCTGGAAGGTTTGTGTTCCTTTTGTTGTGGCAGTCCTCACCTCCTCATACCAACAGCATGCACACAGCAGTTGTTGCTCCCTTTCGGTCCGTGTAATTACTGGTTGATTTGCTCTGTTTGCTGTCACTGAATGGGCACTGCATGGTGAAAATCAGACCTAAAATCCGGTTGTGGGTATTTCTGAATGACGTTGTGTGTTCTGGCACCAACTAAAACAGACCAAAGCTGACAACACCTAGGTAGGATGGAATAGTTTAGCTCTGGAACTTTGGTGAAAGCACTCTGGGCTCTTCAGGGGGAAAAGAGCTTGTTCAGCACTGTCAAAGCACTCACTTGAGCAGGGAAGGACATCCAGTTGTCTCAGGGGGACCATATATTGGACACCCTGATGTTCTCCCTCTGGCTGGGCCCAGTGGCTGTAGGCACAGTCTCCTAGACTAGATCCAGCTGGAGTGGTTTAAGAAGGTGCTTGGCACTGGCTAAACCCCAGTGGTGACTGAAGCTTTACTCCCACAGACTGGAAGTGCTTACCCAGCTCATTTTGCTCTCTTGAGGAGACCACCAAAGAAGAGTGCAGTAACTTCTCTCAGTTGCTCCAGCTGGATCTGCAGGGATCTTAGTTGGCATCAAAACATATGTGCTCTGCTAGAGCCTGAATATTCATCAGGTTATATAATATTGTCTATGGACCACAGGACCTGTGTGTACATCTAAATTGAGATACCTTGTTACAGATCCCCCTAATCTCTCTCTCCAGCAGCTGGAGAGTGTTGGGACACACACGGGGTGGCCACAGTGGTCCTGGGGCTCTGGGGTCATTTGTTGTGTCTCTGCTAGAAGCACTTTGCCAGTGTATTTCACGGCAGAACACTTAGAGCAGAGACACAGCTGTCAAGGCAAAGCAGAGTTTCATATGTGTTAATAAATCCAAAATACCTGTCTGCACTAGGGCGTGTGTCAGTTCAGCTGCCTTGCACTTCTCATTCCTTGGACTGAGACACATGCAGACCCCACAGTGTGGTCTTAGCCCATCATTAATTGTCTGTCAGAAGGCTGTGGGAGGCTGCCCAGCAGGCGGCTGGGGGTGTGGGGCCCATTCTCATGCACAAGTTGTTTCTTTCATTTTTAAAGCAGCCTTTGTCTCAGTGAAGGAGAACTCTCTTAGGACTGGGCTTGCGCCTGCAGCAGCTGGCGCTGGGGGAGCTGCTGCTCAGTACTGGTTCTGCATCCCAGCACAGGTCACGGATCAGTCCAGCTCTTCGTGTGCAGTGCGTGTATTCTGGGCACCCTCAGGGCTTTGCATAATAGAGCCCCGAGTAAATACAGCCCTCGTGGCCTGAGGAATTTCTGTTTCAAATTTAGCATCAGTAATTCAGAGTGAGGTTAGTCTTTCCTCAGTACAGATTGTCATTATAAACTAGATTTCAGTTAGTAAGTAAACTGAGAGATTACTCTGTGTAACTTGCTCCACTAATGTGTATGAAAAATCTGTTCAAGCCTAATTTTTCAGAACTGAAGACATCTGTAACACCACGTAATACTAGAATCCATGTATGTCTAGAACAGTTAGATCACTGATTGGACATTTATGTGTATCTTTTGCTGTGTCAGTGATTTTTGTGCTTGAAATTCTGAAAATACAGGCTTTAACACCATGGAATTTCATTTAGATACAACTGTAGTATCAAAAAGTTAAATACCTTCTTATAAGATCATTTAGGTAGAATAGGAAATTTAGATTCCTTTTAATAAAGGAAATAAGTTTAATAAATGAAGATTTTTAATATCCTCAAAATTAATTTCTCACCTTATTCAGAAAGCCATATCCAGTTTGATACTTAATCTGTTGCATTAAAACTGCCACTTTACATAGCTTTGCCTCTAACTAAAGCGCATTTCCTGATGAGAGCTGTCCCTAACGAGCTTATTTCCTTAGGACTGGGCCAAGCCAGGCCCATATGATCAGCCCATGGTGAACACATTGCAACGTCGCAAAGAAAAGCGTGAGCCAGATCTCAATGGAGCAGCTCAGAGCGGAGCCCCGGTGCCCCCCGAGGAGGCCCAGAGACCTCGGAGCATGACGGTGTCAGCTGCCATGAGGGTGAAGCTCTAATTTCAAACATGCTGTTTGGTGTGAAGGAAATGGCCATGCTGGCTCCTGCCAGCACTTCTGATGCACTTTATGTTGAATTTATCAAGGAAGTGGTGGTGGTGTGGTTGGTGGGAATCTTGCAGGCAGGAGGGAATGTGGTGCTGGGTATTGAATTTATAGAGCAATATCCTCCAAAAAACCATGTGTTCCTAAGCCCAAGTGCATGGGTTGGGCACAATCCTGTTGGATTATGATGGTGATAAGCTCTGCTGGGGAGGAGAAGCAGCTAAAAATGGTTGAAGTTGACTGACCCTTCCAGGCATAATGAGTCTCTTTCCTGTGTGTAAGCAGCAGGGTGAGGAGATGGAGGCCTGCGAGGAGCTGGCGCTCGCTCTGTCCCGAGGGCTGCAGTTGGACACCCAGAGGAGCAGTCGGGATTCTTTGCAGTGCTCCAGTGGCTACAGCACCCAGACCATAACTCCGTGCTGTTCAGAGGACACGATCCCATCTCAAGGTAGCTATCCAGTGTTCCTTTCTAAAAGATGTTCCTTCTTAGAGTATTCCCACCCTGGCCATCACATACTCACCCCATGGTGCCAAAGAGCAGCTATTGCTTGCTGGCTTTGTAGGCAGCTGGGGAGGAAGGCTGGCATTGCTGTTGGGAAGCTTTTTCCAGCTTGGAATGCAGCCTGGATTTATTAACTGCATAGAAACCTGGATTGCTGCATAGTGTAGTGAACAATTGTATTTTTGTATTTTCTTGTGCATTACTCCAATGAATTTCATCTTAAGGATGCCACCGTTTTATAGAGGATCCTGGAATTATAAATGACACTGGTATTGCATCAAATACTTCTTGGGTTCTTTCTGAGCTATTGTCTCAGCAGATATGCACTGATGAGCTTTGCTGTGTTCCATCAGCACTCAGGATCTGTTCTTGGTTTCCCTTGGTGGCCTTTTATTTCCTGCCTAAGCAGAAATTTTGTAATTGGAAAAAGAGAATCCGTTGGAGACCGTAACTCAGGCATAGCTGGGAAGCTGCAATAAGGTGCTGGGTTTTGTACCCTGTTTCAGAACCAGGAGCAAGCTGAGAGGGACCAGGTTTGGTGTTTGCAGGTCAGGCCTTGTTTGCTCAGCTGGGGTGGTTGTGCTTTGCAGTCACAGGAGGCAGCAGGGCTTGCAGAGGGCCAAGCTTGGCTCAGCACTTACATGGAGACAAAGGAGCCCAGTGCAATTATTAAAACTGAGGCTGAGTTTTCAGAGCTGACAGCTGGGATTTATTTTGTTTGCAAAATAAACAAATTTGCTGCTGAAATCACTGGTATATGTCCCCTGAACCCACTTGCCTTATCTAAAGTACATTTTTCAAGTATTTCTATCTACAAGTGGTGGCATATGGCTTGTAGGATGCCAGTTTTGGTATCTCCATGTCGGTGACAAGTACTGAGTTACTCTCTTTCACAAGAGCCATGGCCCCCCTGCAGATGTAGGGCTGGTCCACTGTGGTGCCTTCAGCCACACAGTCCTCAAATCTTGGTCACAGAACCTCGAGCTTTCTTCCTTCTAAAGGTAGAAACTCCCTTAATTCTTACTGACTCGCAGGCTTTTTTGGTTTTCTGTACATATTTCAGACTTACTGAAGTGACTCAGCTCTGTCTGCTCCAGCTTGTTCCTAACTCTGTCTTTTGGCATCAGTTTCAGATTATGATTATTTCTCTGTGAGTGGTGACCAGGAGGCAGAACAACAAGAGTTTGACAAATCCTCCACCATCCCAAGAAACAGTGACATTAGCCAGTCCTATCGCAGAATGTTTCAAACCAAGCGTCCTGCTTCCACCGCAGGTCTGCCAACCACGCTGGGACCGGTCATCGTCACCCCCGGCGTCGCCACCATCCGCCGGACCCCCTCCACCAAGCCTTCCGTCAGGCGCGGGACCATCGGCGGAGGCCCCATTCCCATCAAGACGCCGGTGATTCCCGTCAAAACCCCGACTGTCCCTGATATCCCGGGGGGGCTGCCTGGTGCCCTCGCTGGGACAGAAGAGTGCCCCGAGCAAAGTCTGGAGTCTCCAGCAGCAGGAGATGGCGGGCAAGGTGTCACCAGCGTGCCGTCGTGGAGCGGCCAAGCGTCCGTCAACCCTCCGGCGTCGGGCCAGAAACTGGGAGCTGCCGAGGAGCAGAGGCAGGCGGTCCCCGAGAGCGAGGAGGAGAGCGAGCGGGATGGGGTGGGCAGCCTGGCGCCCGGGGGGCAGGCCGAGCTGGAGCCTGGCGAGCTGAGCCCCGGCGATGTCCCGCAGGGGGAGGATATGCTCAACGCCATCCGGCGCGGGGTCAAGCTGAAGAAGACGACCACGAATGATCGCTCGGCACCTCGGATTTCCTAGGAGCGGAGAAGCTGCCAGACTACTGAACGCCGAGAAGGAACTGTGAGAAAACTAATTTGTCTCTATCCATTCCAATCTGTAATCAATGATATTTTTAAGATACTCGGTAACAGACGGTCTGAAAGTACTCTAAAAGAGAAAACGAATGAAAGAGCGTAGTAAAACATAATCTTCAGTGGTGTTTTAATTTGTAAATATCAATGATTTTGTTTCTGCATTTTTTTGATCTAAGTTACACTTTTAATTTTTCTGAAGGTGCCAAATCCCATTTACCTTTTTTATAACTCTCTTTGTAAAGTTTTAAATCATAGGAGAAAAAAAAATTGTCGAGTAGTTAACTTCAGCAAAGGGATTTAATGAAAATTTGGCTTTTTTGCAAGCTTTTGTAGAGCGCCTTGTAATAGTGAGGTTAAAAAATAGAACAACAGGACTTACTATAGTTTAAGTCAAGCTATAAGGAACGGATCCTCATTTAAGTATTAAAAAAAAATTTGAAAAGCAGGAATAAAAATTGACAATAAAGCAATATATAATGCAAGGAAGAAACCTGCAGTTGGTAGAGTTATTGGGGGGTAGTGGGGGGAGGGAGATGCCATCAAAATAGCAGATGCTGTTGCACAAAAGTAGCCTAGTAGGATTAATTACTAGTAGCTTCATGGTAAATGCATCAGAATAAGCCATATTGGATTGCAGTGTTTTGTTTCTGTAGGGTGTTTTAAAAACTGGGGTTTTCCACATTTCTTTTTGGACTGCACAGCAGCAACTCTCAGTCACATGCATGCAGCCTTAACTATGTAGGCTTGGTTCTTCCACCTTCACATTTTGTTCCACTCATCCTTCCGCTGAATACAAACAAGGACAACAGGCTTAAGGCAGTTACAAATGTGAAAACATTTTTAAAATGCAAGCAGGGAGTTCTTAGATGTTATCAAAATGCCTTTTTCTGACTGTGCCCAGCAGGCTGGGCACCTTAGAAAGCCCAACTATTTTGAGAAAACACTTAAAAATTTGACAGGTGAAACCAGCTTATGATCTAATAAACTGCGAATGTTTCTTTCCAATACAGGGGCTTGTTTTTCTTAACTTCTTTTAAATGGCAGTTGATTGGCTTTTCTTAAATACCGAAAAGAAAGGGTTGAGGGGTGGGGGGTGGGGGGAGATACTGGTTTTTTGATAATACTGGGAGTCTGACCGCTATAATCTCTTTTTTTGTACTTTTAAGTAATGTTTTTTGGAACGCTGTTGATAGAATCATTAAGAGTTGGATTTTTTCCTTAAAGTAAAAGTGAGTTATTGCTGCAATACCCGTCTCCTAAAGCTGACAGAAATATGCAGACCCCTTGGCATGACACATGTTCCAGTCAGACAATCCGGAAGGATGCTCTGCCCACCCACAGCAGACCCACATGTGGAGGGACACCAGACTTTCAGATCCAGGATTGTTTAAAAATGCACCAAATTACACACATAAGGGGCTGGTTTCCACCACACACTGCAGATTTCTGTTGGCTCTAGACTTGCCTACATGACCTCTTATGCTTTAATACATAACTGCATTGGATGTGAAACTTCTAGTAACTGTGTAGTCACTGTGTTCTATATGACATTTTACACTGCTGTGCTTGCTAAACTTTTTTTTTTGTTATGGCTTAAAAGCAAAAAAAAAAAAAAGCATGATTCTTAGATAATATTAAACCTTCCTTTCTTTGAAAAACAAGCTCCTTATTACAGAATATAATAAACAGTAGTGCCTGTGGTGTAGCCCACCAATCTTGATACAGTAGCTGATGCATTGTGCAAATGAGGCTTGGAGATGGTTTTTGCATAAACAAAAACTGCTAGGAGATAATCTCAATAGTTAAAAGTGTTATTTAAACCTTTGAAATAAATGGATGTAACTGTACCCAAGTACAGCTTTTCACTTGTTTAGTTCTTAAACGTTAGTATAATCAGTAAAATTTAATATAAAATGTTGCCAAATTCAATGTAGAAAGAATGTGACAAAACACTTTGGATAGTTCTATTGTTTGTGTTTTTGCATATTGTAAAAGCAGTGTCACAGCTGAAAAATAAAATGTTTCTAATGGTAAATTATTGTGGTTTAGTTGCTAGTTTGTACTGAGAGTTGACCTCTCCCTGTGCAGTTTTTTGTTCTAAACTGGTATAAATAATTGCTGTAAGTGTGTCTCCCTTCTACATTGTAATGATTGCTTAAGCCTACATTATAAATAAAGAACTGCTGAAAAACTTCTGTATTTTGCTTCTTAAAGACTTTCTGCTTCCAGAGCATTGGATATCAATGGTGGCCTTCATCAGACTTCTCAGGATCATGCAGGTTCCATCTGTGTGTAATAGAAGCAAGAGAGAATTAAAAACCAAGTAAGTAAAATTGCATATAGCTGTGTTTTACTGATGGGCACTGGCAGCATAGCATTGGAACAGAAGTGCAGTGCTAACGAAGGGAATTCTCATTAAATAGCAACTACTGACATTTCCCTGAACCTCATTGTTGTTACCTGGCCAGGAAGCACAGATAATTCTGCGCTTTTGTGCACCCACCTCAGTGTTGGAGCACAGTTCTCAGGCCAGAGGAAAATTGCTGCTGTCAACACTGCCCATGCTACAGCCAGAATTTATCATGCACAGCACCAGCACCATCTCCCACAGTTCCCCGAGTGACTGAAGACTTTCTTTTGTTCAGCTTTCTCAGCATCGAAGGCAGAGGGGGAAGGACGCTGCTCCCTCTTGGGAGCTGCCGCACAATAGCACAGTTTATTTCCTTGCCACTGCAAGAAATTCATTTTTGTGTAAAGGTTTCCATTTGTCACTGCACTGAGTTTATGTGACCAGGTTTAGGTAGCAGGGGGCTACAAGGGTGGCTTCTCTGAGAAGCTGCCAGAAGCTTCTCCCATGTCTGACAGAGCCAATGCCAGCCCACTCCAGGACAGACCCACTGCTGGCCAAAGCCGAGTCTGTCAGTGACAGTCGTAGCATCTCTGCGATAACAGATTTAAGGAGGGGAAAAAGTTGCTGCGGGACAGCAAGAGCAGCTGGAGAGAGGAGTCAGAG
This sequence comes from Origma solitaria, assembly GCA_013397895.1. Classification (NCBI taxonomy): domain Eukaryota; kingdom Metazoa; phylum Chordata; class Aves; order Passeriformes; family Acanthizidae; genus Origma; species Origma solitaria. Next base: position 1,774,074 of record VZRL01004594.1, on the reverse strand, counting down.
TATGTGAGGGAAACAGTCCCACATAGACCTAGGTCAGTGCAGAAGGAGGGGCAGGAGGTGCTCCAGGTGCCAGAGCAGGAATTCCCCTGCAGGTGACGCAGCTGTGCCCCTGCAGCCCATGGAGGTCCACAGGGGAGCAGAGATCCACATGCAGCCCGTGCTGGAATGGGTGGATGCTCAGAGGAGGCTGAGGGCCTGTGGGAAGCCTGTGGTGGAGCAGGCCCCTGGCAGGACCTGTGGACCCATGGAGAGAGGAGCCCATGCCCTTAGGTCAATTTGGGTCAGCTGTCCTGAGTCCTGACTATGTCCCCTCCCAAGATCTTTCCCATCCTTAGTCCTCTGGTGAGGGGGGATGCTGAGTGGACATCCTGGATGCTCTGGAGCACTGCTCAGCAGTAGCCAGAGCCCCTGGTGTGCTCTTAACACCTTCCCAGGACTATGGGGGCTGCTATGGAGAAAGTTAGCCTCAACCCATCCTGCCCAAATAAGCAGCAAGATGTTAAAGGAAAAACCAAGGTGGTTTGGCTGGAAATACCTTGCCTCCAAAAGCATCTTTGTTTCATTCCCCCATTTCTATGGCTGTATCTCAGGTACTGCTGAGCCTCTTCTCTCACTCAGGTTATCGGTGCTTTGCTCAGCTGTTTCAATACTGAAGGCATTTGTTCTGAGTGAGAGCTCCAACCCGAGGCGTAGCGTGTGCTGAACAGCTGTGCTGGAAGAGGGCACACCTCAATTCTGCCACTGCTAACTGAGCACAGAGAACAGATCTTGCTTCCTGGCAGGAATGAAAATTTCAGCTGTGGAATATGTAAAGCTGTTTTTCTGCAGTTGTTTTGTTTTCAAAACTCAGTTGTATTGCAGCATGTAGACTCACTGAAGAGGGGCACATAGAAGTTTCTAAAAACCAGCCAGATGAAAGCCTCATTCCTGACCTACATACATTGAGTCCTTGAACGAGCTGGAGTTCATGTCTTGCCCTCTTTCATTCAATTGGGATTCAAGGAAAAATTAGACTTTAGGGTTAAATGTGGGTACGATCAAGTAACTTCTGTAGAACGAAAGTCAGATTAGGCAACCTAAATCTCCTCTTCAACCCTAAAAATAGGAAAACAGCTGAAGAGGCAGGTTTTCCTATGAGCTTTTACTCAATGGCTGTATCCCATCTGTTTTCTCATGGTGCAGTTAGCAAAAATGTTAGAACTTCCCATGTCTTATACCCATGCTCTGGGAAAGTGGCCAGAAGCAAACAGCTTTTTGTCCCCAGTTTAGTGAGTCACACTGCCAGAACCATTTGTGACCCACGAATGAGCACACGGAGCCATATTCCTCAGCAGCCCACCCACATTAACTGATACAGCTCAGTGGTTATCTGGGATTCAGTTTGTATTACTTTCCTCTGGTGCTCTACAGCACCGCTATCCATGCCATGAGGAAAGCACCATGTTGGAAGGAAGGTTTACGTCTTGTGAGGTTTGATACCAAAATGAAAAACGCAGCAAAGAGCCGAATGAGGTGGGAATGGAGGGAGAAACATCTTGATGCTGCAGCAAGGTCAGAAATACCCTCACTGCAGGAGCACCCAAAGCCCACGTCTGCTGGTGCCACTATCTTTAAAGTCCAGCTTCAACCCCTTGCCTGTATTTGGTACCACATTCCGAGTTATGGGGCTGAAACGAACTGCCTGCACAAGCTGGCAGTGAAGTGTGAGTGCGCTAGAGAAGAGCAGTATGCCAGAAGAACACCATCTCTGTTACTTTATTTGGCTTTATTCTGTATTACTTTGAGAAGCACATGGTCAGTGATGTGCCACCTGCTTGAGCAGAGACTGCTGCCATTCGCACCCGAGGTGCTCTCACATGGGCTGTTCACGAGGTCGAGTGACATGATGCCACCACATGGGGGGCAGATGCCCCTCCTTCCGAGCTGGAGGCAAAGCTTCATTTCTTGGACCACCAGCTGGAGTTTCTTCTTGTAACTGCTTAATCTAGAAGACAAGACATAAAACTGCTTTAGCACATTAACACACATTCCCATGATGTGATTTTCAGTGCCAAGGGAGTGAGCAAAACAAGCCCATGTTTCCACAAAGAACCAGTGGTAACACCTTCGGCTGACAGGTTTCATGTTTCACAACATTCACTCAGTAATCACTGTAGGCTCATATTACCTAATTAAGAAGGAATTTCTAGGAGCAAGAAGTGATTTACAAGAGAAATTTCACTTAAAAGGTCATTACTTTAATGTAATTCATGTCTACCATTACTATAATAAACAGATTCAATTGTGCTGCTTTGGAAGCTGCCAGATAATTCCAAGTCCTGACCAAGTTTCCCTGCAGTCAGCAGGAGACTTCTGTTCCTGCATGTCACCAACAGCCCCTCACATGCTTTCAGTACCCATTTCTTGAAGCAGCACAAGTGCTGGCTGCCCCATGTTAATTCTGCTCAGAGTGCCACACTCCATACAACCCAACTGAATCCAAGAATTGTTCTAAGAACATCAACTTTCTCCAACCAACTCTCCAACCAGTTTAAGATGGCCAGAAATTAGTCTCAATGCCCAACTGATAGCCACTGTAGCAAATCACTTTCAAAGGTGTGAGCAGAAAGTGTCAGAGCCCGACAGCAGCACAAGAGGAATTCTCTGGTTGTTAGTCTCCTTTCATCTCACTCTGGAATTTTTTTTCACAAAACTGCTACAACAGCTCTCACTAACCGACACAAGGCTGCAGGTTCAGCTTTAACTTCAAATTCCCTTCACAACCTTTAGGAAGCTGTAACAAATGTGTAGGCATTTTAGGTCAAGTTGGTGTTTCACACTGACAAGGGCTCCAGTACTGAAGAGGCTAACTGAGACTGCAGTAGACATTCAATAATTTTTCCAAGAACACATCTGTGTCACACAGGATACTTGTGTGCTAAAGAGACTTCACTCTGCACAGAGCAAGCACTGACCTCTCTTTCCCAGCTTTCCCGCTGCAGCTTCTTCCATTGCTCTCGTTTGGCAAAGTAATCAGGATACACTGCCTTCTCAGAAGGATGCCAGAAATCCAAGCACCATTCAGGAAGCTGTTGAAGAAAAATATAATTTAAAATACTATTTTTATATATGAAATAAATATAATTAAAAATACTATTTTTATATATGAAATCACATTTGTACATACATGCAGAAGAATGAAACACAAAAGCTGAAGCCAGTGTCACTCCCTAGGTTTTTTCTGATTTGAAGTACTGCATAAAAACACCATTTAAGAGCTGCCTATCTCAAGGCATATGGCAGAAGGTCAGGACTTTTCACACATTACCCTAACCCACAGAAAGACATCACAGTGACTTGATTAAATTGCAGCAGTCCAAAACAAGTCCCAGGTCATCTCAGTTTACTCTAAACACCTCAAAATAATTCCATCTGGTAGAGGAGAAGATCTGATTCCTTCCCTTCCTTCTCTCAAAAGCAGCAGGTTAGAGGAATCCTTCTCTTCCAACTACTGATGTACTTCCACTTGACAGAGACAGAACCTTATAGCTCATTTCTGATTATCTACAACTACAAAGAAATGAGCAGTCTCTTAAGCATTTAAGGTCTCGAGAATGGTCTGAGCTCTAAGACCTTCTGACAAGGGAAAAAAAAAACCTAAAATTTTGCAGCAATTTAAGAATAATTAATTGTTTACATTTTAAAGAGAGGAACACTGATTAAAAAACAAAATCCCACCAAAACTCCCAATTCTTTAAAAAAAATTAAGAAGTTGCTCCTGTACCATCATTCATTTAGTGATACTCACACTTTTGGTTTCCTGCTGTGATTCTCATCACAGAACAAACCTTTGACTGAATAGCACAGCTGCTGAAGTAAAAGCTATCCACACACAGCAAACTCCAATTAAAACCACCAATCAGTCTGAGATCTAAAAATTACATTTTGTAGCAGCACCTACAATCGACAGTTAGAAATACACAAATGACCCAAAGCCTTGTGACAGCCATTTTGTTAAAACAGTTTTAGCCCACCAAATTGGAAAAGAGAGTATAACCCAGTTTGTATTTCTGTATGAAGACTAATCTTTACCGTTTATTGCTTAACTGGCCTTTATTCTGTCCAAAATCTCTGTCATTATTATTGCTACTACTGTTCAGGCCCTTGATGTTGGTATTAGCTTAAGTCCTCTCTTCATTTTTCAATCGTATCTTATTCTGCCCCTGATAAATCTATGCAATATTTTTCTTTTTCCGTGGCTTATTATGCAAAAAGATCTGATCAGATCTGGTCTTGTACCAGCACTTTTTTCAAATTGATGAGGAAATGAGTGTGTGCAGTCTCTAGGTCAGTATTAATTTCTAATGTGTTAAAAAGATGATGCCAAGAAAGCAATATCCCTGTGGTTTTTCTATAAAACCTTTGCTCTTAAATAGAATAATCCTGATGGTCAAAGCCTGTAGAAATGTCTTAAAAGAGTCTAAAAATAAAGCTTTAATTTTCAGGCACTGTTCCTGTCACACAGCGGCGCACAAACTACACAATCTGGCACTGCAGCATATGAAGGGAAATGGTAACTTGCACCATTACTCAAAATGCTGGAAACACCATAGGACTGAGTGAAAGGAAGTCCCCGACAGCCAAGGTGACACCTGACCTCAGCAGAGGAACCAAGGCTGGGCTCAGAAGGCAGCAGAGCTTCCTCGGCGCTGTTCACTCCCCCAGCTGAGCCCCAGCGCTCCCCTGTGCCAGCCTGACCCGCCACGGGGCGGACTGCATTCGGCAAAAGAGCAGATCAACAGCCCGGGAAGAAAACCCAAAAGAACAAACAACTAGCGGTGTTCTGAGTGGTCAAGAAACTCCATTCTCAAGGACCAGGGCAGCTCCTCCCACACAAGCAGCGAGCTATGAAGTGACGGTGCTGAGCCAAACTGCGGTCCCGTCCAAGTCCGTATTACACAAAACGAGCGCAAAGCAAGCGCAGCAATTCACAGCATTAGAGGCACCTCACCTTGTAGCACTCGTATCTCTCGTAGGAAGTGCCTCCGGGGGAGTCGGGAAAGATATATGGCTGCGGGTGCTGGTTGGCCCAGAACTCCTCCTCGCCGGCCTTCAGCAGCTCGGTGGCTTTCACCATGTCTTTCACATCCTTATTCTTATCGAACCGGTCCCTCAGGAGGCAGGCGAAGTAGCGGTACTTGTCTCTACGGACAGAGGTCACGCATAGTGAGGACGAAGGCAACCACTCCCCACACCGGGCCCAGCCCAGCACGGAGCTGAGGACCCCAATGTGCGGGCAGACAGCGCTTCCCACACCCAGCTCCCCTCGCCCTCACCGCTGGAGGCACCAGGACTCGAGGTGCCGCAGAGATTTCTTATACAGCCGCAGCACCTTCTGCTGGTGTGTCAGGTACGCGGCCATGGCGCCGGGCCCTCAGCGGCACCTTCCCCTCCGCGCGGGGCACGCCGGGAGGGCGGTGCGGCCCCGCCCCTCCCGCGCTGCCGCCGGAGTGCGCCGGGAGCCGCCATGAGCCGCGCCAAGTTCATCGGTGAGGGGCGGCGGGGCGGGCGGAGGGTCTCTGTCCCCGGGTCCCGACCCAGGTCCCTCTGCCCCTCGTGCGGTGTCGGGCCGAGGCGGCCGCCGCTGTCCCGCTCCGTGAGGGGCCTTGCGCGGCGGTTGGGGGCTCGGGCTGTGCTGTGGCAGGGTTTGTCCCAGCCCCTCAGCCAGGGCTTGTCGCCTCCTGCTCCAGCCCCTCACTCAGGGCTCGTCCCAGTCCCTCAGGCTTGTTATAATCTCTTAGGCTTGTTACAGTCTCTTAGGCGTGTCTCAGCCCCTCAGCCATGGCTTGTCCAAACCCCTCATCCCGAGCTTGTCACCTCTCGCCCCAGCCCCTCAGCCAGGGCTTGTCACCTCCCCCCCAGCCCCTCAGCCAGGGCTTGTCGCCTCCTGCGGTCCCTCTCGGTGTCCCGGGCCGAGGTTCGGCGGCCTTGGAGCCCCCAGGAAGCGTTTGGGAATGTTTGTGCTGTGTCTGGGCACTGAGGCTGCTGTTCCTCGGTTACCCCCCAGTTCTGGGGGTTCGGCCGCCCTTCGTCCCCTGTCCTGCTTTGGCGCATTAATCGTGGTTGTTTCTGATTGTGTGGAGCTGGCTTGTATGAAGATGTTAGTATTTTTAGGAAATTCTACAGACAGCGTGTATATAACTTCAAAAGATCGGTTCATATGGAAGCTCTACGTGTGGCAGAGCAGCCTGGTATTTCCTTGGGTAATTTCCCTTCCCGCTGGAATCCCCGCTGGAAGCGCGGGCTGGGGCGGCTGCAGAGGTGGCTGCTCCTGAAGCGGTGCTTCAGGCCCTGGCTGCGAGGCTGCAGCACAGGGAAAGCCGCGGGAGCCGAGTAAGGAGGGCTGGGCTGGCAGCTCCAGCGGGTACCTGCATTGCAGGTGTCCTGTCAGTGTCCTGTCAGTGCTGCCGGGTGGGTAGGATGGCCCAGGGATGGCAGGAGGGAGAACAGGCAGCTCTTAGGAGGCATTCTGCTGCTGCTCCCACCCGTGTCAAGGCTGTGTGGGAGATGCTGCATTTTCTCTTCCTTTATGCTTGTTTGCATATATTTGTGTTCTCATGTGAAAAGCACATTTGTTTGCAATAAAAAAATATTTGCTTTGGTGGTTATGAGGGTGTGCCTAATAAATCACAGAAAGTCTGAAGTTGCACAGAGACAAAAGTTTAATTTTTATGTCACTTCTAGTAAGGAATAAATTCTCAAGTTGTGCAAGTAAACTTATGCTTAAGCATTTTATGACTTACCAATGTGCTGGTGCAGGGCCTGTTAAGATGGGGTTTCTGTTGTCTTCCCTAGTTGACTAATGCTCAGAGTAAAATGTAGAACAATTATAACTTCTGTTTTCTATCTTTGTTTTTCCATAGATATTGGTATTAATCTGACAGATCCTATGTTCAGAGGAATCTACAGGGGAACACAGAAACATCAAGGTAAATGTTTCTTTGTATCTGCTGGAAGACAGGATCCCCTTTGCTGAAATGGAAACCTCTTGCATGACAGAATATGATGCTAGAGTTTCTTTTTTCTCCTCAAAAATGGATGCTTATGTACTTGGGCTTGAAGAAGAAGCTAGATACCCTAACCAAAATCCATTCTCTTAATTGCTGTTGTCATGGTTCTGAAACAAAGTGGACAATTGCTGATCTATTTAGAACTGCATTGAAAAACTGGTCTGAGAATTATGAATTGTAGTCTGCATTGCTGAATCATAGTTACTTACATAATGTGAGGGTTTTTTTGCTCTTACTGCCTTAAGATATGGATGCAAGAATGGAGAGCCTCCTAAAGTATATGGAAAATCTTCTTGGATTTAAATTGTAGTTTGTTATTGTCTTTTAAAGATTAATCAATTGTGGTTTAAACATTTAATGATAAGAATTTAGACTGCATGAAAATTGAAAAGTAGTTAAATTATGCTGTAAAACCTCAAGTTCAATTTATGACATTTCTATGAACTTTTGCAGATGATTTTCTGGATGTAATAGAGAGAGCAGTCAAAGTTGGCATTAAAAAGGTAATTTCATACAATTAAATTGCTTTAAAATTTTAAGATGCTTTTAATATTTGTTTTTTTTAGTGCTCTATTACTAAAACAATGTTTCTGGGACTTGCAATGGAAAGTGTGGTAACTTACTTCAATAGCACAAAAGTGTTCTGTGCAGAGCATTGTCTTTCCTCTTGCACAGATCATTAGCATATTATTTAAGTTCAGTGATATTGTAGGTGATGTGGATGTAGAAGTTCTCTTTCTGTTGAAACTATTCAAAATATTCTCCTCTGACCTACTTCAATCAACTGGTACATAATTTTCCATGCTAGTTGTATTATAGGCAACCATTCCTTTTGTCTTGTATCCTGTGTGGCTCTTAGAGGGTAAATCCTATGAGGAGCAGCTGAGGGAGCTGGGGGTTGTTTAACCTGGAGAAAAGTAGGCTCAAAGGAGACCTTATCACTCTCTACAACTCCTAAAAGGAGGCTGTAGTCAGGTGGGGGTCAGTCTCTTTCCCCAGGCAACAAATAAAAGGAAATAAAAACAAGAGGAAATGACCTCAGGCTCTGCCAGGAGAGGTTCAGGTTGGACATCAAGGAAGAATTTCTTCCTGGAAAGGGTGGTCAGGCATTGGAACAGGCTGCTCAGGGAGGTGGTGGTCATCATCCCATGGAAGTGTTCAAGAAACTACTGCATATGTCACTTAGTGCCATGGTTTAGTTGACAGGGAAGGTGGTGGTAAGCAGTCAAAGGTGGAACTCAGTGATCTTGGAGGTCTTTTCCAACCTTAATGATTCTGTGACTCTCAATCAACAATTACTGCTGAAGATCAAACTCTTCTGTTTGAGGTTCTGCAGAACATTTCTATATGTAAAGGAAATTGGTAACTGCAGAAGAGCTGGGAGTGCCTACAAACTTACAGTTGAGACATATGAATGTTTGCTGGTACATACTGGCTTACATGTATTAAAACAACATCATTATGAGAGGATTTGTAACTCTGAACTTGAAATTGGTGTTTTCAGCAGTGCATCACATTCCTTTAGATACAATAGTTCAGTCTGCCTGTCTCTGTCTCTCTCTCTAAACTGAGTAATTCTTTTTTACAAAAATATGAATTAACATAGAATACAATGCATACTGCCACAAACTGCTCTACTCCTCTAATAAGGCTACTGGATTGGAAATAAAGAAATAAACCTCCTTCTGGGAGATAAACAGGCGTCTTGGGAGTTTGTTGAAAAACTCTCAACTGAAAAGAGTGGGAAATGCACTGGGAGACAAAAAAAAGAAAACTAGTGATGGAGAAGTTACCCCACTTCAGCAAATACAGCATTGAGGTCACATTTATATGTGCTGTGTAAATGCTATTTAATCTTTATACCACCCTCTGAAAATAAGTGGCATTTTTTTATCATCAAAAATAGATTAGCTGCAAAGCTTTTTCAAGATGCACAGCGGATTGAGAAATGTTATTTAGGAGTTCCTGTCCTTAGCTGTTCTCAGTCTTGCTACTGGCTTGTACAGTGTCAGAAGCCTGCTCCATCACAGATTGTTCCTGCTTGCCTAGAAGCTTAATCTGCTTATTTAATGCTTCTATTTTTCCATACAGCTGCTGTTTTATGGTAATGTTTCCTGAAGTTTTGTCCTGTGTCATGTGTACACTGAGCCATTTTCAGCTTTGCATTTTTCGGTGATGTCATTGGGATGTGTCCATCTGCCATGGAGCGCACTGCAGGAATGTCTGAGCTGGTGCTGACAGAGCCTGGTGGATAGCATGTGTAGGGAGAAGAGTTGTCCAAAATCACTGTAGTCATGGTTTCTGCAGCCTAGGGTGAAATATTCTGCAAGTGGTTCGAAAAAGTACACTGTAGGCAACAACTCTGATGTGATAACTTTGAGCTTAAGGTAAAAATAAAAGATCAGAGCTGGAAATTCTTAAATTTATAATCCCAACTCTGATACAGACTCATTTTTTTGGTTTGACTACTTACTCTTGTCCTGTTTTGGGTCTTTGGGACTCTTTACTTTCCCCACCTACTTTTCCCTTGCTTCTTGAAAGACAAGGAAGAATGTTTCTAAGTATCATTTCTTGAGTACAAATACAGTGTCTTCAGTCATTGTCTAATGAAGCTAATACTGCTGCAAATAGAAATATTTTATTCCTTTAGTGATTTAAATGCTTAGCATACAAGATACTTGATGAAGGTTAAAAAAAAGTAATATTTTGCTCCCTGGAGTATTTACTAGCTCCTGAGGACCATTGAGGTTTATTGCTGAAAATCTTGTATTTTACATTATATATATATATATATATATATATAGTGTGTGTATGTATGTATGTATTTATGTATGTATATATATTGTATTCTGATGTTCTCTGTCAAGATTCTTCCTTGTATATGAGTGTTTTCTTAAACATTCTGTTTGATGTTCAAAGAACATACACACTGATAGTACTTTTCTTGTTTCAAGTTTTTGATTACAGGTGGGAGTCTAGAAGATAGTAAAGATGCATTGCAGCTGGCACAGACAAATGGTATTTTCACTTTAAACTTATGCTGTCAGTCAAAAATATAACCTTCTCTGCTCTCAGAATTGAGTTCAAAAGGACTTGCCCCAGAGGTGTTTACAGAATCTCAGACTATAATGAGAAATTACATTTCAGAGTGGGATGAATGCATTGTGTATGAGTTTCTGTGTGTTGCTCTTTAGATCCTTGATATTGGAAGGAATCATTCTTTTCCTGCATGTTCTATTTCTAAATAAAAATAGAAATTATAGGATATTTGTGGACTAAAAATACTGATACAAGTCTCTGTTCTAGAAATAAGGTAAAATGCTTATATGTTGTGAAATACATGGGGGTTGTTGGCTTTGTTTGTTTTTTACTCACCAATCATGACCCGCTTGATCAAGAGAGGTATCTTTCTTTTGATCATTCTCCTGGCTTTTCCTTCCTTTCTGTGAAAGGAAAATGGCTCTTCTTTTTTTCTTTAGGCAAATTTCATTCCTCTAATTACTTAAATATGTATTTGAACTAAAGCGCATGATAAAGTACTATTTACTAAGAGAAACATAAAATAATTTTAGCTTGAATGAACCCAAGGAGGTACTTTGGTCCAACCCAGTCCACCTCACTTCTATCAAAGCAGAACTAGCTTTAACATTAGGGAAAATTGTTCAGGGCCTTATCTGGCTTTTTCCTTCCCCAGTGCTTTTAGACTTGGCAGAGATGTTGGTTTTGGCAACGTAATCTAGATTAGATACTTGGGTAAATCAGGCAGATGTGACTTGTGAAATTTTCTAACAGTTTATGCAGGGGCACGTGAGGGAAATGCTCTCTACAGAGCTTACAGCTGTTTGATGCACTTTGAGCAAGATGTATTTCTAAATGATCTCAAGAGGTCTCTCCCAGCCTCAAAAATTGTATGATTTAGTGAGGGGTGCTCCACCAGAACAGTTCAGCTCTAAGGTGCAGTTTTGGAGTACAATGAATAATGTGTACTAAAAAGAGACACGTGCACACGCCCCTGCTGGAGATACTGTCTAACATTTTTAAGGCAGAAAATGTCTAATGAAATCATCACTAAGATAAAGATGTTCAGAGAGAGTTTTCTTTTAAAATTGTGAGCAATTAAAAAAAACCTCCAGAGGCAAATATTGTCTATACCTTAAATAAATTTTCTTTTCTTTTTTTTTCTTTTTTTCCTTAAAACCTCCTAATACTCTTGCTTTAGACATGTTTTACAGTACTGTTGGCTGTCATCCTACCCGCTGTGGAGAATTTGAGCAGAGTAGCCCTGAACAGTATTTATCTGAATTAAAAAGTCTGATTGAAAAAGATAGGACAAAGGTAATAGCAGTTGGAGAATGTGGCTTAGGTAAGTGTTCTCTTAGTACTTCAATATTTATTTTTTTCTAGACATATACTAAAAACATCCTAAAATACTAAATGGGTTTTTTATTCTTTATATTCATAGATTTCGATAGATTAGAATTTTGCCCAAAGGACATCCAACTCAAGTAAGAAACTTTCGATGACTATGAATTGACTTGCAGCAATTTACAGGAGTGTTTTCTGTCTTGTGTTCTGCCACATAACATACTGTCAGGTCCAGCTCTAAAGTTTGCAGGGTTGGGCCTGGAGTTCTTTTGGCGGAAATGGGATTTTAAAGAAATACGCCTACATTCAAGTAGTGCAATGTGCTAAATTCTGCTACCTGCCTGGTGTTGACTTATGTCAATGTGTCTTATGTCTGCATGTCTTTTTCTGTTAAATTGATTAGAAATTGCGGATTTCTGGGTGTGACAGATATTCATTTTTGCTAATAGTTAAAAGCTCTAAGAGACTCATGGGGAAAATAACATAAATATAGTATGTGAAATAATTGGTTTTTTGAGCGAAAGGCATGGGGAAGGGAACAGAACTACCAAAAGAATAAGTTAGCAGTGAGGAAAAATGAGTTTTTAGTAAGGAAGGTGCTAGCTGGCAGCAGATTATGGAGATGGTAATCTGGGGAGGTGGAGAAGTGGCACATACAGCATAGATGCTGAATGGAAAGAAGCTACCACGGCCCCTGCGTCTTGTCAGTGTTCTTGTATTTAGAACTTCTCTCTGCAGAGGCAACTGACTGAAAGATACAGGTGATACATTCAAATAAGATGAGTGATTAATGAATTACACTTGCATGTTACTGTTCTGAATAATTTAGTCACTGGGGGGCAGTGGTTGGTTGTGTTTTTTCTAATTGCTACATGTTAGCAATAGGAGGAGGTAATTTCTTCTTAATGCTACAGATCCACAGTGAAGTACTCAGCAAAGGGGACAGGACTTTTTTCCTGGTAGAATTCAGTGTACACCAAGTTCAGCAAAGCACACCTTGGAGCTTTGCTGAAGGTTTGACCTGTTTCTTTTCTGTGGCAAACTAAAACACTGATGGAGTATCAGATTTTAAGATCCTTAACTGCCTTGCTGTTACTGGGAGAAAAAATACATATCTCATTTTCTTGTCCAGTGGACTGCAGCTGAAGACCTGTAGTGACTTCTAATTGGGTGCACTGAAACTGAGTTGTGAGGAAAGAGATGCCAGGCTTGATCAGAGAACTAAACAAAGGAAGGCAGAGTGTGAAATACACAGAGACACTTCACTGCTTTTCAGCTGCTCCGGAGTTCACGTGCAGCAGTCACGGGGAGAGCTGGCAAGCAACTGCACAGTTCCCCCACAGCAGAGCAGTTTGTTTGCTTCCCAGGCAGTATCAAAGCATGACCTCAGTTTCATTTAGTACTTAATCATTATTTTTCTGGTTACTTATGATGTATTTTCTTTTGGGTAGTTATCACCTGTAAAAAATGAACATTTTTTAAATCCTTTTTCTTCTAAAAGTTAAAGATGAGAGTCTAATAAAGATGACATTCCTTTGTTGTAGCATTCCTAAGAACTTTTTATTTCTGAAATTTTCCCCATTCTCAAAACTTTTCCAACAGAAAATGGTAATTTGAATGGTAGTAAGTTGAAGGTACTGCCTTCATATTATGGTGAAAGTAATATTGTAAATATGGGTAAGCATATAGAAGTTTCATATCTGCTGTACTATTGAGAGGGGTTTGTGGGGAGGTTTCTTAATGAAGTTGGGGAAAGTGAGCAATATCACATGCACCATTACTCATAAATTAATTCAGAAGTGTCTTTCTACCTCAGCAGGTAGCTTGCTTCAGCTCCTTTAGTGTCTTGATCCTATAGCATTTGAACATGATGGTCAAAACCAAACCTGCACACAACCATGCAGAAGTATTTTCAAACTATGAGAGAAATGGAGAAGCAAGACAGAATTCAGCATATATTGAATGACAGTCTGCTTGCCCAAAGGAACAGGTTGTTCCTTAAGTGCTGGAACTCATCAGGGTTAGATTCCTACTGAGTTGTTTTGTTATGATTCTAATCGCTGTATGTCTGTTCTCTGCAAGCTCTTCCAGGGTTTGGGTTTTTTAAATTTTTTAGTTTTTTTTTCCCTTCAATAACTTCCCCATCCACCTTCCCTTTCTCTTTGACAGGCCAGGGAGCCATGTGTTGGGCTTCGTTGTTGCTAGGAATGAAAGAAGCTTGAGTCACATTTCCATTTGTAGGGGCACTAAACTTTGTACTTTCAAGGGCACTACCCTTCTCAGAATTAGATTGAAATTGGCCAGTAGGTTACGCAGTGAGCTTATTTGCAGTTCTGTCTCGAAAACCTCTTTCCCATATGAAACAAGTATTCTGTTAAAAAACCCCCACACCAAAAATCAAGCAATTGTAGCTATTTAACTGCAAGAGCAATCATGAGTGCAATTAATGTATATTTAGTCAAACAAGCTAAACTAAGCACAGTATCTAGACAAAGAAGATTCAAAGTAGGTGTAATGCATTCTCATGAATTTTCATGTCAGTTTTCAAGGTTATGTGTGGTTTGTTTAACCTGTTTTATCTCAAAGATTTGCACTGACTAACAAGGAAGGTAACTTTGATCTGAGAAATATGAGCCTGTAATATACAGAAAACAGTGAAAATTATGTGAAATTAAATGACCAGTTGCATATTTGTTTAGGGTTTTTTGTTTGGTTGGTTTTTTCTTAGTAAACTGTAAATGAAACTAATGGTTTGCTGCCACTTTTTCCTAATTGAAATGTGACTCATACACAGCAGTGTGTGATCACTGGAGTTTGCCTTTGAAATGTGTTTGATAACTGATGATGGGAATTTCCTGGTGCCCTGGACTGTTTTTAACAGCAACACCTCAAGAAGTCCAGTATGTGCAAAGAGCCGCAGCCTGTTGGGATGGGCAGTGTTGTTCTCCTGCTTTGCCCAAATAACGTCATCTTTCAAATTGCTGTGGACACTGAGTCACCCATCCACTGCTGGCCTTCTGCCACGCTTCAGTTCTCCTGTGCTTCCTGAGCACGGTGATTTCCCTGCCTGGGTGGAGCAGGGCAGCAGAGATGTGGAATGGTAATTGCAGAGCTAGCTGCTAATGACAAGCACAGGTTAGTTCAGTGCTAAGTAGTTTCCTTTGGCAATTGCATTGGGGTACTGGCTACCTCCTTACCTTCTCTCTCCCCACATTTCAGTGTCTCTTCATAGGGTGGGGCCTCGCTGTTACCACCTCATCAAGGGCAACTCTAGGAGTACAAAGTAGGAGAGGGATAAAAAGGAATGAAAAGGATGTAGGCTCATAGAGGAAAAACAGTTGAAGACAAATAGGCAGAAGCATGATGTCTTATACTGATACTTGTTCCTCTCCAAGAGAGGAAAGACTGACCTCCATGGATTGCTACTCACAGCTCTGATGCAGTTTGGCCATTGGAGGCTGTAGAAGCCTGCACAGTGCTCCCCTGCTCACCCTCATCTTGTTTATGAGTGCTTCATGAAATAGTGGCCTCTGTGTCATCCACTCTCTCCCATTCCTGACATTTCAAAACTTTATGGAAAGAACAGTCAGTTCCTCTTCCAGCACCCACACTACACAAGAGTATATGCTCAGAATATACATATATACATTCTGCAATACTGATGCTCTTGGCCACTTACCTGTCTTCAAGCACAGATCACAGCTATACATGGGAAAGAGGTTTTTTTTAAAATCCTCACCCAAATAAGAACTTTTGCATGGCAAATCCATTAATTCTGTCTTTAGCTCTGGTGACAGAAGCTGGGAAAAAAACTCTCTTGCTGTCTTTACTTGTTCTTACACTGAGCTTTTCTTTAAAGGTGATTTTTTTAACAGGTATTTTGAAAAACAGTTTGACTTGTCAGAACAGATGCAGCTGCCCATGTTTCTCCACTGTAGAAACTCACATGCTGAATTTTTAGGTGAGTTTTGTTTGAGAATTTCATATTCAGAGCAAATTCTGAATATTAAAGTTTTCCATATTTGTCTGTTATGAAGCTGTCTTACCTTTTTATTTATTTCATTCCATAGAAATAATGAGAAGAAACCGAGATAGAGTTGTAGGAGGGGTGGTAAGTATGGACTTCAGTGTAGCATTCATTTTTACATGCATGTGTGTGAATATTAATATGCTTAATATGCAATTTCTTGTTTGTCATGGAATCTGGATAGGCTTCCTGTTATATTATTTAAGCTGTTATTAATTAGTAAGTTTTCCCGTCCCTTTTGCTGTTTTTATTTTCATTGCTTATTTGACAGGATTTTTGCAAGGTAAGAAGATAAGCTGAGAAAAAGCTCTGCTGCTGATGTGAGCAGTTTTTCTTGGCCTGTCAGGAGGACAGTTTAAGCACCTCATAATTGACATTGGCCTTTTCCCAATTCGTCACTGTCTGTAACTGCAATGCATTCAGACCACAGATAATTTAAATGCATGTTCCCAGGGGAAGCCATAACCTCAGACATTTGCTTCTGACGTTAGACATCGCTCTCAAATTAGATCCAGATGGAACTTTTGATTACTTTATGTCTTTAGATATTCAGATCACGCTTTTTAATTCAAAAAGGACAGGGAAAGCTTTGGGTGAAATGGTCAGGGAAGTCCAGTAATGCTTTTTCAGGTTTCCATTATGACTGGACTTTCCGAAAGTAATAAACGCTCAGATTATTATAACATGAGACCACACCTCCTACACGAATATCTCAGTCCCCAGGCTTGTCCTTTGTTACCATGAAACCCTTCCCCACACTCAGTGCTCTGCATGTTCTGCTCTTACGTAATGCTGTGAAGGCTCTCCTTCCTTCCTGCCTTTCTTTTTCCTGCACAGTCAGGATCCAGGGGAGAAATGAGCAGGCATCTCTGCAATTGCCTGTCCCTGTCACAGCATGGGGAAGCAGAGCAAACAGTTTCTTTACTCCACTCAGGCTGAGAAGATGCAGTTCCCAGCTCCATTACACTGTTTGTAATTTGTGACTGTCCCTTGCCTCTCCAGTCCCTGGAATGACCAAGCAGACTGTATCTAGTTCCAGTGGACTAATGTCTGTGGAGAACAGAATGTTGCTTTTGTGGTGTCCCTGACAGTGCCCTGTAGGGAATACTGAGGAAAGTATATAAAAATTCAGTGTGCACAGATTACTTCCTGAGTATGATCTCCCAGCTATTGGCTACAGGGAGTTTCAAGGCCAACAGAGCATCATTGGATAGGACTTTTGAACATATATTTATCACTGTTAAAGTGTGGTAACCACTTCTAGTGCAGCATTCAGGTGACTTCAACCTGAACTTCGCTCAAATTAAGAATCAGCTGAGCCATGTTCCATCTTCATGTTTGTAATGATGTGTAATGCATGCTGTCAAAGGTATTTGATGCCAATAAAAGGTAATACGTACTTCTGAATGACTAGAGTTTTAATAAAAATACACTTATATTTTTATATATCTGTGTATCTATATATGTGTTCTAGGTACATTCTTTTGATGGCACAAAGGAACAAGCAGCAGCTCTAATAGATTTGGATCTCTATATCGGAATAAATGGCTGGTAAGTTCTTTACAATAAATATAACTGCTTTAAAATGGCAGCTGTAGTGAACTCACTGCTTCCTTTTAAACAATGAGGTCAAGTTTTCAAAGCTCACTAGACCCTTAATCATCTGACAGATTTAGAATTGCCCTCATTATTCTGTTGGCCGTAAAAGTTCTTGCCGTGCAGCTCAGTGAGCTAATCTAGGTCCACTCTACTACCCTCAGGTCAATCCTTGTTTGTAAATAAATAAGGTTGTTGAGCAGGGAAAGGTTCCTTCTGAGAAGTGTTTAAAAAATAGTCTAATTTTAAGCTGCCTGTCAAATGCTGGAGTAATGCAAATGTAACCTGAGTGCCTCATCTCCTGGTTATGCAGTCAGAATTCTCAGCAGTCACCTGGCCAAATGCCAGCCAGCACCACTTTGCAAGGCACAGAGGCTGTCATCAGGCAAGGAAGGATAGCTAGAGTGGGTTCTGCAGCTCACTGGGGTGAGGTGGCTTCTCCCAGTAATTCTAAATTTGCTGTTTTCTGCAAAGCTTTAATTTACAGGCAGTATTGTTAAAAAATGAAGCAAATTTTATTCATTAACAAAACTAGGAAACTGTCTGCTATAAAACACTTTAACAGGCACAGTAATTATTTTTATACACTTTTTATGGGATTTTTTTTAACCAAACAATTCTATTTTTCTAGTTCACTGAAAACAGAAGCCAACTTGGAAACACTGAAATCAATTCCTAGTGAAAGACTGATGATAGAGACTGGTAAGATTTTATATCTTGGTGAGTTTGTGACAGTGGGCAATGAGATAAGCTGGTTTAGCAATCATAAAGCAGAATCCAGACCTAAAGAGTTTGGAACAGGAAAACGACTGACTGTTTTCTCCACTTGAGAAAGCAGTTTAGAGAAATACTCCTTTCCAGCCTTCTGCTGGAAGGAATAAGCTGCTGTGTCAGTTCCTGACATTGCAGGGGAAGATGAAAAGGACAAATTGACAAGCCTGGATTTTTAAATGTACCAGAATCCTGCTTGAGTATCTTTTAAAATGTAGCCTGCTGGAGATGTGCCAAGCACAGGGCAATGGCTATGAGTTTGCCGCTGGCAGCAGTAATGGCATTTGAAAACAACTCTTTAAATTGAATAGATAGAAGAATGCTTGAATTCCCCTCTTAGCCCACGGAGCAGTCATTTCAATGGTCTCACTAAAGATGTCATGTTTTCTTTTTTGATGTTCAGTTATCAATAACTGGCAGTTACAAATAAAGTATTTATTTTAATTTCTGAATCTGAGAAAGGAAAATTGCAAACTGTTAAATCCTTACATGTATTTGCACATGAAGTACAGACCTGTTACACAGGAAGTTTCTTTGGAATGCATGCTGGCTGTCTTTATCATGTCAGAGGAAATTTTTTACGTCAGTTTTATTATTGCTGATTTTTTCAAGTATAAAATCCTGAAATTAATGCTATAAAAATCCAAAGATTGTGAAAATGTTAAATTGCCCAGATCTCTAAAATTTCCTTTTGAATTGGAGGTTGCTTCTAGAAAGAGATTGCAAGAACTTCTGTCCATATAAGCAATTGATTAAACCATCTCATGCTATTCTCAAACAATTTCATACTCTTAATTCTTTTCTTTTAAATTAAACTAGATGCGCCTTGGTGTGGAGTAAAAAATACTCATGCTGGATCAAAATACATTAAAACTACATTTCCTACAAAAAAGAAATGGGAAAAAGGGCACTGCTTGAAGGACAGAAATGAACCCTGCCATATAATGTAAGTGTACTACTGTACTCCTATTTTAAATACTTCAAATCTCACATGAAAAAAATAGAAAAAAAACGAGTTCACTAGTAATGTAGTAAATAGAAATTAATTCTAAATGTACTGAGACTTGTGCAAGGTCTTGCTTCACGGGCTGTGGAAAAAATTAGAAGTCTTCATTTTCATACTTAAGCAATTCTGGATGTTCATTGCTCCCTAAAAGTGAAACCAGTACTGTTTTTATCTTTTCACTTGATACATTATAGAAGAGGGTTAAACCCTATAAAGTAACCTGACTTGAATATTCATTTCACTCAGTTGTTGTTCAGGTAATTCTTAAAGCCAATGCAGCCCTGGGGATCAGGGGACAGTCCCACAGGTGGGACAGTGCCAAGGCACCAGCAGTGCCTGTGACACTGCTCTTGTCCAGGCCTGTGACATGAACTACCACAACATGCATTTTGTCAGGGACATTTCTTCCTTCTGCTGTTGTGCTTCAAAGAATCTGATCCTGTGAAATTTAGATATGAATGACAGCAGCCAAGATACAGAGTAGTGAAAGAAAACTCCAGGGGCTTATGGACAGAATTGGTAAGCACAGACACTGTTTTCTGCCTCCTTTCCTCACAGAAGTGTGAAAAGCAGGAAAATGTGTAATTGTTTTAGTGGAAATGTTTAGTTATCTGCATTAAGCAGCAGTGATAGATGAAATGCCTGAATTTTCAGAGTTCCCTATATGGAACTAGATTTTGAAATACTGTTCAGGATAGTACTAAAGATGTAGGTTTTCAGCAATGTGTCTAAATGAGTTTATTTGAGAACTAAGGGAATTCTGCTGCTTTTTGACACATGAAGGAACTTAGATGTTCAACATCAGATGCACTGATACTAAACACACAGTTTAAGCTTACATGGTAACATCTCCTAGTGTTCAGATATATTTTATGCAATTAGGTAAATTGTAATGTTCTTAGAAATTGATTTTTTTTTCCATTTTAAATGTGAAGTGGACACATTAGCATGGAAGGGTTCCTTCAGTATTTTAAGACTTTCTAGGGTCAGTCCATGCTTTGGAGTGGGGGAAGAGATCAACTGAAAATTTTTCTAATCACAAGTGAAGGGCCTCTACCGTTACTATTTCAACAAGCCTGGGTGTTAACAACACCCTCACATCTTTGTCTGCTGCTTTAGTTGTAGTTTACAGAAATGTTTCAGAAACCCCAAAACTGGAAATGCACAGTCTGTCCTAGATCATTACACAAATAATGTGTTTTGACTTTTGCCCTGTTTTATAAAACAAAATCTTGTTTTGGTCAACCTTATTTCAAAATTATCATCCCATTAACATTCATTATAACCAGTAGTAATTTGAGAACCTCTTAAACCTTAAGGAAAATGAAAACTGGTAACTGAGAGTTGGTATTTTTTTACTTTTCAAGTAGCAAAACCTAGTGTGAGGGGAAGTTATGCAGTTCACAAAGTGTTTTTGTTTAGGGTATATATACTGTTTAACACAACTCAGCGGGCAGGAGGAATGTTCCATGTCTTTTTTTGGTGGTGATGAACACCTTTCAATTTTGATGGTAGTATTTCTACTTCATATATGTATTTTTTAGAACTGCACTACCCCCCTTGGGAGCTATATTTAGAAAAAATTAGCCACAAGAGGCTTCTTTTTTCTGCTTCAGCAGTTTCACATACACAGTATTACAGTAACATACAGCCTTCTACTGCATCCAAGTGAGGAGATATGTAAGCCCCTCTGTCTTAAAGGGTGAAATTCTTTGGTATTTGTTACTTATTTCTGTGTAGACCTGATTTCACCCCATCTCGTCTGGAATATCCCCTTAAATCAAGAAGCTATTTGGCTAATTCTGCATCTAGGAAAATATCTGCAATAGAGTAATTATTAAGAGCAACTTTTCCTACTCTGTCTTTCTCAAAAAGGAGTTTAGCTATTGCATCACTTTAGAGGCAAGATCCAAAAGCCACCAAACCCTACCACCAAGCTTAAGCTTTTTACTCTTCATGGTGAAGTTTTTTTCTACTAATGGAAAAATCAAAGTATGACACATCTCAAAGTGTACAGGTTATTTTTTTTTTTTTAAAGAATAACTGATATAAAATCAAGAAAGTAAGTGCAGAGAAAACGTTGTGGCTTGGTTTTGTGTCCATCCCATTTCTTTTGCCTCCTTTTCCCAGCTTGTACCAAGGCCCCGGGCCTCTTGAAATTGCTCATTTAGTGTTTACTGCAAATATCTGACCACATTAATCACAAGTAAGCTAAAAAACAGGGAAGCAGGAGTAAGTTACTTTGGCAGCTCTGTGCTCAGATAAAGCTGTACCTGGAATTTAAGCTTTGCCATGGACCAGTCTATTCATAGTGCAGCTTTAGCCTTGAAAGACTAATGTGTTTTAGTTTGAAAAATGAAGATCATTGATAAAGACACCCACAAAATGACACTTCCTTCAAAACAGAAAGCTGTTTAATTACCTCCAAACAAGAGTCAAAAGACCAAAGATGAATCTGTACCAGTGAGCAAACCAGTGTTCAGTGTAAAGGAAATGGCAGTTAGTGACTTAAAAGTGAAGCTATTTGCATATCTGAGCACCCTGCCCTATTGCTCTTAGCATAGGTTTTTATTCCAGGTTAATCTCAGTGACTTGTACATACACATGCAGCAATCTGAAGTACATTCTGAAGTACTGGGTTTCAGTCTTCTAATATAAATCTTTCTTTTTTAGTCAAATACTGGAAATAATGGCGGCAGTAAGAGAAGATGACCCACTTGAGTTGGCCAATACTCTATATAACAACACCATTAAAGTCTTCTTTCCAAATATGTAAAGTTGTTTTTCTTACATTTATTCAGCATAACTTCAGTAAATATATTGCAAAAACTTAAAAATCATCATACCTGCAAGTTTTAATCAATGGAAGCCACTATGTAGTGGGTTTGGGGTTTTTTATGGTACAAGATTAAAGCTGCTTTTGAAAAGGTGGTCTGCATTTGTGCAGTTTCTCAGCCCTGTTCCCCTTTCATCAAGATTCAGGATCCACTCCAAGGCCAGCCCCCGCCTGTAACTCCAGTTAACAGTGGAGGCACAGGAGGAGCACCAGGCTGCTGCATTCACATGTAAAGCACTTCAAGCTACTGCTGGCAGTTCAGGAGGGTCGGACACATCCATGGCATGCACTTTGCTGCTTCACCAGAAAGCTGAGCAGTGTCGCCTTTTGTTCCACATACGCAAATGCTATAGCATTAAGTCTACCAACCTAAGTTTTTATTTATTTTGTAAAAACACAACTCACTAGTTTTTTGCAATAAAGCTCTGCTAATACTGAATTTGTAAGTAAAGCTGCTTTGGCTCAGGCTTTTCATTTCCAAGTTGACCGGCTGAACAGTCTATATTCACCAGTATTTTTCATTTGCATCCAGAAGACGTTGATTGGGGATTACTGGTATACAGTCTTTGGCACAGCATTATCACTACATCAATTAAAGAGTGTTTTTCCAACCATCTTAAAAATGTGAAAACATTTTATTCCATGTACAATAATGTACATAATTTTAAGGTGGTCATGAAAGAGACCAGCAAAAATTAGAGGTATATTTACAGTAGCACACACCACAGTAAACAACCACCATTCACAGACTCAACATTGAGATACTGCTGTTGTGCTTAAGTACAATAACTACAAAGTGATACTTTTATTCTGTTGAAGTCAATCTTAAACAAATACCTCCACGGCTTAGTAAAGGACACCTTAATCACCAAGAGAGTTAGAGTCAACATTAAGAGTCTCATTCAAGTGCTGTGCCACACAGTCACCATCTTCCTCATCACTATCAGAACTGTCGTTATCTTCATTTAATTCATTTTCAGCATCAGCAGCTTCTTCTGCAACCCGTACAGGATTTTCATTTGGTGCTACAAACCCGTTGTTATTAGAGATATTGGCATTTTCTTTGTCCTCAATATACACTTTCTGATGGCACATCGGGCACGTGTCCTGAATGTACAACCACTTCCGAAGACAAAGTGCGTGAAAGTAATGGTTGCATGGAGTAATGCGCGCAGAGGTGGTGAACTCGTGGTAGCAGATTGCACAGACATCATCAATTTCATGTAACCGAGCTCCTTTTACCTCTGGAAGCGAGTTGATTTTCTTCACAGCAGTTCGGCGGTTTATAAAAGTCTTCCAGCCATTCTTAGCTTGCAGGTAGATGTTGAAGTATGCGTGCAAACACATCATGCAAGCGCGAATCTTGCTGCCTGATTCAAAAACCATCGTGTAAGCTCCATTTCCAAACATGATTACTCCAAATATAAACTCAATAATATTGCCAGTTGAGCGAACATAATAGACATAATCATCAAGTTTTTCCCATAGCACATTATAGTAGCCATCAATCATAAACAATATATAAACAGTGATAGAAACTATTACTTTTAGGCAAAGCTCTACACAGAATGCTGTGACTGCAAAAAGCCAAGTATTTAGTGCATAGTGGTGCCAGAGGATGTAACTGAGCAGAACTGGAAGAATGAAAAGGCAAGCGGAGACAAACAGTACAGGAAAGTGTCTGCGAAATGATGACACGTGGGAGGCACTGAGAGACATCAGCACGGGGTCTGTCATTCCATGGATAAAATGCAGGACTGCGGTCAACAAAAGGCACATGTTTCGACTCAGGCGAACTAATCGTTCCTCTGGTTTCAGTCCACTTAAACCAGTCTGCAGAGCCAAAATGAAAAACAAGACGGGTGCTACAAACCCAAGCCTTTTGTCATCCTCATCAGTTGATCCGATGAAGGCCAGGATACCAAGTCCCAAATAATGTGCTATCGAGGAAATGACAGCACTCATGCCCAACACAGTTAAAGTAGAGTCACACCCACTTATGATCAGGCTGCAAATCAGTTCCCAACAATTATCCCACGATATCAAGAAGAATTTTTCTTCTGTGTTATTTTCAGCCATCTTTACAACATATGTTAAGACCACAGCTTGTGCTGTAAGTCTTGTTAGCCAGAAGAGACGCAGTACAGCTGGAAACCGAATCCTTTTCCATGTATCTTCCATCAAAAGCTGTAATCCATAAATACGATACATGTGCCTCACCAGCAGATAAACGTATCGTACTGAATAATAGAACCACTTGATTTTCATAACTAAAATGGCTGTGGTATTTAGTGTCAGAACTAGGCCTGAAATAAAAACAAGTACTTGCCGGACATTTAAAGGTAATTCAACAACCAAGCCAATTACAGGAATCAGTATATCCAAGATGATGAGTTGAGAGTATATGGACTGCATGTTTAGCAAGGTAACATATCCAATTCCAAAGGTAAGCTGAAGGATGGAAAGTGCCATCCATAGCGAAGGTCCTTTATGTGGGAAGATCTGAATTCCAAATGCAGGTGTGTAGTAGGCACTGTAGAAGTTTATGTGCAAAGCAGCATAGTAATTCACCAACACTGAAGTTGCAGCCAGCAGAAACGCCGAGGCGATCATGTAGAACTTGAAAAGTGCTCGCTGTTGTAAGACCAGAACAACACTGGATACAAAGACACCTAAAACCAGATTGAAATCATTTAGTTCTCAATAGAAGTTCAACAACAGATTTTAACCTATTAGCTTTGGAGCTACATTTATTTAATGTATCACTTCCCCATTAGTCACTTGTAACTTTGCATTACTGGTGGTGCCCTTTTCAGATTACAGGCAAGAGGACAAATTAATCTCTGCATTTAACATCTGTGCACTACAGCTTTGATGCAAAGCCACTGCAATCTCTAAGTCACAATTACTATGAAGTTCATCATGGTTTCAGACTAAAATAGTGACAACTTCCAGCCTTTCAGCCTTAGTCCTGAAATCCAAGGGTAGACAAGTTCTAAAAATAAACAACCCTCACTACAGATACAGCATCATCTTTATAAGCAAAGCTAATAAAGAATAAGTGAGTAAATTTAAGTAAGTCTCCTAACCCACTTGAACATGGCACTCAACTACAGCTCTCCAAGCTGGAGTACTAAAGGTAAGTAACCAAAACAGTTTAGCTAAGCCCTGTAATGGGAAAATAGAGAAAAAATGCTGTAGTTTGCTGTGGGGAAGGCACTCCATGCATTTCCTTTCAGTTTGCTGTCATTTCTGCTGACAGTGGCAACACGGAGAAGATCTTCCACGTTATACAGCTTTTGTACACTTTTGTAGAATCCAAAACCGCACCAATTGCCTCTTTGCCAGTGCAAACATGTCTGTCTTGTTAAAAGTCAGATTTAGGCCTTGAAATTCCTGTTTGCTAACCTCTCCCTCATACTGACCATGACCACATCTTGACCATGACTGGGAAGTCTGCACCTTCCTGTGAGAAATTGTATCAGAGCAACTGCAGTACTGGGGGTTTGGGATTACATGTCCCTGCAGTAAAGTTCTGTAGTGTAGTTTATAAATTTCATCACTGTATACTAACTACATGAGTAAGAGCTCTGCCCTAAGAGGTGTTAAATTAAATGGCACTTAGCACTAGTTCATTTCCTTAAACAGTTTCTTTTTCAGAAACACACTGCCTTTGTTTTGGACTTCTCAATCAGCTCCCACTCTATGCAACTGCTTTCTCATCCAAATAAATTCGGAGAGATTTCAATCTCTACAACTTATATTTGATTCTAAGTTGCTTTCAATCTCTGTGCTAAAACTAATGAAATCACCAGTAATCCTCTTTCTGCTGGAGGACAGCATCGGCCTTCTCTGACAATTTTAGTTTTGGTTGTTCTAAATCCGCCATAATAAAGTGTTTAAAAATATTTTAAGATATAGTCTCTTGATCGTGAGAATAAAGTCTTTGAAACGGTATTTGATTCTACCAGTAGTGTGACTACTACTTGTATAAAGAACAACAACCAAACACACACAAATATACAACAAAAAACCCTCCAAAGCCTGGAGGGCTGAGAACAGAGAACATCAACATGAATCAACAGCAAAAGGCAGGCTACAAATAAAGTTATTAATACACCTTAACAATATTCCTTGCCAGCAGTGCTGGCTGATATAAACACATTCTTAATTAATCATTAACCGGTAACCTTGTGAAGTGGACTGAGGAAAAGCCTCTATCAGTTTTCAGAAAGCCCCTTGTATTGTAGCTCAGTTCTTCCAGAAGCTGAATATTAGTTACATGCAGCACTTTTTACAAAATAAGCTTGACACTTGCCTTGTCATCTTAACCACCACAAACATCTTTGGGAAAACCAATACTGCTGATGAGTTTGTAGCCTTTGTCTTTTCTCAGAAAAGGCTCACATGCCTGTACAAGGTCATTGTTTATGTAATTCTGATCATTTGAGCCAAAGGAGATGCATTTTGCACTAAGCAGACTGCTCTGAAACACGCCTTAACAAAACCTATTTTTGTGCCTTGCAGTGGCAGTAACAGGCCTGTATTTAGATACTGCAGGTCATCTTAAAACACTGACGTTTCACATGCAAGACACATCTCTAAAAACAGTACAACAGTGAGTCAATAGAGCTTGTCCTACTGCTTCCTCTGAAGAGGGACTAACAGAAGGTGCATCGTATCTCTGTTAACACTTGTGGGGAAAAGTCAAGACTCACCCAAAGGAGTCTCAAAAGACCATAAGCGGTAACAGATCTCAAAAGGGTGGTGAGCACTCCCCCATCTCCATTTATGTCACTTAGTCCATCTCAACATGAGAAGACTTTCCCCTGTCCTGTCCCCATCCCTTTTCCCTCCAAAGCAGTCTTTTTCCATTTTCCCTCTGTTAGGAAATGCTGCAGTTTGTCCTTTGATAAGGTTCGTCTCTCTACTCATCTTTACTGTTCCTACCTGTGCCACCCCATTGCAATTATTCCAGTATGGCCTCCAAACACAGCACTGAACCAAACCACATTGAACTTACTTTTAAAATAACTTCTTGTGTTCCAATGAATGCCTCCCTCTCATATTTTTTCCTTTAAATCCTGTAATTTGTCAGTATTTTTATAGGAGCCCATTACTTAAGGTTTGACTTTCAGTCACTTGCAGGAGTCAATCACCTTTACACATCAGCGTGTCATTCATGTGGAACTGCCAAGTTATTTCTCCCTAGCTCCAGTCATTCCATTTACTTCTACATCTTTCTGCAGACTCAAGTATTTACAGTACCCTTCGCAAAACTCAGTGTCCTCACTGAGGAGGGACTGCTGTCTGTGGTGAGAGTCACACACTCCTGGGGGTGTTGCGTCTGCTGAAATTGAGATACTTGAACCTAATGCAATGATACAAAAGGTAAACATTGTGTTAGGGACAAAGCAAGGTTAATCAAAAAGATGAAAAAGAAAATGTGCTCCAGCTGTGGAAGTTGGTTCTGTGCTGTGTGTAACTCTATTTATTTGTGTAGAAAGTGATGGAAGAATCAGACCAAGGAATCCTGCTGTAAAACTTTGTAACACCCACACAGATCTCTATTAACATTCCTGAAGAATGCCAGACTCCTTGTACTCCCAGAATATTTCAGAACTGTGTAACATCACCCCCAAAAGCCATCAATCTCTCCAGAGCTCCAGTCTTTGTATCTGCTGGACAGGTTGTGTGTCTATCCTGTGCTAAAAAATATTGTGCTACAGCAAAAGTTTGGATCAGTACTTCAAAGTCTGCAATTGGTAAGTAAAAGGACATATCCCACTATTTAAATATGGAATGATCAAAAATTACTATTTCACTTTCCTAACAGCAGCAAAAACCCAACAATCCTCAAATTCAGATGACAAAAAAACAGATGCAAATGCACTCTATTGTCTGAACCACGTGGAAGGTCTTCAACATCATCTTAGTGGTTACATTTTAATCTTTTCTTCAGTTTTGGAAAGCCAAGAACCACAGACCAATTGTCTAAATGTAAAAGGTAAGGTTTTTGGCACAAAGCATTCCCAAAGCTTTTTAGCAGAAGGCAAAAATTACCCACTTCTTCCCCTACCCCTTCCAGAAAAATGTTCATATGAATGCAAACCACAAAAGTTTAATCTGTTAATCCCAGCATCAAACACTTAAAGGGACATCATTGAATAACACATCCACCATTCTCATTTACATGGGTGGGATTAATTCCAAGGCTCTTCCTACAGCATCTGGATCATATGATGGACTCCTACAATTAAGTTAGTGAAGCACTGCAATGTCATTTTTTTTAAAAGGAATTGTCACTGTGAAGTACACTTAGCAATTCCATAAGTGGTGAGCAAAAGGTCAAGAAAATGGGGAGCAGGAAGAAGCCCTGCTCCCCATCCTGGAGCTGTCGACAGCCGTGGCACAGCAGGCAAAGGGAGCAACTCAGGGCCTGCTCAGCACTGCTTCTCGCGTGAGCAGAGACCTCCCCTGGCACCCTTTACCAAAGCAACAATAAGAAACATAAAAATTAGAATAAATGTAAAAAACAAAACCAAAACAAAAACCACTTGCTGTGTTTTGTAACCTCCTCCCTTTGCTCTCCTCTCACCTGCTGTCTTGCTATAGGTTATCTTTTACTTTTTCCCCTCTGCTCCTGGACTTGTTCGATGAAGTCACACCACACTTCTCACTGTGCACATTTCCTTTAACCCTCTCTTCTCTGCTTCCTGCCCCAAGAGCTGTACTGCCTATTTCCTTCCTGTTTTTCTTCTACTATAAACGTCAAATAAAACATAAAACCAACCTTAGGCCTGCAAAAAACCTCAAACCAAACAAAACAACAACAACTTGATGTGTTTTGCGTTCTCCTTCCTGCCTCGGGATACACAGCACAGCATCCCCTGTGCCGCATTTCGCTGAACGGGGCTCCCACCAAGCACCCAAGAAAACAAAACTGAAACAGTAGCACGCACGTACACCAGCGACTTTCATCCTTCACGCCGGAGAAGAAAAAAAACTTGCAAATAACCACTGGCAAGTTTCAAGAGGCTTCTCTTTCCTCTGGGAACCAAATTCCCGGCATTTCTGAATTGCTGTTGCTAAAATAAGACTTTAACACCGTATTTCAGGAAGACATCACACTATCCAAAGTGTTTTTTAAAAGCCACATGAAAACCCTATATCCCCAAAGTCACATGTTTTCCGCCTTGGAAGCCCCCAGAGTAACGGGAGGGTCACAGCCCCGAGCCCCCGTCGGGTCCTTGCGCCGCTACGGGGACAGGGGGAGGCGGAGGGAGCCGGGGATGGATGTTGGCCGGGGGGCGGTGAATCGGGCACGGAGCGGGGCGCGAGAGGCCGAGGTGATGATCCAGCCCGGGCCGAGCAGGGGCGCCGGGGTAGCACAGAGGAGACGGTGGGGACGGTAATCAAGGCCGGGGGGAGAGACGGGCCGCGACAGCAGCAGCAGCCAGGCGGCGGCTGAGGGGCGGGGAGCGGCGGCGGCCGCGCCGTGCCCGCGG